>OZ010578.1:55923678-55948678 GCA_963932145.1 Acanthosepion lycidas | reverse complement strand
GACGATTTAAAATTAGGAAATGCTATCCCTTGCTTAACCCAGACCAGAAACCTTAACATTTGTCATATATGACTAGAATGTGTGAGAAACGATTACACCTTAAAATAAGAGACATGGAAAATAGCACCGAAGTTGCAAAACGTATTTATTTATGCTTGCAATCAGAAAAAAAAGATTATTTTTTGAGAAATAATAATAATAATAATAATAATAATAATAATACATCGCTGCATCCGAGATTATGGAAGCCATGCCAACTATCTGATCTTCCCGAGGTTTGCTAAGAGAGTGTCACACCGCAGATACAAACACTTGTGAACTACGAAACAAAGTATCACCTATAATGAATTCATCAGGTGAGCTGTAAATTTTTGATTGATTGGCGTGTTTTTACATGAAGAGTTTGCAGATTATTTAAAACAAAAAGTATATTTTTAGATTGTAAGAATTTTTGTGTGATAGGATGTAATGATAAAAGACTTAGTAATTAACCCATAGCTGGGGGAATAGGTGAATTAATGCCTTTCCTAAGGGTATTTGCGCGTAATTTGATGTAACGAACTTGACTTGAATTAGAACTCAGCTCTCTGATTAATAACTGTGAGCCCTTTACCATTACACAACCTGCACATCCAAGCTTGCAACATCAGGAATTCTCAAACGGTTACTTATCTAGGTACCCAACTGACACGCCGTAGCTTAACTTCGGTTATCGGACGAGAGACTGTGTTTCAATCTGATATATTTCTAAGCCTTCGAGCTAAAATACTCGATATTAGCGGACATGTATCTGAGAACAGAGCCTGACGAAAGTCTTCACAGTAATGAGGAAGTAATTTTTTAATCATTTCGCTCCAAGACAAGGCAATGAAGCAAATGAGATACAAGGGATTTACTGAGTGTTAGGGAACAGGAGAAAATACTATTAAGAAGAGAGGACAATAAAAGAACACGAATTAAGAAGACAAAAGATAAAGGTTTTTATTTCATTTACATTTTTGAACGTCAGAGTTGACTTAGAAGCAAGTAGCCGGAAGACAGTTCCACAAACGAGACTTGCGATTGAAGTAACAGTTAACATAGAACGTACGCTTACGCCAAGCAATTTCAGTTGTAAAATGGTGAAACCCTGTCGCCAATCCTGAAATTCATAAAGTCTGGGTACCATAGCGGGAATTTCATCAGGACAATTACCATCAAAGTGTTTGTAGAAAAGGCACAGATTAACCTACGTTACGGCATCGGGAACTTTCCCATTGAAGTCGAGATATTAAGTCAAGATCAATTATATTGCAGATTCTTCTATGTATTTTATCAAGAATATCTAAATATATAGCAGGATCACTAGACCAGACAAGGCAACAATTTTCAATGCAAGAACGAATGGTACAGTTATAAATATTTTAGATAGATTCTGGTGATAAAAATTGTCGAGCACGACAAAAGAAGCAACTTAACAGCGGAACTATCTATTGATTCAATATAATCTTTTCACTTCATCTTACCGGAAAATATTAGTCCGAGAAGTCCCAACGAGTCACTCAGCTGCAGATTAACATAAGCCTTGCTGATGGAAGGGTAAATTGTTCCCCAGACAATTAATAGAATGCAGTTTCTTTTTTTTTGGGGGGGGGGGGCATTAAAATTAATAAGACGTTCTTTGCTCCAGTTAACAACAGACTGCAGATCCTTTTATAGATCAGCTGCGAATTTGACCTTATCGAATTTGACTTACTATTAAAACTAGGATAAATGGTCGTGTCAACAACATGAGATATTATTCTTATGTTAAAGTTATGAGCCTAATCTTCCGTGTTGGCTCAATAAAGAGAGCGTTTAAAGATTTCCCGTAATAGCTTGCCAATTCCGCGGTAGACCGGTTGCCAACAAAGACTGTGGAACCTAATCTGTTCTGCTATTCCACCCATATCTAGGGAGAGATGAGATGTATTGCTAACTATTCCGAGATGAGAACTGATGCCATCAGGAAGAGTGCTGATAAAAATTAGGAACAGCGTATGTCCAAGGATAGAGGGGAACGTTTGCATTAATGCAAAAAGACCATGAAGAAGGGCCATTCAGGAGAACTTTCATTTCGCGATTCGATAATAAAGACTGAATCAGTTCAAAAATTCGTCCAGAAACGGTGGTTCAAAGAACAGGTAGCAAGAAGTAATCATAACACTTGGAGCTAAACATTAATTGTCGAACATTCAATAAATATCGACCACAAAATGCCATGTACAATCTGGAGAAGTTTCTGAGAGTATTATAGTTGTTATCGGTGGGAACATTGCATCGGTGGACCGATTTGAAATTTCAGCCGAGGTCGATACGTTCATTTTTGAACAATTATCATGCGAGAGGTTTGAACCCATCTCCAGATATTCTATATCAAATAGCTCGAATCTTGGTTGGCAACTAGTCTAAGAGAAGAACAATTCCAAATTGAAAAAAAATAACTGAGCGTAGGAGTTAGCAACTGCATTTCTGTAAATTTTTTACGCATACTAAAGAGTGTCGCTATAACATTATAATTCTCCAGCTTTTATCACTTTAAACGTTACTTTTAGTGGATGCCCGTATTTGAGTAGACTCTCCGTTTATTTATTAAACACTAAATTTATTTTAGGGTTACCGGCCTCAATATTAGAGAAATATGCAACCACAGGCATGGTTTAAAACCGTGTCCCCTTTTGCAGGAGAAACCATCGTTAGATCCGATCTGCTTTCGACCGATTTGGACACGAAGGTGTGCCGATGAAGAAATAGTGCCTTATAGGGGACATATCTCTCCAAAATTATCGAAATTCATATCTGCTTATTTTCTTCAAACGTATCTAATGCAATCTCTAAAGATGGAATAGATTTTTTTTTATTAATCCGATAGATTTTCTAAATTTATAGGTTACAAAGAAAGGATTATACGGACTTTAACACTTATACCCGCCAAGAAAAATTTAGTTGTAAAATAACAGGAAAATAAAAATGTCTCAGAGCACGGTGAAGTTATCGTTCAGTTATGTGGCATGTGTGATATACACTTAGACGATCATGTAACTTTCGATACATGATTAACGAGGCAGATTTTTTCCCGCAGTAGGTAGCCATTTCTTTCTGCAGTAGACCAGTTGCCATTCGAGACTACAGAACCCGGTCAGTCCTGCTATTTACCCATAGGTGGGGGAAGAAGAAAAGATTTTCCCAAGGGTATTCGCACATAAGTCATTGTAATGGATTCGACTGGAATTCGAACTCGGCTCTCCGATTCCTCAATCCGAGCCGTTATCCATTACTCCACCGTAATGAATAATAATAGCTCTGACCGAGGAATCGGAGAGCCGAGTTCGAATTCCAGTCGAATTCATTACATTCACTAACTTCGGAAAGGTATGAATCGTCTTCTCCCCCACCTTCACCAAGCTATGGGTAAAATGCAGGACAGACTGTGTTCTATAGCTTAAAACCGGCCTGGAGAAGGTTGGGTTCCGTCAGGCAATCTTTCCCAAGAATCACCACTTCTACTGCGGCCGCAGTGCCTCTTCGATCCTGATGGGTCGCGTGATTCCCGAACACGCGATATATATATATATATATATATATATATATATATATATATATATATATATATATATATATATATATATATATATATATATATATATATATATATATATATATTTTAATATGTAAATAATTTTTTGCCTTTTTCTTTGTTTTGGGTTGACTCTAATCCTCAACAATACCTCCCAGAAATACTTCCCACATCATGGTAACCCATTAGGGACAATGGTTTCTTCCTCAAGCTAATGTCTTGCCATTATGTGAGAGCTATTTCTGGGAGGTATATATAGTAGATATTTCTGTCGTATCCTGTATTAACATTGCCATTATATGGAAATATTCGATATTTATTAAACAAACAGCCAGAGTTAAGATGTTTTAAGATTTTCTATTAAAACAACTGTAAGTTAATTATAACTTAGTAAGAAATTTTGCCTCATTTGCCTGTGGCCTAAAGAAAAAGCATTTGAAGAAAGTTCTGAATAAATCGAAAACTATGAGATTGAAAAGTTGTTATTCAATTGTGCTGTTACTTTAATTAAACTTGTTTTAATTTCCTTCATTTTTTTTTATATTTTTCTCGTTATCAGAAGGAAGGAAGACGAAAGAGATGAGAATAACTTACCCCATACTAAGACTTGTAGTTTATTTCTTTACCATATATTTTGCTTTATCAAATTCGAAGTCAATTTTCTTTCCCAACTCGAAACGACGTGATATAAATATACCTGAAACAAATAAAATCTGATTCCCACGCCCGCTTAGTTTCGTGATGCGCAAATAATGAAATCTGAAAAATCCGAAATTCAATATTTGGAGGCTTGTAGGTAAAAATATACTTTCGTTCGAGTCGGAAATGAAACTTTCCCCGCTGTGAGTAACATTATGCGAAACGAGGAAAACGTTATCGGTCCTACCCCCTTTAGAATACGTAGAATCAACAGCTTCATATATATATATATATATACACTAAAGAAATTTTTTATGTTTGACATTCTTTTTATAGATACATTTATTTAAGTAAATATTCTGTTTATAATAAACAGCATTAAATAACATTCACCGGCCTCAATGTCCCAGAAATTTTCATAGAAAATATTCGTCCTTTGACAAGATTCGAACCTGCATCCTATACGAAACAGTCATTCTACCTTGACGTGCCTAACCTCTCGGCCACAAAGGATCGTTCGGTTGGCATGGTCGAATTTACTGCTTATAAACCGAACGATCCTTTGTGGCCGAGAGGTTAGGCACGTCAAGGATCGTTCGGTTAGCAAGGTCGAATTTACTGCTTATAAACCGAACGATCCTTTGTGGCCGAGAGGTTAGGCACGTCAAGCTAAACGACCGTTCCGTATAGGATGCAGGTTCGAATCCTGTAAAAGGACGAATATTTTCTATGAAAATTTCTCCGACATTCAGGCCGGTAAATGTTATTTAATACTGTTCATTATAAACAGAGCATTTATTTAAATACTTGTATCTATAAAAAGAATGTTAGACATAAAAAATGTCTTTAATAAATTGTCGGACTTTGTCCATTTCTTAATATATATATTGCGATGAGTAAACTGTCACCATTTTATATTTTTAATTATGCGCATGCGCGTTGTGTGTTTTTGATTTTGCGGACAGCACAATATAGTAGGGTCAGGTAGGCGTCATCTGGCAGAAGAAGAGCATGAAGATAGAATCCAATCAGCCAGAAATTTGGAAACGGTATCCTGTACTGCTTGGCATTCCCTTCGGAAGCTCCAATACGAACATTTCAGAGTGCTTGGGTGTCAATCTGAGAAGGTTGCGCTCCTCTGGTTCAAGAGGATGGCCGGTGAAAGACACTAGCACTCTGCATCAGGGCACACAAGCAAGAGAACCCAGTCATGGCTGTCAGACAATTTCTGCGACCGCATCACCACTTACAACTGGACACCTAACTCACCAGACTGTAACTCCCTTCATTATTATGCATGGGTTGCTGTTGAGTGAGAGATTAACCAAAGATTGTAATACCAAAGATGAACTGACGACAAGAATTATGGCAGCATTGATCAACTTAAACACAAAGAATTCCAAGAGTTTCCGAAATGGTCTGGAGACCGTGGTTGAAGCCAATGGCGATTTTATTGAATAGATTTATTCTTTAGTATGCCAAGGTATCTCTGTGTCAGTTTGGTAAATATATCTATTAAAATGAGATATCAATATTATTATCAATTCTGCGTAATTTAGGCGACAGTTTATCCATCGCACCCTCTATATATGAAAAAGCGCTTACTCTATAATGTTGCAGAATGTGCATCCACATGAGATATTATTCTCATGTCAATATTATGAGTCTAATCTTCTGCATTCCACTTGAGACCTAGAATATATATATATATATATATATATATATATATATATATATATATATATATATATATATATATATAATTAATTTTTAAAAAATGCTTGAATAATATTCGGCTGATTCTATCTTCCCAAGAATTATGTGACTCCTGCAATGATTTCATGATTCAGTTTAGACAAAAATATGTTATATCAGGTCATCCCATAAGTTCTGTCCGAATTTTGAATAAAGAAAACAAGTGACCAAATGTTACATTTAATTACAGATTTAATTAACAATGTATTTTACCTGATTATTTATGACTTCCTTCCATCTATTAACAAGCTTACTGATTCCATTACTGTAAAATTCGCTTAGCTTTGATTCGAATAACTCAGAAATGTCAGTTTTAACCTCTTCCTGTGTTACAAAAGCTGTTTCTTCCAAATGATTCTGTAAGCTACAAAACAAATGGTAGTCTGAAGGAGCAAGATCGGGAGAATAAGGTGGATGAGGAATTTTCTCCCAACCAAGTTCTTCGATCTTTTGTGACGTGATTCTTGCTGTGTGGGGTCGCGCATTGTTCTGATGAAACATCACCCTTTTTCGATTCACTAGAGCAGGTCTTTTTTCCTCAAAGCTTGGTTCCATCGCTCTAGTTGCTGACAGTATATTTGAGCATTAATTGTTGCATTAGGTGGTAAGAATTCAAAGTAGGTTATTCCTTGGCGATCGCCCCAGATTGAAAGAAGAAACTTTTGCCCATGTTCCCTTCTCGGCTGTGGCTGGGGTCCTTCTCCTTTACCAAGCGACTGTCTACGACGCTTAACATTTCGATAAAAAATCCATTTTTCGTCGCCAGTTACAAGTCTATCCAAAAAATGTAAATCAAGTTGGCGAGAATGGAGAGAAGAGTAGATGTCAACTGAGGTTGTTTTCAGACAATTCATGAGGCACCCATTTTCCAAGTTTAGGAATTTTCCAAGTTGTTGAAGATGACGATGAACGGCTGTATGGTTTGAACTGAGAACCACTGCCAATTCCTCAACTGATAAAGCAGGATTTTCTTCAAGGGCTGCTTCAAGAAGCTTTTCATCAAACTCAACTGGACATCCGGTTCGATCTTCATCTTCAAGGGTGAAATCTCCACCTCTGAATTTTGCAAACCCCCTTCTGCAAGTTCTTTCATTCACACATTCCTCTCCATAAACTGAGTGAATGTTTCTAGTCGCTTCGGCTGCTGAGTTTCCTTTCTTGAACTCATAAAGCATTATGTGCCTCAAATGATTCTTGGGTATTTCCATGTTAGCAGAGTTTTAATCAAACAAAATTTAATTTTATTGTTCTCTGAAAGAAAATTTGATCAGTTTAAATTCATCTAAACATAAAAATAATGTTCAGCTCCATTAGACATTACAAAATACTCTTTAAATTTTGTTCATTTTAACAAAAATTTAAAATTCGGACAGAACTTATGGGACATCCTGTAAGTACTGGTGTCATTTCTGTCCACTTGAGATGTTCACAACACATTTTCCAGCGTTGTGAGAGAATTATTTTTTAGTCTGCAATCTATTACCCACAGACTTGTATGGTTAAGTCTGTGGGTAATAGATTGCAGACTAAAAAATAATTTACTTGATCTGAGACCCTGACAGTCTTCCCACCCACTGATAAGTGTGGCCTTGAGAACAACTTCAATAAAGGAGTGGTTCCACGCTTCACAGATCTTCCCGATCGGAGACCCTACTGCTGGATGTAGTTTGTCGTCTTACCCAGGACTACGAGGAAGCTGCCAGCAATTTCTTCTGCGAAAATGTATACTGTTATATCGGAATAAATTTTCGCTACCGACACTAGTGTTTGAACATAGACCGTTAGATAACAAACATAGGCGATCCAATTATTAAATTAAGTAAACCACGTGACCATAGAGGAAAAGCATATATGTAGGAAGTAGCTGATGTCTAAACGATCGCCATTTCTAGTCTCTTTTCTATTACTATACGGATCTGCACTTCTACTCTATCCTCTATTAGTATACGGCTCGTTATTCTCTACTCTATTCACTATACTATTTCTCTATTCGGATCACCATACGGATTACTCTTCGAGAGAGTATTATCGAGGAATTACTATTACTGATACCAGTAGTGTTCAACGGCGTATTACAGTTGTATCTGCGATTACAAAGTCCCTACTACAACGAGCATTACAAAAGTGACAAAGAGTATTCGTTGACATTGCAAAAGTGTCAAATGTGTGTTCGTTGACATCACAAAATATACTGAGAAATATCCGTTGTTTATTTTACTATTATTCCTCCATCGCATTGCGTTTTGGTATCGAGATTAAGATGCAAATTGTTACGTGACATGATGCACAATTTTCTAAAATTAGGATGAAATGCGCAATTATGCATCATTCCCTAGTTTTTCTGCAAAGAAGTTTCAGCTTTTTATTTAGATTCCGAGTATAAGTTTTCTTTTCGCTAATATTTCCTCTAAGACATTTCTGGCGTGTCCTTTTTTGTTTTCATCAGAAGAGAAATTCTCCAGCATTCACAGCCATGAAGGACAATAGATATCACAGAAATTTATCATACATTTCTCTATTTCGAACGGAACCTTTTCCCGTTTATTAGCACTCCGTTTAAATTTGCGAATGCGTCTTTCGCTAATAAAGGGTGTATGTAAGGGTGTTTCATTAAGACGGATCAAAGTCAGCAGTAAATAAATCAGTGCTATTGGTAAAAATTTATTTATTTCTCTATTGAATCATGTTATTTAAATCATGGCAATTATGTGTGAAAAATAGTATCGCACTAATGTCCGCCAAATTTGAAAGAAAAAGAAAAAAACATTAGACGCTTAAACTTAATTCAAATTTAAAATCGGTCCACGTTATCGGAACACCCTTTACAAAGTGCGTTTGGATTTGGGTGTCACATTTTCCATCATCGGTTAAAACATTTCCCAGATAATTAAACTTCTGTACGCGTTTGATTTTAAAATCTCCAATTCGCGGGATAAGCGAGATAAAGTGGGAAAAAAATCATTACACGAAGAAAGAAAAGCTAAAAGAGAGCCTTGGCCCGTAAAAGAAAAAGAAAAGGAGACAAGAACAAGTAAAAGAAAGAAAAGAAAATAGATATTATCATTAAAAAGGGAAGGAAAATGGAGAATGAGAAAAAAAAAGTATATTATTATTAGTGGAATTAGAAGGATGGGGATCAGGTAAAAGAGAAAGATGATATAAAGGGGAAAGGGGAAAAAAAGAATTTTTGAAGGAAAAAAAAAAGAAACGAAATAAAAATGAAAATATATTATACAGAAGAAAAACACGACATACCCGAGACACACACACACACACACACACACACACACACACACACACACACACACACAAACAAAAAAAAAGAAAGAAAAGTTAATAAATGTAGAAAGAGAAGAAAAAAAAAGACATCAAGGATAAAAGATAAAATATTACAAAAGTAAAAAGACATTATACGGGAGCATTAGAAGAAGAAGAAGAAGAAGAAGAAGAAGAAGAAGAAGAAGAAGAAGAAAAAGACATTATACGGGAGCATTAGAAGAAGAAGAAGAAGAAGAAGAAGAAGAAGAAGAAGAAGAAGAAAAAGACATTATACGGGAGCATTAGAAGAAGAAGAAGAAGAAGAAGAAGAAGAAGAAGAAGAAGAAGAAGAAGAAGAAAAAGACATTATACGGGAGCATTAGAAGAAGAAGAAGAAGAAGAAGAAGAAGAAGAAAAAGACATTATACGGGAGCATTAGAAGAAGAAGAAAGAAAGAAAGAAGAAAAAGAACAGAATAAGAGTCTTAAAAAAATACCAGAAACAAAATAGAAAACACAAAAAGTAACAAAACACGAAGAAGAATTTCTTTTTTTTTCTGCACGCAGAAATGTTTTGTTTTCTTCTTTTTTTTTTTTTTTGTTTTTTGATAAAATGTTTGCTTTTCATGTAAAATTTTGTCATGGAATGGAATTTTGATGTGTATGCATTTATTGTTAGGTAGATATATTGCGTTAGTATTTTCACCATTTGTTTCGTTTTTTGGGGTTATTTTTTTTTTTTTGTCTTTTTTTTTTTTTTTTTTTTTTTGAGAACGTTTTTTTATAGATATAGTGAAATAGACTACCGAAATGTCTAGCACAGTGTTTTCGATCGAGTGAAGTGATATTCAGTTAACTAGGTGAGCGAGTCTGAGACACAGATAAGGAATATGCTCAGAACGCATCATGTGCCAGCTTTTAAAATCCGTAAAACGTAACTGTGTTTGTTTTATTTTATTTTTCGCAGAAAGCAAACCTGCTTCACGTGTAAGGCAAACGCGGAAATAACGCACACACACACACGCATATATATATATATATATATATATATATATATATATATATATATATATATATATATATAAAGATTTGATTGGTGGTACAAAATTTTATGACAGTCATGAAAAAACAAAATTTATATTTATTACTACTCGTGATGATAATAAATAAAAGAAAAAAACTGTAAAACAAGCTAACTGGTTTCAAACCTCGCTCAACAGAGCTAAATCGATGTTAATAAATATAGAATTATCACTAAAAGGAGATGAAGAATAATTCCTAGATGGAAATTAGTTGGAGACCCAGTACTAAATCCTTGTGTTTGCAGAGCGAATGTTTCAAAGACAAAATATAAATGACCTCCAACACTTTCAAGTGGTAATTCGAGTGGGACTTGCTAAGAATGGTAAATAGGTACACATTGAAATTAATGACACAATTATGGCTATTTATTAGGTTATCTGCGATGTGTATGTATTGGTCAGAATGTCTGAAGAGTATATTTAAGATTGAGGATGTTTGTCGTGAACCGCAGCTACATTTATTAGGTTGGTGCAAAAATAATGACGTAATAATGTCGTTTGTTGACGTTAAAAATACGTCAAAAAACGACATTATTACGTCATTATTTTTGCACCAACCTTATAAATGAGTAAATCAAAGAACTATTATGATGTGGAGGGAGAACGTCTTTCCGTATTGATGGAAGGACAGGCTTAGCAGAAAAGACTACACGAGTATTAGCAGTAATAGTAACGAAACGCCAAGGAAATCCGCTTAGCATATCTATCACTGATATTACCCAGCCAAAGAAGGCAGAGATAGGCAGAACATCTTTGTAATGTAGCCGGTTTAATTTTATTGAATTCAGTAATTTTGTTGTTAATTATTGATTGAACAATGCCTAAAGCATAGGCGTTGTTACAGAGTGTAGTGGTAATAAACCTGAGTTCATCATCCAACTTGGTTTTAGAGCAGATCTTTAAAGCCCTATGAATAAAGGGTTTTAATTAAATTGATTTTGCGTTTTACGGGACAAAAAGGATCCCAACGGGTATACAAAGCGGTAAATGTCGGTTTACGATTAACAGATGTCAGAAAACCCGACGAAGATTTGCTAAGCAAAACATCAAGGAGGGAAGAGAAGGATCAATTTCCTTTTCTTGTGTAAATTTTAAAGGTGGATGCATATTATTCAGGGACGAAAGAAAATGGTCCGCTTCAATGTCGTTATCGAAAAGACAAAAAGTGTCATTTGTCTATATTTCTGAGAGGAGATATTATGTACAGTATTTACATTATTCAGATTATTGTCCTCATCTTTGTCGCCATATTTATTACAACGTTTCGCCCATTGTACGCTCCGGCCTTCTTCAGGTGGTTGGAATGTCGAACTGAACCCTTTATTTCGCTCACTGGTGTAGACTCTTCTAGCTTCACGTGCCATGTTTAATGGATGTCAGTTATCAGTTATCTCCTTTTAATTCCTCTCACCAAGTTCTCCACTGCCTTAACAGGGTATTGAACTCACACTCTTTGGGTCCTGTCACTGGATACACATGGCACAGCGGATAAAGGCGTTGGTTAGATCCAGTGAAAGGACCCAAATAGTGTGAGTTCAATACCGGGTTAAGGCAGTGGAGAACTTTCAGAGGGAAATTAACAAAAGATAACTGATAACTGACATTCATTAAACATGGTACGTGGAACTAGAACAGTCTACCGCAGTGAGCGAAATAAAGGGTTCAGTTCGACATTCCAAACAACTGATAATATATATATATTATATCATAAAGAACTAAATTATACAAAGAATTAATTAACCATGTTAGTGTGATCAATGGCGAAATCAGTTCGCTAAAAAGACTTAATGAGGTATTAACTTACTATCAATTCCTTGAATAATACGATCCTTATATTTGAGTTGTCTGATGGAATTGACGAGCCAAGTACTTTCAACAATTTGAAATTGCCATCTTCAGGACACAATTCTTCCATATACAGGAAAACACTAGGACGATATATCTGTAGATCAAATCCACAGTACATTCAGAATCTAAAATTTCTTATATTTCTCTAAAATATGTCTAGTATATAATAAATATCGTCAATCTTATTGCCATTATTGTTATCATTTTCTTGGCATTTTATTCCTTAGTTTTCATTAAGCGGCCTATTAAGTCTACATATTATGAGGACACATGGATCATCTTTCGTTTTAATGATATATATATATATATATATATATATATATATATATATATATATATGTATATATACATACCGGATACAACATCAAAATTGCCTAATTGTTAGATTAAGCTTTGAACCATTCTATCATAGAAATGATTAAAGATATCTTACTGGAATACTCCTAGGCTGTGCTTTTTAACTTTATTCGACTCTACTTTGAGCAATATGAATATATTTAGCTCTAAGTTTAAATGATGATCCCTCTTCCTGTTGTGCCCTCCTGATCCAGTTTCCTCTCTAATGTTCCAACTTTTTAAAACTTATTCACCGTTCTCTCGATGGTTCTTGAGTCGACTTTAAAAATGGAATCCAGAGTATGAATATTGATAGCATTACTGAATGGTCTTTTTTTCTCTCACCATTTCTCAGTTGGAAATACATAGGTGGTTGACACAAAACGATTTTAACCAGTTCTCATTCTAGCTGAATAACTCAAAGGGTTGTTACTGATTCTGACGACAAATGGTATCAAAATGACTAAGCGTCTTATCTGAAAACATTGTAAAAAGAGACTTAATTGGATTACTGTTTTTTTTTTTTCATGTATATGTTATAAAGGAACACATCTATTCTATAGTTAATAGACTCTCCCACCTATAATAAGTAGGAGTAGTAGTAGCAGTCGGAGGGAGTCGGTCAGTCAGTCGACTGGCTGATCGGTTGAACTCTCTGCCTTCGGGAGGGGAGGAACCCGAAAGATGCTACGCCGAAGGGCGGATTCTCTTTCGGGGAGGTAAACCGACCCTGAACCTGTTTATACGGGTGCAATTGGCATATTTTTGGCCGAGCCCACGGGCTAGGAGATCCCACGTCAAACCAGCCCTTTGCCACATGATGCCCTCGTGTGGGCGGTGACTAAATATCGAGTTGGTCAGTCAGTCGATGTCGGACGACCGTTAGTCGGATATTAAAGTATCAGCGGCCACCACTAGATTACTGAGTTATTACCTATTATATCAAGTTCCTAACGTTTTGTAAGTCGAAGCTATTTTAGGACCGATTTAGTACAAAAAACAAGCCTCCACTGTGAAACCACTACATAACATTATATATATATATTAAAAATTTTGTGGGATGAACTATTATCCCATGCAGTTACACGATTTGGACAATTTTGCTGTTACATCCAATATACATATACACATACACACACACAAATATATATATATATATATATATATATATATATATATATATATATATATATATATATATATATAGAGAGAGAGAGAGAGAGAGAGACACAGAGAGAGAGAGAGAAAGAGAGATAAATAGATAGATAGATTCTTCTTACCACACAGACACCACGTTGGTTCTTTAAAATAACTGAGACGATTGAATGTACTGGAACAAAACAAAGACGCATGTGCCTCGATCAGTCCATGCTTAATTTTAATTACATTATTACAAACAGCTCATTATCGAAAAATTGGAAAAATACTATGAAAAATGAAACAGTATGACCTTGTCAGTGGCTTTTAATCAAACTTTTTCGGTTGAATACTTGTTGACTAAATATTTTTTTATCGGTATCCCCCAAGCAAGACAGTACAGCCACTAACACACAAGAGGTTACAGAGTGTCGAGGAATTAGGGCCAGAAAGTTTATTAATGAATAGAAACAGAAACGCGCAATCAGGAGGATAGTAGATAGCGATTGATACTGCATTTAAATTTGTGCAGGTTAAAGTTAGTTGGAAAGCATTGAGCCGGAAGTGAATTCCAGAAAGATGTGAGAGAAAAGAAACTCTTAGCATAAAAGTTACGGCTACATTTAGCTAGCACAACTGTAAATTGATGAGATCTCGCTGTCTAGTATTTCGCTTAAAGTCATACAGTCATGGTACCATAGAGAAGATCAGCATTTATTCTGCTATGCACAGAAATGTGGCACAAGGCCAAAATAGGGAATGGGGAAAAGTATGATCTTCTGTCTTAACGTTTAACTTAGCTAACCACAAACACTGATCCAAACATACAACACTATTCCATACATTACAACAATGCATTCTTACTTACCTTTCTTACTACATCCACCATAATACCACAATGTCTCTATGAAAGTTCTAACTAGTCCCTATATGTCCAATTCATTGTCTGTGACGGAAGGAGAATAAAACAACAAATTTAAAAATCTAAATCTAATGAATATTTACAAAAAAGTATAAAACTATTTACAAGAAACTAAGCAAAATAATGTTAGTAATAAAAAACCCACAATTCTTAACTATGGCAAAAACATCAGTTAACTGAAGGAAACCAATGCGGGACTATAATAATATTAGGTTGGTGCAAAAATAATGACGTAATAATGTCGTTTTTTGACGTTAAAAATACGTCAAAAAACGACATTATTACGTCATTATTTTTGCACCAACCTAATATAAAAGATTCATTCATCCCAAGCATTCCCTCGAACACACACTCATCCAGACACAACAACAAATACGAAAATTTGAAAGAAAAGGCGCCCCGCATCTACCAGAGAACTGATATCACTGACCATCTACCGAGGGAGGGTGTGGTAATTAAAACAGAAAAAAGAAAGAGGCCAATGAGCAAACCATAGTGAAGAGCTAATTCGAACAATTACCATGAAAGTATTTATTAAAATAATGCTCAGAAAGGCAAGCTTTACGACGGTGGATAAGTAACAGAATCTCGGTTGCCAGTAAGAACCAATAATATTGCTGATTCTTCTTTGGATCTTATCAAGGAGCGCAAGTTAAATAACCGGACCATATATGGCAGCAATATTCTAAGCATGGACGAATGGTAGATTTATAGATATGCAAGATAGATTCCGGACAGAAAAATTATCTCGTCCGGTACTGTGAACCGACTTTCTGAAAAGCTGACCGAGCAATGCATTCAATATAGTCTTTCCACGTTGTTCAGACGGGTTGCTCAGATAATTAATGGAGAGAGGTTTAGTTTTTGACATGTTAAAATTTTTAATCCAGCATTTGCCCCTATACTTTATTCATATATTAGCAGACATTGCCCACTCGATATCGCTTAGCAAGTAAGATATATTCACTACTTGAAATCTTTGAAACAAAAATTTAAAATGGTCATTTCATTCGTAAATTGGCTTGTTATAGTTAAGGAAAGTTTTACAAATAGATGCCAACTTGTTGAAAGCTAAATGCAAATTACACACATTCTTCTGAACTATACATATATACATACATACATATATATATGTATATATATATATATATATATATATATATATACATATATATATATATATATATATATATATATATATATATATATATATATGTATCCTATACAAAATTATTTTTGATATTAAGATCAAAACTATCCTCGAATAAAAGAATAGTAATGAATGAAATTAATTAATTTTTTTTTTAAATCAGTATGCAAATTAGTTAAACCCGAAGAATGAAATTGCCTCGAAGTAGATAATATATAATAAAGATAATGACCCTTCAGTGCGTAAATTATTCTTTTGGGGTAATTTCATGTCTACTTATCTCTCAGTTGCGTCTGTTTTGGGGCATAGTGTGCTCAAGGGCTTCTCTGTCAAAGGACAGAGGGGAAACTGAGAAAATTATACTGAGAGGTGCCCAGCCCTGGAACAGCTACCCGAAGCTGCATGCTTCCATTACACTAGAGGGAGGGATCGGTGCTCGAACCAAGGCCAGCAACCGACGGTTTCGGGGTCTAAGGGCAATTTTTGTCCTTGTCCCGGGCGTACGCGCTCGGGTCTTCAACTAAAAAAGACCTTGTGTCACATCTCGTCCAAGTGGGGGAAAGGAGTTAATACTGCGTAAATCACTCTTTTTGAGTAATTTCACGTCTAATTATCGTCTCTTAGTTGCGTCTCTGTCTTTGGGCAGAGTGCACTCAGGGGCTTCTCTGTCAAAAGTCAGAGGGGCAACTGAGGAAAATAATCATGAGAAGTGCCCAGCCCTGGGGAACAGCTTCCTGAGGCCGTGCCCTTCCATTGCACCAGAGGGAGGAATCAGCGCTCGCACCGAGGCCAGCGCAACCGACTGTTGCGAGAGCTGAGGGGAATTTTTGTTCATGTCCCGAGTGTACGCGCCAAAAATCGATCTTGCTTCACATCTCGTCCTAGTGGGTGGAGAGAATAAATACTGTGCGTAAATTACTATAAATTAGAGCTGCTTTTGTTTTTTATATCTCAAAATTCGGATTTATTTATATAAATTCGATAATATAGGTTTTACTTAATTAGCTATTATGTTTCTCTTCTTGAATGCATAACTAATTCTAATTTCTATTTTCCGATCTTTACACTATATTAATTTTATCTTAAAAATTGTCCCCTGTTCTGTCACCCATTAAATAAAAATAATTGTTTGTATGGAAAATAAGAATCTACGTACATCAAATCGCCTTTAAATTAAGTTGCAGCAGAAGAATTATGATTGAACATTTAAAAGGCAAGATTAAATATTAATTCAATACTTAAATGCAGCGATCAATTTTGAGTTCTTCTGTTGTTTATTGTTGCCTATCGCATCTACTCCCGCCTTGCTATTGTGATGATGGCCAAACCAAGAGAGTCCTCCACAGGAGCTAGCATAAGGTCGGCTTTTAATTTGCTTAAAATTTTAAGCTAGTTGCAGTTTTGGATACAAACGGAAAATAAGAGTTACACCCTTTAAACCATTAAAGCAATGACCATGGCTCGTATAATATATTAATATATATTCTTAACCTCGAATAATCTGGCAACCCTGAATCTGAGATCAAAGAAAATCGTTCCCTGTGCTTAACGTTTCTAGGGATTTTGAATGAGCTATGAATCATTGAAATCGGACCAGTAGGAGCGGTGGATTTGCTAGGGCTTACACACACGCACAAATACACATACACTGTACTTTATATATAAAATATTAACTTGTCTCCGAGCTAAGTAACAGTCGAACTCTCTGCTTTGGGGCGGAGAGGAACCCGGACGAGGCTCCGCCGAAGGGCAGAGCCTCGTTCGGGGTGGTTGATTGCCCCTGAAACCGTTTATCCGGGTTCAAAGAGGGAATATTTTTGGCCGAGCCTACGGGCTCGGAAATCCCACGTTAAACCCGGCCTTGTGCCATATGTAACCTTCGTGGGTGGGTGGCTAAATATTACTTTATATATTAGGTTGGTGCAAAAATATTGTCGTTTTTTGACGTATTTTTAACGTCAACAAAACGACAATATTTTTGCACCCACCTAATATAAGATATATATGTATATATAATTTGTGGGATGTTTTTATTATTCGTGAAGCATATTTTATGAGGTTAACAAAACCCCGACTTATTAATATTTAATTTGCTAGTAACATATTGTTAATAATTCGTAACCGTTGTACTATCGAATTGTCTACATGATAAATGGATACCAATGACAAGTTGAATTGCTGTTTGATTTCGCGCCAACTTGCAATTTACTAATATTTAAAAAAAAATAGCAGATAATTCAGGTCTACCATTATTTTAGGAAAGATGATTCATTAACATGCAAATACTCTTGATGCCAAAAAATAAATGTTTGCAAGTCAAATGTTTGCTGCTTAATATGAATCACTTTCCATCAATTACACAAGTTGGTTGGCACCAACCCAAGCCGCAGAGGCGAACATTCAATCAATCCAACTAAATATTCGCTAATTTCCGGCACTACATTTTTTTTTTGTTGCGACGATAACATTAAGCTCTTGAAAGGCCTTATCAAATCTCATCAGCATTTCATATAAAAGTAATTATCCTCCCAGCGTTTAGACTGATACGGAACCTTTAGTAACTGATATGATCAAATAACGCGATATCAGTCTTTGATATGTGATATATATTTATCATAATTGTTTGGACTGGGAGCAGGCAATAATTCTATTTTTCCGATTCCTCTCGGGTTTTCCAAAGTCTGTGAGTGTCTCGTTTCAAACACAAAACGCTTGTCTCGGATCAGTCAGTTTCAGCGCAATATTGTAAATTATATACGAAAGAAAAATGTGTTTTTTTTTTTTCCATAACCTGTTTTAAAATAGGAAAAGTGTTATTGAACAATATTATCAAACTTTCTGTCTCCGTCTCTCTCTCTCTCTTTCTCTCTCTCTCTCTTTCTCTCTCCCTCTCTCTCTTTCTATCGATCTATCTATCTATCTATTCGCGTGTGTTCTGCCATCTCTCAAAAAACTCTTCAGTCCTCGCTACACCTCTTTCTTGTTCCGTCATCCATTTTCTCAGAATGGTCAAGCAGTTTACTCGCAGTTCTCCACAGCTTCATTGCTTTCAATGCGACCGGCGACTTTTATAACAATCTTACAATACAAACCAATTGTTTTGCGTTTTAATTAAGTAAACAGTGAGTGGCCTATTGCCTGACTGACAATTCGAGAAAACTATAAATGCTTTTAAAAATTAGGAAGAAGTGGTGAGCCAGAGGTCAAGAATTACTTCATACCTAAACGACAGAACTGGGCTATCATATGAGATTTTGCCCGACAGGATTCGCTCCTCGCCGCTATTAAACTTCGGTAGATGGTATAGTTTGGGCACGTCACACGGTATAGCAAGCCCACCATGTAAGGTTCTGGTGAAGACGGGCGCAAGTTGGGACGGCAACGCACGATTTGGTCAGACAACATCAAAGTTTGGAAGGATAGGACAATGCCAGAACTCCTGGAGGTGTTTATCTGTTTCTTCTTCCCTATGGTCCCCACCACTGACATATGATGCAGTCAAATTATTGGTGATGGTAATGGTGCTGCTGCTGTTGATATATAATTTAAATTCAATAGTAATGATTATATAAATGCATTGAACATCAGGGCTGTATGGTTGCCAGTGGTTAGGATTTGACGCAAGACTTGCGGAAAGAATACACCTGATATATATATATATATATATATATATATATATATATATATATATATATATATATATATATATATATATATATATATATATATATATAATAGAAATTATTAAGAGGATTTGAGATAATTATAATTAAGTAATTCTTCGAGTTTAGAAGAAGCCTCGACAGAATGCAGAAAGCACTGGACGGCCGTTTCATCCTATATTTGGGATTCATCAGCAGTGTGCATCCATTACCGAGAATTGAAACCCAGACAGTTACTTTATCAGGCAAAGGTCATACCAACTGTACCAACGCCTCTAATGCTCTGGATGGACCGGCTTGGAGATAATAGTCGTGACTAGTGGGGGCACAGTCCTATGGGTAAAGGAAACACGGATGAGTTCCACCCTGGAATATGTGATCGAGCGGCGCTACATAGAATCTAATTCGCTACCTTTCGTCACCGAGACCCGTTTTTACAGTTGGTATGGCGTTTACCTGATACCGTAACTACCCAGGTATCAATTCTCGGTAGAATCACAAATATAGGACTAAACGGCCGTCCAGTGCATTCTGTTGATGTTTCTTTTCGACTCGATGAATTTTTATTTTATATATATATATATATATATATATATATATATATATATATATATATATATATATAAGTAATACGAGTGGCTTTACTATAACAATAATTTGAAAATCAAGATTTATTAATTTTACTATAAAATGCGTTGTGGATCATGGCAGAATAATTTTTCGGTATTCTCGTTGTAAGAATAATTAAGGATCTGCTATTCTAAGTAATCGGAAAAATACGTATATTATATCAAAATATTTATATTATATGTCGACAAAATAACTCCCGATTCTCAAAATGAAGAGACTGGTCAAGTCGAAGGGAAAAAAGCAATAGCGCTTACCTTGAGTTGCGAAATATATGGCCACTTTCCTGCCACGTATAATCGTCTGATGACATGGAAGGTAAATTTAATAATAAAAAGGCGATAGATTTCTTCTTCTTTTATATAACTTCAGGGATCACATGGTAACACCGTCACGTGACCACGCTAACTATAAATGGTTAGTACAGAAAATAACAAGCTTTTGTCTAGTAAGCATTTCAACAACTCAAGGTAATTACTCTGTTCCTTTATATTTTACCTTTCTTTTAAACATCTCAACACCAAACAAAGCAAAACAACAGCAAAAAAAAACAGTAAGACAGTAAGATGCAGGGGGTTACTAAGAGTAAAGGAAATAGAGAAGACAATAAAAACATGGTTCAAGGATATAGAAGATAAAGTTTGAAATTGCATTCAAACTTTTGAAGATTTTAGTTGACGGGCAGGTAGGAAACTGAAAGTTTTCGCTAACGAAATGTTCGGGAGAATAAACGATTAGGATATGCTGAGAAAATGCTCCCGGTCCCCAAAACAAATAGAGAATGGTCAGCTCGAGGAAAAATAAGCAATAGCATTTACCTGAAGTTGCCAAATATTAGGTTGGTGCAAAAATAATGACGGTTTTTGACGTTAAAAAAATACGTCAAAAACCGTCATTATTTTTGCACCAACCTAATATATAACCGTCTGATAACATAGAAGGTAAGTTTAATAATAATAAAAAAAAGAGATAGATTTCCTCTACTTTTATGCAAGGATCACATGATCAATCTGTCACGTGACCACGCTAACTATAAATGGTTAGTAGAGAAAATAACAAGCTTTTTTTTTTTTTTTTTTTTTTTTTTTAGTAAGCAAAAGAATACTGGCTGCTCGGTCAGTGAATATGAAATATTTCTTTATAGGGAAATGCTTAGTAATACCATCACCACATCGATTCATGCCTGGGCTAATGAAATCAAATTTTGTGTTACTGGTATTTCCACAATTATTTTATTACTATTTTCAGATTTACTATCTATATGGCGTCCCTAAAGTCTAAACAAATAGGAAATTTTATCAACTATATTTTTTTTTTTTACATCCACAGATTAAACATGGTTTTGTCGAAAGAAAAAAATGATTTCTTTTCCTGGGGTATGCTAAAAGATGAGGAGTGTTCAATGAAAATCACGGAAGCAGCACACTTGATTGAATGCATAAAGAGTGAATGTGTTAAAATTAACGGCAATGTGATGTTATTGCATCGAATTCATGTTGAATCTTGCAAAGCGCATCAACCTTTACATCACAAATAATAGGATTCATATTGATGTTATTTTTTAAGATTCCGATTCAATAAAATTTTGAAAATTTAATACCTTGAAAATATGCATTTCGTGCCCATATTTTGGAACACATTCTCCCCATCTCTCATACATACATATATATACATACATACATACATATATATATATATATATATATATATATATATATATATATATATATATATATATATATATATATATATATAATATATATATATATATAGAGAGAGAGAGAGAGGGAGATATAAATAGATAGAGAGAGAGAGAGCGTATCCTGAGAGACATAGATCTCATTATTTATTCGTTTTTTGTTCTTTTGTTTACTTTTACATATTAAACTTGGTTTTCACGAAAGAAGAATGAATTGACTTTCGTTTTGGGGGTTTGTTAAAAGAGGAAAGGAAGTGTACTTAATGAAAATAACAGATTCAGCACACTTGATTGAACGCATTTCGAGTGAATGTGCTAAAATTGACGCCAGTGTGGAGTTACTGGATGGAATTCACGTGAATCTTGAAAAGCGCATCAACCTTTGCTACACAAATTCTGGAAATCCTAATGAAGATGTCATTTTTTAATAATCCAATTCAATAAAATGATGAAAATTTAATTTCTTGAAAATATGTATTTTTGCCGATGTCTACAGGCTTTGTGGACCCCCTGTATATTGAAAGATGAGTATTTTTCTTTCTGTGTATTGTTTGGAATGTTGAACGCACCACAACGTTTCGTCTGATTAATTCTTCGTCTTTCTTTAGAATCTTCTTCTCTAGAATCGGTACGGAGAGACGATTTTGCAGAAATACAAAGCGACTGGCTAGATATGACAATGCTTTCAACTTAAAATCAATTAATGATACAAAGGAAAACATAGAAATATTATTTTTTTATTTAATTCCTATAGATACACAATATAGTCGAAAATAGCATTTTTTTTTACCTTCCAATAGTGACCACTTGCGAATACCAACTGCTTAAGTATAGACATACGTTAGTGTAATGCATAATGGATCAGAATTGGTAATTCCAGAGCCAAGTTCCAATTCAAGTCGGCTTTGTTTCACTTGGGAAAGGTATGAAACTTCCTCTTCATCGTCTTTTATGGCTTAATTAGTAATATCTGTACCAATACGTTATGATTACCTCCCCCAAAATTCTTACATGCTAAAATTATTTCCCGGTTTCCATTATTCTACAAAAGGTGGATAAGCAGTGAAAAGCAAACCAATCAATTCTTCCCATCCAAATTCGACAAAGGTTAAGAGAAGATAAAACATGAAAGTCTTTAGCAAATAAAGGACGATTGGCAAACATAGTACCATTATGTTTTGTCAACAATATCTTATAGAAAAATGACTATATCTTTTTTTAGGATTGTACGACTGACAAAGATTTGTAAGCAAATGTTGTAAGAAACTAAGTACAACAATTAAACAATTAATTCGGTCGTTCAATGCTGTTAGCTGAACGGAAAATGGAATTTAGCCGACGGTCTTCAAATTCAGTCCCTGTCTATTGGCCTAAGCATTGCACGAATAACCAAGCGAAAAACATGGATCTAATTGCTTCATTAGTCAACGAATTGAATAGCAAAGTAGACTCACAAGCCTATAGAGTCATCCCGTCTAGGACAAGAATAACACTGAATTGAAAACCATATGATCTTATTGTTTCGTTTTCTACAGATTATTTAAAACCAGAAAATATTTTTAGATTGCAAGAATTTTTTTTTTTTTTTTGAGATAAGTATAGTTTAGTTAGTGAACTGTTACGTGACATCTGTCGTACTTAACGGCAGCGAATGTTGGGTGATTTCCTCAAAGATGAAGTAGAGACTCGAGGCCACAGAGATATGATTCTACAGAAGAATGCTAAGGATACCACGGACCGAATGTGTGAGCAACGATGAGATCTTAGAGAGGTTGCAAACAAGGAGGAGGCTTATTATACTTAACACCAAGAAGAGGCAGCTGAAGTTTCTGGGACGCATAATGAGAAAAGAGTGCCTGGAGAATCTGATACTCATGGGTAGAATAGAGGGAAAGAGAGACAAGGGAAAATAAAGCCTGTCATACCTAGCAGGCTTAAGCAAATGGATGACAGAACGTGATCTGGGGGCGATGGCAGAGGAAAGGAACTTGTTGATAGCTGCAACGGAAAGAGGGGGGTGGAGAGCCATGGACATATACATCCTGAAAGGACATGGCACATGAAAAAGAAGATATAAGTATTACTAAGTAACCCATCTCTGGTGGGAGAAAAGGTGGATTCATATAATTCCCAAGTGAATATAACGAACCAAAAGGGAATTGGAATATTAAATAAAAGAGGTACGTGGAACAAAGATGGTGCTTGTGTATTTTTTACCAAAATGGTATACTCCCCCCAGTCCGTCTATTTGACAATAAAACAAAAATAAAGAAATATTGATTGACTCATTGATTCTCCGGTTTATTAAGGATAATTAGGGGCAGCAAGTATATTTAGATTGTAAGGATATTTGTGGCTATAATAATGGTTTTGAGATGCAATTCTCACAAGTTAACGCACAGCTGCGGGAGATGAGGTCACAAATAAATCCCGTGCATGCTTAACGAACCCAAATTCGAACTCGGCTCTCCGATAAACAATTCAGAGCCATTATCCATTACACTTCGAAGCATACAGTACCTAGTATTCGCAAGCGGTCACCGATCTACGCACTTATCAGGCTCAACGTTGCTTAACTTCGGTGATTCGTTAAGTAGCCGATGTTTCAACGTGATGTGGGCGTAAGCCTGAACAAGGTAGAAAAAGGCAAGGCGAAATAACTGTTTTCTAAATATCCATGCCAATTCAAAAATGATAAAGAAAAATAATCTGTGAAGAACAAATCATGATCGATGACATCCTGGTTGAAGAAAAATAAATTGAATTGAAATTCAACTTATAAATTCAGCACACAAATAAAATACAGGAAGAAATATTAATAAATATATGTCTATTCAAATATGGGTATCCACTGAAATAATGTATAAAGGGATAAATCTGTCAGAGTAATCTATAAAAATATATAGTGTCTGTCAGAGTAATATATAAAAATATATAGTGTCTTTATACATAGAGTGTGCGATGGGTAAATTGTCGCCAATTTATATGTTTAATTACGCGCATGCGTGTTGTTTGTTTTTGATTTTGTCGACTGAACTGTATAGTATGGTCAGTTGGGCACCGTCTGTGAGAAGAAAAAAGAAATTCACTATTGGAAACGGCATTCTTTACTGCCTGGCATTTCTCTTCGATAGCTCCAATACGTACATTTAAGAGTATTTCGGTGTCAATCTGAGGACAGAGCAGAGCATTCAGAAAGAGTTCGATAAGTCTAATGGTTATTACGACGGTATTTGGAGGCATCCCTATTGATGACAACATTATGCATTTATTCATCTTCCCACGGGGCAT
>OZ010578.1:55871178-55921178 GCA_963932145.1 Acanthosepion lycidas | reverse complement strand
AAACAGGGCAGCAAGTGTTTTTCCCCTTTCTTCCTCATGATAACAAGTGAATGTACAGCTTACCTTAAGTCCAAGCATTCGACATCGACAATAGGTTTAGATACGAAAGTGTTTTATTTAATTTTTATTTTATTGTATTTTTTCTCCCCCTACTCGTCAGTGTGTTTGCCGATAGTAACACATTTTGGCCTAATCATTCTAACCTATTCGATGGTCTAGTTAGAAATCCCGTTTCGAAAGAAAAATCAGAAAAAAGGGAAAATTGAATGTCTTCGGCTAGACGGGAAAGTGTCTCGTCAGTATTCTCATGATTTAGTGGCCGACTATTCTTGCTTGATAAATTTTCTGAACTTGGAATTGTTTTCGCCGTTCTTTCTCCTGTTGTTAATTTTTATTGAAAGCATGCCTCCCAAGCCCACTATTTGGTGAGGGCGGTGGATTGGCCGTTGACCCCCCCACCCCACCCCACTGGGTCGCTGCTTGAAGTTAAGGTAAGCTGTACATTCACTTGTTATCATGAGGAAGAAAGCGGACTAACACTCACTGCCACGTATGTTGGGGCATTTATGACATACCAATAATTCCAGATATCCTTATTTTCTTCAATTTCTTTTTAGATTAGTCAATGGGACTTATACTAAGTTAAAACTTAATGTTGCGAAAGGGTAAATCCAAGTGTCAGCCAGGACTCTTTGCAAACTACCTCCCCCTCTCATCGTTCCCTCTGTTTTTGTTGTTGTTCTGTGTGTTATAGGAGTAGGTAGGCTTTCCTACGGCCCGGTCAACACTCCTCCCCCTTCTCTTGGACATGAGTAGAGGCTTATGACTTGTTTCTTGTTTAGGAAGGGGTTCTTGGTACTCACTCACTCACTCACTCTCTCTCTCTCTTTCACTGTCTCTCTCTCTCTCTCTCTCTCTCTGGCCTCTGTATCTCCTGTTGCCTTGATCTATCCACTACCCTTCTCCTCATCCTTTCTTCTGTCACTTCTATCTGATCTTGCTCCAAATTTTCTGTAACCCCTTGCGTCCTAGTGGCTTCCCGCTTTACTTGGGGTGAAACGCTTAAAAAAAAAAAAAAAATCAGAAGAGAAAGATTTACACTGCATTTAAATTTTTGAAGATCAAAGATGTCTGGGAGGCAAGAAGCCGGAGCGTTTCACAAATAAGTATTTGAGAAGAAGCTGCTAGCATAGATCTTACCGTTGCATCTAGCAATTTCAGCTATAAAACGATATGACCTACCTGCCAAGCTAGTACTGCGTTTAAATTTATAAACTCTAATTATCATAGAGTAAAGTTCATCAGAAAAATTACGATGAAAGTATTTATAGGAAAGGCACAGGGAAGCTAACATATAAAAAGTAACTAACGCCTAGATGCAAACTAAGGACCAATATATATATATATATATATATATATATATATATATATATAGAGAGAGAGAGAGAGAGAGAGAGAGAGAGAATACAAGTACACATCAAGTGCTCCAGACCACCTGCAATCTTCAGCTGAGCGCCGTGCTTCATCAAAGTTTCGGCCCATTAAGCTCAGTACCTCTCCACACGGTGGGCCCGCAACAACTGGATGATGTAACGTTGCAACCGGTCTATGTTAAATGGATGCGACTCGATAAGAATTTGGGGGTAATCCATAGACTTCCATCCACCGCTTTTTCACCACAAACCTTTATCCCTTATCTAGATTTTGGATCCCAGCACACTTGAGGAATCTCTTTAAGGAGGCAGCAGGAAATCCTCGACAGCCAACCTCAAATGACACCAGAATGCAGCCATATCCTCTCTCACGGACTTCAGCCACCAGTGCTTCATACCGAAGCAACTTTCTTTCATTTCCTTCTTCCTATGCTATTATCAGTTCGCCAAGCAACAGATGTTGCCTCTCACTATCAACTAAAACCAGAGCTGGTCTTATATATATATATATATATATATACATATATATATATATATATATATATATATATATATATATATATATATATATATATATATTGGTCCTCAGTTTGCATCCAGGCGTCAGTACACACACACACACACACACACACACACACATATATATATATATATATATATATATATATATATATATATATATATATATATATGTATATATATATATATTGTGTATTGAGGCAGCATTTTTTCCATTAATGCATGTTTCATTAAATAATATAGACAAGTTTTCGTATATACAAACGGCTCTCCATACTTAACACTTCTCGTTTTCCCACTCGCGTGGGTATGGGCCGCAGTGTGATTTTCGCTTCCAGTGGCTCGTATGCACGTGTTTGTCGTTGCTTGGAAATCTTCCATGCAAACCAAACAGGCTATCCTTGTTGCTATGTCCGTGTATTTTTTAATTTATTGTAATGTACTTGTTATCTCTGATGATGGATTATTTAGCCGGAAGTTTAGATAGGATTAAAAAACATGTATCAATATGGTGATTTTCTTTCGTCTTTCAATGATAATGTTATTGAGCTTATAAGAGTATATGAAAGGAATTTGCTTAAAATAAATAGACAAAACCTGTCTATATTTTTTAATGAAACACACATTAATATATATATATATATATATATATATATATATATATATATATATATATATAGTGTGTGTGTGCAGCTTACATATTATAATATATATATATTAGGCATTCAACATCATCACTTGATAAGGCACCGGGAGCATTGAAACACAATGGCTATTTTTGTAGTGATTTTATAACATATTTATGTTATAAATTTTTTAAATAAATAATTATATATGCTCTACTTTGTATTGAGCACTCTTTTAAGAATAGTAATTGTTGGTTATTGGAATTCATTCCGTATACACCCATTATATACTTGTATATATATATATATATATATATATATATATATATATATATATATATATATATATATATAATTAAATTAACATACTTAAGAAAGATATAAAATTAACCCCTCCCTATACTTTATATTGTCTGTTTAAATACCTCTCTCACCCCCCTCTATTAAATTACAAAAATTACACTACCCACCAATTTGTAATCCCATTTTTCCTCTCAATTCGTTGTTGGAAGTTTTACCTGATGATCCTGAATCCTTAAAAAAGGATTTAGGTAAAATAAATTATCGCAATGGTACCTTAAAGTGGTTTGTTTTTCATTACATTATATATATATATATATATATATATATATATATATATATATATATATATATTAGGTTGGTGAAAAAATAATGACGTAATAATGTCGTTTTTTGACGTTAAAAATACGTCAAAAACGACATTATTACGTCATTATTTTTGCACTAACCTAATATTAGAGCGAGCAGCTTATATAGTATAAAAGAAGTAATTTATACAAAGCAATAATTGGCAGTGTTAATCTGATTATTGGCGAAATTACTACAACAAGACATAATGAGGCATCACTTTCTATCAATTAGTTGAATAATACTATCTTTATATTTGAATTGTTTCAGATGGAGGTGATATGCCAAGTACTTTCGACATTTTCAAATTGTTATTTCGGGAGGCACTTTTTCCATATACAGGCAAAACATAAAGACAAAATATGTTTAGTGTAGACCAAAAGATTTTTTTTTTAATTATGCTATTTATTTACAGTTATATTATTTTGGACCGTGCGATGCCGTGACGATGGAGTTTTTGTTCAAATCAGTCTAGCGAGAATTTTGTTTATATAAGCTGCACGCTCTAATATATTTACGAAAATAAGATCATCTGTGCGTAAAATTCTGTACATGGAAAAACGATCAGATATTTTACTCTACTAATTGAATTATACTTGTCTATGTCACGTTAACTGAAAAACATATATAACAATAAAATTACGTGGATTTATCACATTAGAAAATTCAAACAAATGTCTTAATGTCTTGCCTGTATATTTGCATATACAGGCAAAAATACGCAAAAAATATTGAAAAGCAGAGAGTTTAACCAGCACAGCTGGAGACGAATTTCCAGCTGCTGGATATCTATCAACCGCACCACGAGGTCAGATGTGGCAAGAGGCCGAATTTAATGTGGGGTATCCGAACCCGTAGGCTTGGCCAAAAATTCTGCCGTGAACCCGTATAAAACGGGGTCGGGTAGCTGTTTCTCGACACGATACTCAGCCCCATTGACCAGCACAGACGAATCTCTAATTGCTGAGCAACATAGCTTATTTACTACCGTATTTATGTGAATGGGTACATAACCATTATCGTCTGTAGGTATGACACAAAAACTTTGTCATGTCCAATTTGTAATTTGCATGTTGAGCTCTGAAATTTGACTTCTTGAAATCGATGTTTAGCTCTTTCTTCTCATTTTCCTTTATTATCTTCTGTAGCCATTACTGTTGTCTCCTTTGTGTGTCTGCTATCAAGACTGTGTTATCTGCATACTCTAGCAAATTTAATCTATTTGGTTTGATTAAATAACTTTCTCCTTAATGCTAAATATTTGCTCTTCATCAATGTTCTATCTGGTTAATGTGATGAGAAATTTTTATTTGCACTATTTACCTTCTGGTTATTTTTATCATTTTTGTTATTGTTATCACAACCTTTCGGTCGTGGTAACCCCCACCTTTCATCAGGTATATATCTATTCAAGTAACTGACAGAGAATTCCAAACTGAAATCGTTATTTAATCTACGATGGTATAATGGTCTCGTTCCAATGTCCATGTATAAGGATATCTCGTCTAGTTCTTGGTTTTTCGTACTGCTCATTTATTTCTCGTTCAAGTACACACTGACCGGACCATAGCTTGAACTCACAATTACGATGTAACCAAATTATATTACTATTCATAATATTCACATTTTTTAAGCAACTCGCCCCAAACAAGGTGACACTTGCACACAAAGGGTTACAGAGAGTGAGAGTAAGTATAAAGAGGAGTGTTTGGGAAAAGTATAAAGAGAAGGACAGAGATCAAGGTCAAGGTATCAGAAGATGTCGATTGACATTACATTTGAAGATTATAGCTATCAGAGAAGCAAGTGATAAGAAGGGAGTTCTACTGACGGAAAGTAAGTGATAAGAAGCTGTTGGAGTAGAAGAGATGGCTACATTTAGTCGTTTCGACAGTGAAAGGGTGGGACCGAGATGGCAACCTTGTAGCACGCTTATATTCATGCAGTTTTGGAATCAGTGAAAGTAGATCGTCGGAGCAGTTGCCATGAAAGTACTTGAAGAAAAGACAGAGGGAAGCCACAGCACGTCTGTGAGATAGCGACTGCAGGTAGGATGCCAGATCAGGACTAACCAGGTTGCATATCAGTCTCCGGATGTTGTCGAGAACCTCGAGATGAACAGCGGGAGTACCAGACCATATATGGCAGCAATGTTCCATGCAAGGACGAATGGTTGATTTAAAGATTTGAAGGATGGACTCCGGCGAGATGAATCTTCTGGCGCGACACAGAGAACCAACTTTCCTTGCGGTAAATGAAGCTATAGTTTCAATATAGTTGTTCCACTCCGTTCAGTGGACAACGTGAGACCAAGCAGGCGCAGAGAGGCTCTCTTTCGGAGTTGAGGATTCTGACCATTGTACCAAATTGATTGTTGCTATCACGTTTCATCAGTTTTATCTTTACAGGACTCGCATCAGGCAGAAAAACGTGTATTACTGCCATATCTGTGCAGTAATCTTTTAATTCTCACTTCCAAGTCTTGATAGTGTCTAAAGGCCTTATAGGAAGGTGACATTGTGGGTTACCGCACTTGAATTTTCCAAATGCACCCACTAGGGGGTGTTGCAGTTTTTTGTATATATTATGTAACTAGTGAGCTAGCCCAAATGACTTGACTCACTTTATAGTCCACCAATTAAAGGTTAACCAATCAGAAGACGTAGAACATTCAATCCGTCGTGTATAAAGGCGGCCATTTTGTTCACGCTACCCGAATGTCCAGTCCAGCTTGTCAGGCGAAGAGAAACAGAAGGACGAACTATGCTCTGCTACTGTCTTCAAAATATCCACTGCTAACATGAACAACGCTTTCCTACTGTCTTCAAGATATTCACTGCTAACCTCTGGATTCTCTACTCAAGACCCTCGTCATTATGAACAACAGCGGGCGCTCTTTAAGCCTATAAAGAAGCAATGATATTTTCACTTAGCCTCTTTTTTGGTCTTTTCAGTTCTTGCTTTCAGATGCAATTGCACGTGGGTAAAGTGTCCCCCACTGGAGCACGTTCATTTTCATGGGTTTCTCTCTCTTGACTTTTACACTATCGCAGAAACGCATATACACACACGGGTCTATCACATACGCTTGTTATACACACACACACATATATACACGCACAAGCAAACAAGCACATCTTTTTTATTACTTGTTTTAATCTTTTTTCCCTTTTGCTACAATTGGCTACAACTGTAATTCCTTTTATTAATACATGCATTTTCGTTTGGTTCATATTTATTGTTTTGTGCTTAAACGTTTTTACCCGGACTCACACTGAGTCCGCCAATATTGTTTGCGGTATAAATGTTCCCGGACCCTGTAAATATTTACTATCGAAATTGTTGATTCTGCAACATTACCCAAACATACTCGCATCCCACAACATATTATCCACCCCACAGTTTTTTTCACAAAGACTCACACTCGTAAGCTGGCGCCCCTTTTTCACTATTTCTACAGGGTGACCCTAAAAATTGGGATTATTTTTAATTGCATATTGCCAGACATGAGCAAGTGGCCACACTACGGGACAGTGACCTTGAGCAAGTAAACATTTCGCCATTTAGAATTCAAGATGAAATTCACAGTATCCCAGCTGAGATACTGCAGGAGTCAATGAGGAATCTCAACAGCAGATTTCAAGAATGCATTCGTACAGGAGGACGCCATCTACAGGACGTAATTTTAAAAAAATAAAAATTCCATATTTGTTTCTTAAATGGCGTGTTTTAAGGTTTCAATTGCTATAAATAAAATATTTTTTCTTCGATCACTCTTGGTTTTATTGGATTGTTAAAAAGTTCCCGTTTTTTGGGATCCACCTATATATATATATATAGATAGATAGATAGATAGATAGATAGATAGATAGATAGATAGATAATATTAGTGGTCAATATATATATATATATATATATATATATATATATATATATATATATATATATATATATATAAGACGTTTATTTACTAATTCAAACATACGGCTAAAACACGCTATGCTGCATACACGATGTTGAATCATCCTAATCCCCTCCGTAACTGGAAGGGGAAGTTCCACAAAGGCAGCTTTTTCCTGTGAACCAACGCTTTGTGAAACACACTCCTGCGGCGATGCTTCCCAGAACTCTGCAGTCGTAACCTCTTTAAGTCTTGGTTTTAATCGCTTTGTATGCGCCATATCTTGATAATCTTCACTTCAATTACATTAATATCGCACACTCTATTCTTTACCACTCTTAACCCATGTATTGGTTGGATATTAATTAAAACATGTTATTTGACAGTTCATTGTTGCATCTGTTGACATGGAAATACACGGAGCTTAAATAAGTTTTCTTGGACAGCCTAATTTCTGCTGGTTTCAGGTAAAATTTTACTTTTCAACAAATGTGTTTGTCTTTGCTAATAAGTCTACGTGGCTGTTATTGTTTTTTTTTGTTTTTTTTTTTACTGTCCAAGGAAAAGGCCAATTAAAAAGCAATTTGTTTTCCACAATTTTGTAATTAGTTTCCTGTCGTCAGACACGGCGGCAGTGATATGATAATGGAAAATCGTGAGACGATGTATAACCAATCATTTTTCTAAAATTTTCTTCTAATCAAATTCACAGCAAACAAGAAAGTCTCTAGCGTATTCATAAATTATTTTATATATATAGCTATATATATATTTTAAAATTTAAATTTTATCCTTTCAGAACGAAGAAAGCCATGACTCGTTATCGATTTCATTTATTTATTATTTTTGACTCGACTTGTCTACTTGGGGAAAAATAAAGGATTTCTTTTTTAATAAAGAATTTAAAAAAAAAATGGATTGATTTTTTAACCAACTCACCCCAAGCAAGGCAATAATGCCACTAAGACGCAAGGTAGTAATAGAGAATGAGAAGACTTTAGAAGGAACCAGAAACTTAATCCTGGAAAGAATCTTCTTCTATAACTCAGACTACCCTGCTATTTAACCCATACCTGGGGTACAAAAAATTAATTTTAAGTGTTCCGAAGTGATTAACCATCAATTATTGACCAGGATCGTTGTTGCTTAAATGATTAGACGTCCAGCTGACGTAATCATAACCCCATTAGAAAATATGTTGCTTTGGTTTGTTTTGCTTTACGGTACCTCAACCTCGATGGGTTATTTAATGTCGACAAGATTTTTATTGTTGGTAATATTTTTTTAATGTACTGCTGGTAATATTTTTTTTCAAAAATGTATTGCTGGTAATAATGTATTGCCGGTAATAATTTTTTACAAATTATTCCTGGTATTAAAACCTATTTTTACACTTTCATAGTTTTTTGACCCCAGTTTCGGGGTTAACTATTTACCCGTAGCTGGGACCCTAACATGTGTTACCACCCGGGTTAGGCTAGAACTGGGAATACCAGCAGTTAAGATTTGATTCCACGCTCCTCAAAACCTCCTGACGAAAGGCCTTGCTATTCGACGAAGTTTATCGTCTTAGCTAGGGCATGAATGTAGTTTTGTAGTTTATCGTCTTACCCAGGACGCGGATGTAGTTTATCATCATAGTGAAGACGATCAAGAAATTACATAATAGTCATAAACAAGGCAACTGATGCATCAAGTAGAGGTCGAACCTTAGTAACGTTTGTAATGACCTTGTCTTAATTTTTCATGAAATTTGTTGTTATTAAATAACTTTCGGAATTTCTGTAAAGAATATAGTCCTTCTCTTAGACTGGATGCAAATCTTTGTGTGTCTCACTATTTAACACATAGCTAGGATGATAAGTGACAGGTCTTTAAACATCAATACGTAGCTACGTGTAACAAGTCAGATAAGTAATTCGCGACGCGTCGCATGTTTCATTTTGTCACGACATTTAATCGAATATTCGACATGAGTCTTTGTATCCCGCCAATCAAGAGCCACTTTACTGAAAACTACGTTTTTGATCATATTAAACATCTGGAAATGATTTAGATGTCCAGTTGATCCCGCAAAAAATAGAAGAAAAAATTCGACTAATTTCATTTTCTTATTTTTATTTATTTGTTTACGGCCACATCATGTTGAAACACCGGTTCCCGTACAGTCAGCAAAAAATCTCTTTTTCTGTCTTTTATGTTTGTTTGTTTTTTACGTTGTCTATTTTTTTTTTCTTCTTTCTGTTCTTTCTCTTTCCACTTCTCTTTCTTTTCCATCTTTTTTTTATTTTCTTCTTCTTTATTTTTTTTCCTTGATCTGTTCTTTTCTTTTCCACGTATACTATCTTTTTTAATTTTTCTCTTGACTTCTCTTTTCTTCTTCTTCTTCTTCTTTTAAAATTCCCCCGTATAATGTCTTTTCTTTTTATTTTTGAAACATTTTCTCTTCTCCCCCCTGATCTGTAACTATTGGAGTAGAAGTGGCAGTTATATTTAACTATTTCAACAGTAAAAAGATCAGAACAAGATGCCAATCCCCGTCGCACGCTTAAATTTCCGTAGTCGGGCACCAGTAAAAAAAAGAAGAAGCTCGTCAGAGCAGTTACCATGAAAATATTTATAGAAAAGACAGAGAGAAGCCACGTCAGTTCAGTGAGAAAGTAACTGAAGTCTAGATCATTCTTTGGATTTTGTCAAGAACCTCGAGATGATTGGCAGCATCATCAGCTATGTATTTAGAACTCTTGATACAACAAGAAGAATGTTATTGGTCCTGATTAGGCATCTCGATTTCAGTCCCTTCCCCACCTCCAAATTAGCTCCCCTGTAACTTTTCTATAAATATTTTCATTGTAATCCTTCTGAGAAATTTTACTCTGTTGTACCCAGACCTTATGAATTAAAGGGCGGTACAAAATTGGTGGCAAAGTTTCATTATTTCACATTTGAAATCGCTGGATGTAGCCGTAAGTTCTATGCTAAAAGTTTCTTCTCCAGTACTTCTCATTTGTGAAAATCTCTTCCAGCATCTTACTTTCCAATCAACGTTGATTTTCAAAAATGGAAATACAATCTCAACCCTATGTCTTATTATTTAGTGTTCTTTTGTTTGTTTCTCTTTTTAATAATATTTTTTTTCATATTCTCTCACAATCAGTAACCCCCCCCCACACTTGTATCTTAGTGGTTTTATTTCCTTTCTTGGAACGATATAATTAACAATGTCGACCTAGCAATTGATTCAATATAATCTCTCAGCTTCATGTCAGTGTAAAACGTGAGCCGAAGAATGCGCAAAATATTGCTATCCTGGAGGTTAGCATCAGCCATGTTGAATGTTAAGTATGTCCCCTCTGTTGATCATACGATATTAGTTTTGTTTTGTTTTTTCTTTTATTTCAGCTGTTGCTCTGGTTTCGTATTGAGATTTTGTCGTTTGCCTTTCAAAACCACCAAATAAAATAAACAGGAAAATCATTTACATGCCAATTAGTTTATCTAATCTCACATGTATAGGTGACCACATCCTGCGAAAAATGGCTTTCTCGCTCAAGCAGCTGTTATATGAAACGATATTTTGACTGAATAAGCAGCATTGTCCCTTTGTGCTTTGTCTGGACAATCAATTAATCCGGAATAATCCTGTCTTCACAGGACAACATGAAAATCAAATCAGTGATCCAATCATAAGGACATGACGCTGAAAGGTTTAGTAGCTAATTAGGAACCGGCGATAGAAGCAACTCTTTCTTTTGTTCTTTTGTAGAAGACGTTCGTTTCCTTGGGAGTTCAATAACTTTTCTTTCTGTGCAGTTTGAATTCCCGATGTTATGATGCCTAAAGCAGAATTAATTTATTTTAAGCAAAAATCTTTGAACGACAATTTTCTTTTAAGCTAGTTTCGCTTACGTTGTTTTTATCGACCGGAAATATTTTAGAATTCTTATAGACCTTTAACCCCGATGTCAGTCGCATGCAGTAAATCTCTCATGTTCGGCACCCTATTTAACTCTTTGAGCATTTTGACTCTACCGATACCAATAATTCTCTTGAAGGAACTAACGACCTAATCAACGAGATGAAGAAGAAGAAGAAGAAGAAGAAGAAGGAATAGGAGAAAAAGAACAACAAGGAGGAGGAGGAGGATATTAAAAACTAGAAAGAACAATTTCAAATAACGCGTTAAAGTTTCAAGAGTGCAATTGGAAAAAAATGTTCGTAAATTCAAAGAAAATGGGTTGGTGGCAGATATGAAAATATTAAATACAAACTTGGTACCTGTTTTTGTGTTCCAATAACTTGGACCGGTTTTAAATGTGAATTAAATTTAAGCGTCTAATGATTTTCTTTTTCTTTTTTTTTCAGATTTAACAACTTAAGTCTTTGGCAATTTCAAGCATGGAAAGATCAACAATCAAACAACGTGTTAAACTTCCTGCTTTTCCTATTTTAATATTCTGATGAAGCTTAATTCTTACGTTAATGGGTAATAAGCTCATTCCGCTATGGCATAGTTAAATATTTGAACTTAGAAAATTTAGTAGCTCGGATTGATGAATCGGATAGCCGAGTTCGAATTCCAGTTGAATCTGTTACATTCACTTGAGTAAGGTATGAATCCTCTTCTTCAAGCTATGGGGAAATAGCAGGACAGACCAGCTTCTATAGCCTTGGATGGCAACTGGTCTACCGCAGAAAGAAATGGCAACCTACTGCGGGAAAAAATCTACCTCGTCTGCCATGTATCGAAAGATACATGATCGCCTAAGCGTGTATCAAGTATGGCACAATAACTGACTGAACTTTAACAAAATATTTGCAAGAACAATCATAGATACGAATGGTGGTCGTTATTTAAAGAAGTTAGGATGGGCAAATAAAAAAGGTTTTACAGTGACAACTTTTCCATTTGACTGAAACAGACTTTAAACTCTTCTGATTAACCCTTCTTTATTTCTTTCTTTCATATTCCCATTGAAACCATGTAGAGTTTCTGATATGTCTTTTTCGTGTTGTCACTCGGTCAAAAACGGAACAGTGCATTATGTATGAGAGATTTGCATAGTTCAACTGACATGCGAACTAAATATTCACACAAGCTCCGGAGGTTGACTCACTGCCTTCCGCTATCTCTGTTGAACTCAATATACACCGTAAGGGATTAAGTTTTCCAAGCCCCCACTTTCTAATTATGCCAGCTCTGTCTTTAAATTAACGATACTGCTGTCACAAATTCCAATTCCAAACAACAAACTACATGGTTTCCCCTTCAAAGTAACCCCCTACCCTGTAATGCAATTTTCCATCTCTCTCTCTCTCTGTCACTAATCTCTAAACTTCTGGAAGGATTCTTCTTGGGTTAGTTCCGTCGTTATGACCCTCTTGAGCTCCACGCCCTCGAAACGGATCTTCTTGATTGTCCGCTCGAATTTGGGGAAAAGAAAAATGTCACACAGAGCAAGTACAGACGAATAGGGAGGTTGTTCCAGTATGGCGAAGTTCTTCTCGGCCAGGAACTACCGGATGCTCAGAGCAGTGTGTGCATGTGCATTGTCGTGCTGGAGCTGCCACGTTATGTCCGGTCACAAAAGCATGTAGAAATAAATGCAGTGGTCACAAAAAGATAAGATTGCAGTTATATAATCCCAATCTATCATGTTAGAAGATAACACCATCCGCTTATGCTTCTTTCGACCATAGCTCACGCAACACACCCTGGCCTGTTACTTTTCAGACAGACCTCGTATATCCAAGGAATTTCACCTCCTTTCCTGAGTCTGAGTAATCGTGTTTGTTTGTTTTTTTTTTTCTGTAACATTTTCTTTGGGCATCGTTGTTGTTTACTCACAACGCCCATGGGATCCTAGTATCCTTCTGTAGAGCCACATTTCTGCTGCCTCTAGTTTTCTCTCCGTCCTCATTAACAGATTAAGAGGAAACAGGAAACAACGGAAATGTAGTTCTACAGAAGGATACTGAGAATACTAGACCGGGTGAGTAACAAAAATAACACTTATGTTCAGAATCAGAGAGACAACTAAAATTTATTGGACATATAATGAGGACAAATGTTTGGACACCTTTAATGCCTGCCTCGTAACAAGTTAATTAGTAAAAGTCCTATATCACAGCTTCCAGCTCACAGTCATCTGAGACCGAAATATTTGATCTTTGACTGATCGGAATTCGAAAGGATTGCTTCTACCACGTCATCTTAGGCGTCATACACAATTAAAGGTTCAGTCGTTCACCACCCCACCCCCAGATCGTGTAATGAGCAAAATCGTACGTTACTACAATCATAATGCACGTCATACAATATGTGTACTAATAATTGTGTCGCCCAGTAAATAGTTTAGATTATGAAAAATGCTGTGAGGTTTTCAACAAAGATAACATTTTTAGCTGATATTTACTTTGTTGCCACAAGCGAATCATTAACATATTTAAATAATTATTTGTATATTTAGATGAAATCTTTGGGAAAAAAGTACTGTTTTTCCCGACCACCATCCCATAAACGTAACAGATTCGGGCAAGGAATTTAGTTATTCACTGCCATATAAGAGGATGTAAAATGTTTCTTTTTTTTCTAACGATTTTCTTCCGTTCCCATGTCCATACTCAGCTTTTGGCAATGGGGCTTTCGCTAGTGCAATGCGTGTTCGGACCCCGATGTCGGATTTCTTAGGCTCTGCTAAAATGCTTCCTAGATCTTTAAACTTCGGCACCTGCCGAAAAGCCGAAAATAACTGAGAATATGTTGCGTCCAAAAACGTTTATCTGTAACAATGTAAATAGTGTTCCAATAACTTGTTCTTGTTGAGGAGACGGTTAATTCCTGTGCGAGATGACGAATAGAGGTGTTTGAATTTTTGGCCGCATTCTTGAACAGTATTGTTTACAGCTGAATGGCGTAAACAAGCATACAATGGTGTTTTCACATCTGCCACTGATCCAGTTTTTTGAATTTACGAACAATTTTTCCAATTGTACTCTTAATTGATTGTTAATCTTTCTATGATTGAAATTCCCAAAGACTTAAGTTGCTAAATCTGAAAGAAAAAGTAAAAAAATCATTAGACGCTTAAACCTAATTCACATTTTGTTGTGGATTCCGGGATGAAATCCGGTACCAATAAATAACAAACGCCAAGAAGGAATATAGGAAAATAAATGTATTAATGTAATAATACAAACTGGTAATGCAGGTTAGTAGTTCCAGGAATGCGGGTTAGTAGCAAAACATATATATACTGTCTTTGATATCGAAATATCACTGTATGACTTCTTACTGAGTCTAGGTGCTTGCTCACTGTGAATCTTGCTCATTCTTTCTTTCTATTTGTTCTTCTCACTTTCGTACTTAGATATCGTTCCCTCTCGACTCGACTCGACTCTGTTTGACTCTCGGGTATTCACTGGCAGTAGTATAAGTAAACACTGGGTGAGTCCATTTGTATAAAAAGGGGTGGACCCTTCAACACATTTAAAATCGGCTCAAGTTATTCGAACACACATTATTAACTGCCGTTTTCGCTTTCTCAAAGAGTCATTTATTTTTTGCTTGGTTCACGAAATTGTCAATTGTTCTGAAGTCACAAGAAAATGTCAATGACCAGGAAAAATTTTTAAAATATCCAATAAATTACTAATTTTCGTGCAGAGGTAATTTGATTTTTCATTAATTAAAGTGATCGATATTACCGCTTTTTTATTTTTTTTCTTCTGTTGCCTAATCACTCAAAGCGATGGCATCAGTCGAGAAAATTAATTATCTCTGTTTCTTTATGAAGCGACGGTCCCATGGGTCCAATACCAATATAGTTCAATGATCTTTTCTCTTGTAACTACATTTCGGCTAGCTAACGTTAATTTACACTATTTAAACTGTTCGAACTGTTTTCCTCATTTTTGTCATATTCACGACATTTCGGCCGTTGGACGCTCCGGCTTTCGTCAGGTGATTTAAATTTCGCACTGAACCATTTATTTCGTCTACCGGGGTAAACTGTTCCAGTTCCACGTGCCATGGCTCTTCCGTCTATCTCAGTGTCGGTGATTTATTCACAAAACTCATATACTGATGTTCTCAAGGACCACATGACCCAGTGGATAAAAGTTTTAGATGAAGTAATCCAGTGACTTGACCCAAAAGAGTTATGAGTTCAATACCTCGGAACAATAACTTCGAGAGTTGAGGAAATTGAAATAACTGAAACTGAGTTATCCGGAAGAGGCAAGGCAAGTGGAACTAGAACAAGTTACAATCATTCGGTAGAAGAAATTCCAATCACATGATGAAGACCAGAGCGCACAACAGCCGAAACGCCGTGAATGCAACAACAAAGATGAGTACAACAGTCTGAACAATGTAAATAGTGTAAATAGTTACAATACTTCATCTCAGAAATATACATAGATATTAACGTTAATTTGTCCAAATCGAATCAGATATATGAATTAATTAAAATAATGTTCGCTTGAACTAAGGGATTTTCCTCATCGTCTGAAGAGGATTAGTGAAATACTAAACTAAACGAAACCTTAGATTAGAATATTCTTATGTATCCTGATGCTTCAGGATGTAAGTTTTATATAGGAATAAAGTGCCGCTAGCGATACTTGAGTTTGAACCTAGATCGCCAGTGAGCAAACACAGGGGATCCCATTATTGAATTCAAAATAGACCACGTGACCATGGAGGAAACGCATATATGGGATGTAGCGTGTGCTTAATTGATCGGCATTTCTATTCTATCCTCTATAATATACGTTCAATATTTCTATTCTATCCTCTATACTATACGGATCGTATTTCTAGTCTATTCTCTATACTATTCGGACCGCTATTTTCTACTCTATTAAATATACTATTTCTCTATTCGGATCGCTACACAGAGTACTATACGAGCGAGTATTATCGAACAAGTACTATTAATACGAGTGATATTCGAAGGCGTCTGACACCAGTATTGTTCAACGGCGTTACTATAGTTGTATCTGCGATTGCAAAGCCTCTACTACAACGAGCATTACGAAAGTGACAACGTGTATTTGTTGACATCACAAAAGCGGTCATGTTTCTCGATAATTTCCTTATATGTACCTCTGATGATCGCTCTTTGTCGTAGTGAAGGGGTTTGCGTGGTCCACTGTCTTTGAGATACTTTCGTGAGTTTTGGATTCGTGGTAGGTCCCACTGGCGCGCACACGCATACACACGTACACACACGAACGCACATGCACGAACGTACGCACACAGACACGCACACAACAAATTATGAAAGAATTAAAAGCAACCTTGCACTAAACGAGAAATATAAACAACTAGCCCCTGACGAGTGAATTAAGAAACTATTTAACATATTTACAATGCCCCCTTCATTTTCAATACATCCCTGAACCCTATTAGCACTAGTTCTACAAAGCATTTGACATATTTGCTTTTTAATTTCAGATATTGCTCGTTTTAATTTGTGAATTGTCTCCAGTTTGAGCCTGATGATAAAATAGTACACTCTATAAGAAAATGTTTGGTGGTGTTAAGTTTGGTGATCGTAATGGTCACTCAATTGCTCCACGTTGTCCTATCGATATCAGCTCCCAAAAAAGGGCCTAACTTTTGCCGTGCCCTGTATAATGGTAATGCAGTCGTTTCTTTATAAGGAATTGACAATTATTGATCGAGGAGCTTGTACTACTGTCAGTTGAATCTTTCTCTTCAAACAATGTTTCACGAGAATTGGTTTCTCAAGTCAGGTAGCTTTTATCGCTCCTTCCATTATTTATTCGGTGTAGTGTGGAATGTCAGTATCTTGATGATGTCATTATTTTCTCTTAAATTTACATGTACTATCTATTTAAGTACTTAGTGATATTCGTAGTTCCCAAGTGATGTGTTTTCTATTATTTGCTACAGTTCTTTGTTTGGGATTCTTTAGGACCAATCAACAAGATTCAAATAACTATGGTCTTCACCAAGACTGATATACTTCACACGTTCGAAACCATTTTTGGCCATTGATCTTAGAAAATAGTTCTTTATAGCAGACAGTTTAGAAATTACTTTACAGGTTTGGCGCCATGCATAATATTCGTTTGAAAGTTTCGGTCATTTAGAAAATATATTAGAAATGTTAAATGTTACATTATAAACTATCCGAAAGCGATTGTCACAAACGCATTTCATAAAAGTAATTCCTTTTTGCCTAAAATAGCGCTCAGACGAATTACTCGTTTAACGACCAATTCATTTAGCCACCAATTCGTTTAGCGACTTCGCCGTTGGAAACGAACGAAACGCATTACATGTTCAGAATGCCTGAAATAGCAGTCATATAAATTACTCGCTTAATTACTCGTTTACCGACTTCAAAATTGTAAGCGAACTAAACACATTGCATGTGCTTAATGCTTGAAATAGCGGTCATATGAATTACTCGCTTAACGACCAATTCATTTAGCCACCAACTCGTTTACCGACTTCGCCTTTGGAAACGAACTAAACGCATTATATGTGCCGAATGCCTGGAACACCGGTCATATATATTACTCGCTTAACGACCAGTTTATTTAGCCACAAACTCGTTTAGCGACTTCGTCGTTGGAAACGAACTAAACACAATGCATGTGCTTAATGCTTGAAATAGCTGTCATAGGAATTACTCGCTTAACGACCAATTCATTTAGCCACCAACTCGTTTAGCGTTATATGTGCAGAATGCCTGAAATAGCGGTCATATAAATTACTCTCTTACGACCAATTCATTTAGCCACGAACTCGTTTAGCGACTTCGTCGTTAGAAGCGAACTAAACACATTACATGTGCTTAATGCTTGAAATAGCGGTCATATGAATTACTCGCTCAGCAATCAATTCATTTAGCCACCAACTCGTTTAGCGACTTCGTCGTTGGAATGGAACTCGGCCTTGAAGTAGCGAATGGCTGTATATTGAAACGGCCTATAAGCAATCTTCAACTGGCGAGGCGTGCAGAATTAAATTACAATGAATCTCAGAATGGGGTAAAATAAGACATTTTCTGCAAAGGAGAAGAAACAAAATAAAAGTAAATTAAAAGAGAAGAAAATAAGCAGAAAGAAAAGTAATTCCTTTTTTTTTCTTTCCTAGTCGAACTTAATTTCCTAACACTACGAAACTATAAAGCATATGACTTCATATACAAATACCAGAACTATTCAAAGAGCAAATGGAAAAGCAAAAAATCGTACAAAGACTTGGGGTAGAAAAAGAAAAGACAGAATTTTCATGAATACAGATTGAATCATGTTAATGATGTCCAATGAGAATAGAAGAAATACGCAAAATTTTCTCAAAAGGAAAGAGACCAAAACTCCTTACTTTGATTCCTGATAAATTTTCTGTGAGACCTTTTCATATTTATTTATTTATCTATTTGACAGCGATACAAAATTTTGGTCCCATTCATTTTATTCTTACCAAAAACATCAATAACTGCTCCTAGATTTTTTTTTTTTCATTTTGCAACTTCGAGAATCACAAAATAATTATTTCATTCATACGAATATCATGAAACGTTGTTGGGAAATATTTACAGTATGGAAATATGTGAAGGATCTCGGTTAAACTTGCATAATTTCTTGACCACTGACAACACATTTTATTAAAGATCTTTATGAAGTCTTAGCGTAAACGTTTAACAAGTCATTTCAGTCGTTAAATTTGTTTAATCATATCACTAAAAAAATGGAAGCTACTAACCTGTTCATGAGAATGAAAGAAACGTTCAGGCTAAAGAAAAGAACAGTCTTTTAGAAAACAGATGACGATTGACTTTACATTTAATTTGATGAAAATGGTAGTTGTCTAGAAAGCAAGAACCCAGAAAAAATTTCCACAAGCGAGAAGTCTAAGAGAAAAATTAGTAGCGAAATTCAACAGTATACAGAGTGCAATGTATAAATTGTCGTCTAAATTATGCAAAATAACACCGACATATTAATTAAACAGGTGTATTTACCAAAATTACACAACCGTGTCTTGAAATACGAAAGAGTAAATTTATTCAATAAAATCGCCATTGGCTACAATCAATGCCTCCAGACGATATCAGAATCTCCTGGAACTCTTCTGGACGGTCACCTTGTTTAAGTTGGTGAATGCCGCCATAATCCTAGCCTTCAGTTCATCTTTGGTGTTACAAGGAGTTTTGTTGGTCTCTTGCTTAACAGTACCCCACACATAATAATTTAGGGGGTTGCAGCCTAGGTAGTTAGGTCGCCAGATTCAAAGGTGTGATGAGGTCGCAGAAAATGACTGATGGTCATGGCTGGGTTCTCCTGCTTGTGTCGCATGGTGCAGAGTCCTTTTGCCAGGCATAGTATCTTCCATCAGTCACCCACCTTGGCAGCGCTACCTCCTCAACGTACATGATGTAGGCATGTTTGGTATAAGGCCATCACAAACATTTCTTTTCTTATCACAAATATGAGAGTGAGTTTGCCGAGCTTCTGTACCTTAGTAATCGTCATTAAACTCATGCAATTTTACCGAATCGTCTGCATGGTCCTCGGATTGACACTCTCAAATGTTGGTATTGGAACGTCCGGTGCGAATGCCAAGGAGTACAGCATAGCGTTTCCAAATTTCTGGCGGAGTGAATATCGACATGTTGGTCTTTGACGGTGACTAACTGATACTACCCCATTCTGCAGTCGACCAAATGAAAAACGAACAACGCGCATGCGCGAAATTAAAAATATTAAATTGCGATAATTTTCCCATCGCACCCTGTAATTATGAAACTTTGCTGTCAAACAGGTCTTCTTCTATGTGCCTTGTTCCCTCAGGACGTTGATGATCATAGCTTTCTCTCGCATCCACTATATCATTTTCTATATCCGATGTAGATCTTTGTATAATTTGTCTTTTTCTTATCTCTCCTAATCCCTGTCTTGTCAACTTTTGACAAAATTTCGTGGTGTAGTTTCACTTTCACTTTCATCCATTTGCCGCCTAAAATATCCCCTATCTGTAAAGAAGGCGCAATCCCATAGAATTGTTATTATTATTATTATTATTATTATTATTATTATTATTATTTCCTTTGATCCCTGCTGTATACATACATTCAGGGACCCAACCAGAGAGCTAAGTTCAGAAATGGTTTCATGACTTTTTCAAAAGGACAAAAAACAAAAGCTAAGATCACACACATTTTGCATAGATAAAGATCTTCGTAATATGAGAGCTGCATTTCTGAGTACAATTTCTTTCTGGCATGGGCTTCAACGAATCACTTCAATGAGTCTATTAGAACCTTTTTCAATCAATCTGAGGGCTTCAACTACAAATGTCCTCATGTCCCACAGTCTTGAGATGTCCACTTCAAGATCCTTATAATTCAAAATATACCATTGTGACTGTAGTAATAGCAATAGCAGCAACAGCAGCAGCAGTAGTAGTAGTAGTAGTAGACGCATTTGAATTCACTGTCAACTAGTAACCTAAAATGATATTTTCACTCAAAACTTAAAAAAAAATAATTTTTTTTTTTCATTGATAAAGCCCCTCGTAAAATGTAAACAGTAGTTATGAGAACATTTTTTATGGCATGTACTACCAGGAATCCTTTTAATGAGTTTATCGGAACTTTTTCACACTCAAACGGAGGGCTACAAATACAATTGGTAATATTGATGCCTTTACCTGACACATTTTTTATGATTTCCCCTTCAAGATCCTTGTATTTTTTACAATCTTCAAAGGTATAATAGAATCGGCAGGAAGTGCCAAGACAATAAGAAAGCACATTCTCTTATTGTTGTATTTGATGACCATATCATGACGATTAGCTTTCATGTCTATATCTATGTCTATGTGTAGACTACTTTTGGTGTCTTCTGTGTGTAGTGTAAAGTTCCATGAAACTATTAGAGGTCTGATTCTAACCGGGTCCGTGTTGACCCAATCATTCTGAGTGAAATTGGGTAGACGGAACTCTTGAGATCCGTCGATAACTGTGCTAGCACGAAGTCACAAGTCATCGTGACCGAGGGCTTGAGCGTGATGGCCTTTTTCACGCTAGATGTTAGGTTGGTGCAAAAAAAATGACGTAATAGTGTCGTTTTTTGACGTTAAAAAATACGTCAAAAAACGACATTATTACGTCATTATTTTTGCACCAACCTAATAACCCGCTCTTTCCCAGAGGCAGTAATTAAGATCTACTCAGTATAGTTGCAGTATAAAACACAAATTCGCCTGTGGAAGCGTCTGCAATAGGGATTTGTTATCCGCGCTAGAAGACAGGTATCCTCGAATACAAGTGGCCAGCTATACATATGCCGGTCAATACATGTGCAGAAACGTAAGTGAATCGATGTACGCAGGTTGTATAACATAACACTAATAACCGAGAGGGAATGACTATAAATTTAACAAAAAATATTTTATTTTACTGAGTATGATGATTAAATTTCGTGTTGGGAAAAGTTCACTGAAGAGAATATACAGCAATTTTCTGATTTAAAAGACAGCATTTATTTTGCCTCGGTCGAAAGTATGCAAAAATTGAAAGAATTCCACTCAGATTTCAACAATTATTTTTGTCACGTTAAGAATTACATTTTTTTTAACAGAAGTTATTTCGTAAAGAGATTTACACCTCTATAAATTACTACAGAATATTTTTTGCAGCTTTCACCGTTAACCTGATAGGTAAGTAAAAAAAAAAAAAAAAAAGCTAAGATAAGCAACAAAAGATAAATTAAATAAAAACCCGGAAAATAAATAATCATATATTAGTTTGTTCCACAAAATATTTTACGGTATCGCGGGATGAAAACAAAAAGAAAAAAAAAAGATTATTTATCAAAAATGAAATATGAATTTTCATGACAGTCACGTAGCCGCTGCAATATTTTTATCGCGTTATAAGAAAATGGATAAGCAGTAAGTTTGTTCTTGTTTCTACGAGAACATTCTGACAGGAAATGCCTCTCCGATATTACACCAGTCATTTGTCTTCTTGTTTAATTTGTTTTTCGTTTTTAATCAATTCACACCAAAGAAGGCGATATTGCCACTAAGACGCAACTTTTTACTAGCAGTGAAAGAAAAGAAAACTTTAGAAAGAATCGGAAACCCAATCCTAAACAAGAAACAATAGATAAACCTTTACTCTTGTTCAAAATGACCTGTATAAACAGCACAATAGGGGAATCTATCTACACCTATATAGGAACAAATAAATAACAAATAAATGAAAAGAAGTGGATAGGTTCGCCTATCGTAGGGTTCACAATTTTTTCCCATCCTTTGGACAGGAATAGATGTTTATCTATATTTTCTTGTTTAGGATTAGATTTCCGGTTCCTTCTCGTAAAGCCTTCGCATTCTCTTTTGCTCCCAGTAATCCCTTGGGTCATAGTGCCATTATTGCCTTGGTTAGGGTAAAACAATTTAAAAAATGGTAAATTAAATTTTAGAGTTTAGTGGAAGACGCTGGAATTAATGAAGAAGACTTTAGACAAAACCGGAGAACCAGTCTTTAAGACTCTTTAATATTTTTAAAATAAATAAGAATAAAAGGTAATATTATTGCAGTACGTTTTATATTTATATAGTTTTAATTTTTATTAATTGGTCTCCAATAAAATAATATAAACAAAATAATTTAACGCGATTGCATTCTTTCATTTTGGAAACTTTTAATTAAAATAAAGAAAAGCATGATCAACTCCATGTGAATCCCATTAAAAAAAAAAACGATTAAAATTGAAGAGCTCATCTTTTTGCTTGCTTGCTCTCTCTCTCTCTCTCTCTCTCTCTCTCTCTCTTTACTTACTATAAAATCTTCTACCTTTTCCATTGCTATAAGCTTCTAAGAGAACAAACACGTATAAAAACACACACACATGGAATTGCAATCAAAATACATACAGGGTGCGATGGGTAAATTTTCGCCATATTATATTAGTATGTGGCGCATGCGCCTTGTTTGATTTTGATTTTGTCGACTGCACATTATTGTAGGGTCAGATGGGCACCGTTTGTGAGAAAAAGAGTACCACTACGCAATTCACTCCGCCAGAAATTTTAAAAAGGTATGCTGAGCTGCTTGGCATTCGCACCGGTAGCTCCAGTACAAAGATTTCAGAGTGTTTGGGAGTCAATCTGCTGCTTTTTCCCTTTCTATCGGCTTCTAAGAGAACGAACACTTACGAAAACAAACACACACATGGAATTGCAATCAAAATATATACAGTAAATTGTAACAATTGTAAAATTGTAGACAGTGCGGAGGATTTGGAAAGTGTTGAATGAGTCTAATGGTGATCACGAAGATACAGCAGCTCGAAAAACTCACTCTAATAGTTGTGATAAGAAAAGAACTCTCGAATCTGGTTGTGAGGGTCTCAAACTAAACACGTAGGCCAATGTTAAGTGCCTTGAGATGGTAGTGCTGCCATGGGTCAAGGAGGTGGCTGCTGAAAGACCCTATGCCAGGGAACAGGACTCTGCAAGATGCAATGCAATTAAGATAAACCAGTCATGACTGTCAGACAATTTCTACGAACGCAACGTCTCTTTCATCTGGCCACCTAACTCCCCAGACTGTAAACCCCTTGATTATTATGTGCGGGGCGCAACTGAGCGAGAGACCAGAAAAGTTCCTTGTAACACCAAAGATGAGTAGAGGATTATGGCACCATTCACCAATTTAAACAAGGAGATCGCCCAGAAAAGATGCAGGAGATTCCGAAGTCGTCTCGTACCCGCCGTTAAAGCGAATGTCGATTTTATTGAAGAAATTTACTGTTTAGTATTTAAAAATATTTCTGTGTAATTTAGGTAAATATAACTGTTAAAATGAGACGTCAGTGTTTAAAATCTCCGACTAACTGTATTTTCTATTTTATTAACGTCTGCTTTTTGTACAACTCAAAAAATATTCATCGTGGCAACTGATAAGGGCAGCAGCATGTTGCTTTAAGTATGCTTTTCGAAAATAAAACAATTTAATGAATCTCTTTATATATTTGCTTGTTTAAATTTGTATTTATAGCAAAAAAATAATTTATAAAAAAAAGGAGGGACAAATTTCGTTTACAAAACTAAAGATAACACGTTCAATCTTTCTTTTCATTATAAATTGTCTCGCCATGACAGCGATAGCGACTTTTCATACTGAAATATATTCTTCGCCCTTTCTTTCTTTGCTCATTAAATTTGTCGGCATCATCGCCGGTTTGAATGGCTTTATGCGTGGTCGTCTGTTTAACTTGTCTCTGACCCACATTTTTATGGTACTACTTTAGTCCAGTTCAAAAAAGAATAGAAACATCTCATGCATATTCTTCTATATAATAATTCAGGCTTATAGGTCCGGATCCGGCTTGGAAAGTTTTTAATTTGTTCACGCAGTCGGTTTGATTCCAAAATGGTATGATATGTTTGGCTACTACATCCAGGAATAAATTCGAAGACACGGACAATTTTATTTTGAAGTACTGTAATTTTTAGACCAGTATTTTTCATTTCAAATGAGCTATTAAAAGTTAGATAGTTGTGTTCTATTAGTTGAAAAAGTGAAATATATATATATATATATATATATATATATATATATATATATAGTATTACATGTTCAGTTATTATGTCTCTACTCTGAGAGTCCGGAAATTATATTACCTCAATATTTTATATTAATCAAGTCTCGACTCTAATTAATAAAGAAAGGACACTTAGTGTCGAGAAAGGTAAGTGATAATTTAATTTTATTTATTATTATTAAAGTTTTAACACTTGATATTGAGTACTGAAATTACAAAGACGACTTACCATGAAAAAGATAACTTCGAGACGTAACTTGATTAACAATTCTTTACGAAATATAATAATAGTTTAGTATATATATATATATATATATATATATATATATATATATTTCAGTTAAAAGGTGCAATTATAATTTATAAATTCATGAATAATTCATACAAAAAACAAATATAGAGGTTAATGATTTAAATGGCGAGAATACATCGTCGCAAACAATATAAACAGGATACATCAACCCCGAACCTGTATATAAATGATATGATCCCCGTTTATAAATTCCAGTTGTATAAGGTCTTTTTTAAAAATAGTAAAAAAGAATTCTCTTATTGCTATATTTGTACAAAAACGCACAACCTTAAAATTTAAATTCAAACTCAGCGTTGCGACCGCACGTTCCAAAACAATAAAACATTTCTTATAGAATTTTTTCGGATTATATCTCGATTTTCGTTGTCCTCTTATTACCGAGAAGTAAAAACAAGAACAAAATCTACTTCCATACCTGATGATGTCTGTAGGAATAGACGAAAGCTTGTAAAAAATTAAAAAGACCTTATGCAACTGGAATTTATAAACGGGATCATATCATTCATATATGTTGATGTATCTTATTTATATTGTTTGCGACGATGTATTCTCGCCATTTAAATCGTTAACCTCTGTATTTGTTTTTTGTATGAATGATTCATGAATATATATATATATATATATATATATATATATATATATATATATATATATATATATAGAGAGAGAGAGAGAGAGAGAGATACTTTAGCATTATTTTAAATAACTACTGAAAAAAAACAGAGGAATAGACACCGAAGTCCCCCGCGTTAATTTAACCGAATTTACAGTCACAATGCATGCCGGTACAAGTGTTAGCTGAACCTGACCACACCTAAATAATAATAAAAAGTTAAACTCCACCAACATATTATTAAGACTGTCTAATCAATTTCTGAGAAAATTATTCTTAAAATCGCTTGATAATGGAACGAAGCACTGTATTGTAGATTTAATTTTTGAAATTAATCAAGATTTGTAGTTTTCCGTTTTGAAACATAGGATGTTCTGTGTAGCGATGGAAACATATTTTAAAAAAATTATAATATATTAAATTTATATATATATATATATATATATATATATATATATATATATATATATATATATATATATATATATTTGAATAAAAACAGATCACTTTAAGGTTCCCTGTAATAAGTTATTTCACCACAACCCCTTTAACAGGGCTCTGAGTCATCAGACTTTACTTCCAAAGGTTGAAATGAAAAATGAAAAGCTTTTCAACTTTTGGAAGTAAAGTCTGATGATCCAGAGCCCTTTAAAAGGGTCATGGTGAAATAACTTATTACATGGAACCTTAAAGTGGTCTGTTTTTATTCAAACATATCTGCTCTGAATTTTACATTGAGCTCTCCGGATATCATCCTCCTTGGGTCTATCCTTGCGGATTACCTAGGTTTGCATAAACTATATATATATATATATATATATATATATAGTGATTTTCTAAGCGCTGCTTAGATATGGCACAAGGCCGAAAATAAGACGTCACGCAGTGAGATTGAAACTCATTACTCAGTCGTAATCGTTCCAAGGAGACAAGCTACTAACCATTACACCACGCCGAGGTGCCTATTTCGTTCAAGCAAGGATATACAAGTAACAGAAATGATTATTATAAATAAGACTTCTTAACTATAATTATCTCAAATCCTCCGAATAATTTCTATGACTTGTATATCCTTGCTTGAAACGGCTTTAAATGCTCTAGATGGAGCGGCTTGGTAGTAATAGTCGTGGCTCGTGGGGGTACAATCCTATGGTAAGGAGAAACTCGGATGAGTTCCACCACGGAATATGTGATCGAGCAGCACCATATCGTGTCTAATTTGCTACTTTTTCGACCCCGAGTCGCGTTCGTGCAATTAGAATGATGCTTGCCTGATAACGTTGCGGTCTGGGTTTCAATTCTTGGTAGTGGTTACGCACTGCTGATTAGTCCCGAATATCGGACGGAACGGCTGTCCAGTGCTTTCTGTTAATGTGTTTTCTAGACTCGATGACTTAATTAATGTTATTTATTTTTATTTTTTTACATTCACACACACACACACATACACACACACACACACATACACACACACACACATATATATATATATATATATATATATATCTGAAAAGACAGAACGAAAACTTTTTTTGCCTATGCGTTTAGTCCTCTAACGGAATTTCTCAACGCAAATCCAATGATATTATTTTGTGACAATTATTTATATACAAGAGCAAAAATGTTATTGTTTTTCCAAATTGTTTAAATTTAAGAAAATACCCGGGGCGTATATTTATATTTTGATAAGGTTCTGTAGCAGCACGATCGATGTATCTCCCTTCTAAATAAGTTATTTTTCCTTTTAATTAGGTGTGGAATTAGAATTAAATTGAAGTTTCGGTGGGATTTATTTCTATGTATAACTAATTCATTTGATAAATTGTTGCGTATATGATCCATTTTCTGTTCATATAACCATTTTTATTTTTTTTTTTTGCATCTTGGCAACTTTCCCCAACGTATTGTGAAGAGCAGTTCTGCCAATTTATTTTATATATAGCCCTTTCAGAATTATTATTGTTATGAGTATTTTGGATGCTGATGATATAAATAATAGTTTTGCAAGGGATTTGTTGATGTTGATTAGAATGGATAAATTATTTTTGATAGTGGATGTTACGGAATAAGTAGGTAGTATTTTGTGTCTGATTTTTTTTTTATAGTTTTTTGATAACTAGCAGCATGGCCCGGCGTTGCCCGTGCTTGATTCAAAAATCGTACGACTCATACAGTAATCGCTATCACGTGACTTTAAAGAAGTGCCCTTTGTAGTGCTGATGTTGCTACATGCCTTACTTCTCGCTTATCTCACACTGCGAAGTTTTTCTAAGCTCTATACTAAACATTAAATCTGTTACGAAAAAAGAACTAAACAAAATGAACACAAAACGATCAGCTTTAAAAAAGGACTTGTAACTGGAGAAACCGAATGAAAAAAGAATGTTAACAACAAATACTTTTTCACACCCAACCCAGTTCTGCGGAATCAGAATCAACGTTGAGTTTAAGCAAGCGAATGAGCCAATTGGAGTAAAGTGGCATGCAGATTTAATTTTTTCCCACTTGTGACGAATGCAGCTATCGATTTTTTTGTATGCGAACATGCTAGTTAACATTCGTGGCAGCCAGCTATAGGCTCTCACTCTGGCCAGTACAAAATGGCCACAAGCTACATGAAAACTGCCGTAGAAGCATAAAAAAAATCGATTATTTGCACTATCGATGGGAGTTGTGAAATACAAAGTTGATCTTGACTTTCCCGCTAACTTGGATTATGTGCATGCAAATTTTGGTGCAAATCCGTCGAAAATTTTACGGCCGTGCATTCGTTACACGCACACATCCTGCCTTTTATAGATAGAGAAAATATTATCTTTTTTTCGTCGTATATTTTGAATGCCTTTCTCTTAATATTGTGGATGTAATAATAAAGATGTTGAAGTCTTCTAAAAGAGGTTTCTATGCATATTACTTATTTGGGTAAGTATTGTGAACTGAAGATTCTTAGGGCTCTTAAATAGAATCCTATAATTATAAGAGATTTGATCTTCTTACAGTTGTGGAAATAAAAATTGACATGGTCATGCTAGTTGATAGATAATAACGAAATTTGTGTACTAAATTGGTGATAACGACATATATTTTTATATATCAAAAACAATATTGAGGAGAACTGGAAAAAATGCTGGGAATAATAAATTTTAATTTTTTTAATTTTAATTTTTATTTTTTAATTTTTATTTTTTTAATTTTTATTTTTTAATTTTAAATTACTCGATTTTATTTAGATTCATTTTCTTTCTCTTATCGTCAGTTTTGTTATGAAAAGAATCTAAATTAAATCGGCTAGATAAAAAAAATTGGAATTAAAAAATCAAAAACATTAAATTTTTTTTTTTTAAATTCCAGAATCCCTCGCTTCTGCGCTAGTGTGCTCGCACCAACATAACAAATTTAATCCGATGAAGTCCTGAAGGACGAAACGCGTAACAAGAAAAATTTTCCATTTTCCCCTGATATTCTTCATATATAAAAATATATATCGTTATCTTATATATATATATATAAATATATACATATATATATATATATATATATATATATATATATATATATATATATATCTTTATCTTGTATATATATATATATATATATATATCGTTATCTTATATATATATAGTTATCTTATATATCGTTATCTTTTATATATATCGTTATCTTATAGATATACATATCGTTATCGTATATATATATATATATATGTATATATATATATATCGCTATTTTATTTATATATCGTTATCTTATATATATATATATATATATATATATATATATATAAATATATCGTTATCATATATATATCTATATATCGTTATCTTATATATATGTATCGTTATCTTATATATATATATATATCTTTCGTTATCTTATATATATATATATATATATCGTTATCTTATATATATATCTATAGATCGTTATCTTATATATATATATATATATATATATATATATATATATATCGTTATCTTATATATATATATCGTTAACTTATATATATATATATCGTTATCTGACATATATTTATCGTTATCTTGTATATATATATATATATATATATATATATATATATATATATATATATATGTATGTGTGTGTGTGTGTGTGTGTGTGTGTGTGTGTGTGTGTGTGTGTCTGTGTGTGTGTGTATCGACGGAGTCCATTCTGATAGAGTTACGGTCTGAATTAACTATTTATTAACTATTAATTTCACAGTTTAAAAAAAACAAAAAAAAACAGGGATAGCAATTCAATCATATTTACCTGCTAAAAATAATGTTCATACTAAGGCTGAGTTTTACATTCCAATGGGATCTTCACTGCAAAGATCTCATAAAAACCTTAAAAGTATTCAGTGTTGATTCCACTCTCTCTGTCTCTCTCTCTGTCTCTCTCTCTCTCGATGATATCGCTCGCTCAATTTACAGACACACGCTCACACACATCCACACACATATACATATATATATATATATATATATATATATAGAGAGAGAGAGAGATATATATATATATATATAGATAGATAGATAGATAGATAGATAGATAGATAGATAGATAGATAGATCAAGAAGGAGAGAATGAACGAGAGTTCCTCAAAATTATGTATACATACTTCACGAAAAGAAAAACTTGTATAGATATTGTAATACTAAATTTATTCAGATATCACAAGATTAATACAAGTTAACTTTGGACTCTGGAATCACAAGAGATGATCAAAATGGTGGCCTTTGACTTCCAGACATTTATTAATGCTGCGAACTGTTGTCAGTAACTTTTGCAGAAAACATCCCTAAACCATTATGCTGCCACCACCAAATTTCACTGTTGGAACTGTGTTTGAAGGCATCGCCATTTTTCCTCCATACATATTTTCTAGAAATACGTCCAAACAACTCAAATTTGGTTACGTCAGTCTATAACATTCTTTCCCAATACGACTTTTTCTTATCCTTATATTCACGAAAAAAAATCAACCAGACATCTCTGCGTCATTTCATCAGCATTGGAGATTTCTGAGTGAAGCGTGACTTTAGAACATTCTTATGAAATTTATTGCTTATTGTCCGTTTAGTGACACAGATTCCTGATGAAAGCAAATTATCCTGAAACTCTTGACGAGTAAGAATTTGATATTTGTTTAATTTTACGCATTAATTTCCTCGAAGATCTTGACGTAATCTTCCGTGGAGCACCTGTTCTTCTTTGGTTTTCAATAGTTTTGAGGTTTTCTTATATCTATGAATGAACTATTATGAATGGAATATTCAAGTTGTCTTAGATTTCCCGTAACTTTTACCTAGTTTCCAGAGTTTAACAATCATTTCTTTTTCCGAATCTGTCAATTCTTTAGCTCTTGCCATGATGATAAACTTCTTGCACGAATATCAATTACAGAATGTTCTGTTTGTATTTTTTAGGCTAAAACTAACTACTGATAACATTACTGGAACATTCTAGATTATTCCCCTTGAATAACCCAGAGTCTTAAATCAATTCAAAAGTTTTTCAACCTTTTTCCCCCACACTACATATATATATATATATATATATATATATATATATATATATATATATATATATATATATATATATATATATTGGTATAAATAAAATGACAATTGGAAAAAAGATCTTAGATTTTGCCGAGGCGATTCGTCTTCCGACTTTTTCAAGGCAAAAATGAAATCGAAATGTTCTTGTTGTTATAGTTACATTAAAAAAAATCCAAATTTAAAAAGATAGACGCTTCTGTCTAAGCCTTTTTTTCTGGTTAATGTAAATTACCTTTATAGTAAGAGATTTTTTTTTCCATGTCAACAATATAGATAAATTCCCAGATCAATTCTGTGGACAAGACAGATTGGTATAAAATAAAATGACAATTGGAAAAAAGATCTTAGATTTTACATTAACCAGAAAAAAAAGCTTAGACAGAAGCGTCTATCTTTTAAAATTTGGATTTTATATATATATATATATATATATATATATATATATATATATATATATATATATATATATATATATATATATACACATCTATACCATCATCGAATGACTATAGGTAATAGAAAAAAAAAACAGAACTGTTCTCTCTAAATATTTCTAGCAATTAAGGAATGATGATCAACTGGGATATTAAAGCAAGGGGCAAATCAGGAAAGGAAATATTTTAAACTTACGTCTTGCTGAAAAATTGGTTATTTTAAAACACTTAAATAAATGGAGCTTATTAAAGAAGAGACATGATTTGATGGTTACATGTATGCATAAACATACCTCTGATTTGATGGTTACAACTTTGCATAAAAATAAATATATACACGTTGATCCAGATTATTTTGTAAATGTAAATGACGGTTTAATATTTGCTTTTAAAAAAGAACAAGTAATCTTCCTTTGATATAAAAAAGTAATTAATATTCGCAACTATAAATAATTTATTTTATTTTTATTTTTTACACACACATTCAAATATATATATATATATATATATATATATATATATATATATATATATATATATATATATATACATATATATATATATATATATATATATATATATATATATGTATATATATATATACAGTGTATATTAAATGCCAAATATAATTTTGAAAATTAAAAAAAACTGTAATCCCAGTAAAATATATAACTGTGCCACCATTGTGATAAGCATTTATATATTTTAAAATTACGTATCGCTCCGTCCCTAATCAGCACCTGAAGATTTCCCGTATATATATATACATATATTAATAAATAAAATCATAATATCGATTAATATACATACATATATATATATATATATATATATATATATATTAATAATAAGAACATGATATCGATTAATATACATATATATATATATATATATATATATATACATATATTAATAAATAAAATCATAATATCGATTAATATACATACATATATATATATATATACATATATTAATAAATAAAAACATAATATCGATTAATATATATATGTATATATATATATATATATATATATATATATATATATATATATATATATATATGTTTGCATTTGCATTCATTCGATTACACATACTCTTACGAAAATTACTGCCCATTTTGCTGCGATTTTGAAGGAGACATTCATAAAGAAATCGTGATATTTAAGTGTCGGGAAGGAACACCTGATAACTGATTTAGAAGCCAAGTTAAGAAATATCGGTCAATTTGTCAGTTCGTCACGTCTCTTTTATTGAAAACTCTTCAAGTAAAATTTGTACACTCTGAAAATTGATTGCTCTATTTTAACGGCATATAACTCTGTCGGCTAATTATGCCATATATATATATATATATATATATATATATATATATATATATATATATATATATGAATTGTAAAAAAACCGTTGGGTCATTTGTTGTATCACTTATCTAGACCCGTCATGTCATAAAATCATTGACCTTTTGGGATAAGTTCGCTACAGTCGGTTAGAATGTGTTTTACGTTATATGCTTCGAGAAACTGTGCATTCCCTCTTTCATTTTTAGGAGAAATGAGGGTTCATAAAACCAACCAAACGTGAACTAGATAAAATAGGTAAAATAATACTAGGAAGAATTAACTCAGAACCAAAGAACTTGGAATTAAATTAAACAACAATAGACTGATTGAGCAAACTATAAAAAAACAAACGTAATTGCCAATTTATACAATTAGATATAAAATATTTTAACCTTCCATAACAGAACCCATGCTAGATAAGGACATATTCTTAGCTCTAGAAAAATAAAAAATAAACAAAAACGAAATTAAAATTATTAAACCCTGCTGAAAATCGCTATTATTCGGCAACAAAAAAGTTAAAGGAAAATGGACATTTGACGTTACAGTGGGAAGTTTTGATGGGTCACCACCTTATACGGACACATTTAATACATAATATAAAGAGAGATAATACGATATGGCCTATACAGAAACCAAAATATTGGATTCGATATATATATATATATAAAAATAAAAGAAATAGATTTCCTAGATGTTACATTCAACCTAAGTAAAGATACATATATAAAAATCAAACAACAAATCAGTTTAAAAGCCGCCAACAATGAGCAAGCAAATCCCACAGTCAAGTAATCGCGGGTTATATCGAACTTATTCCAATGAAACTCTCTTTAACGAAGTCAAAACAATTATAAAACAACATTAAAATCTGATTTTCGCAAACACACACATACACATCACACACCCAAAATAGCTAACACAAAAAGAAATATATGCTTCAACCCATCTTACAAGAAAAACTAACGTAGAAAAAATATTTATTACACGCACATGCAAACACTCTTATCCGCCACTCTCCACAAGATATTCAACAAAAACACAGTAAAATAACCTACAGTTGCACTCCGTACACGACACAAACAATAAAAAAGCACAAGAGAAAAATAATCAGCAAAACACCCGCATAAATTAAACCCACCGGCAATTTCACAACTAGGAACGAATTTCCCTTAAATGCCACTTGCCTGCAAAACAATGTTATACGTGAAGTCACTGTAAAATCAGCAGATAAAGTAGAAAAATAATTATATAATTTAATTATAATTAAATGGAGGACCCAGCAAACAGCGAGACCACGAACACGAAACATCCTTAAAAAATGTAAATACGCAAACAGCACAATGCTTTCTAAACATATATGAGAAATTAATATTAAAAAACAAATCATAAAAAATATAATTGAAAATAGGGAAAACAACATCAGCCTAAAACAATGTCTCTGTCACTGACCTCGCCGACATCCAAACCCTGAATCACTCAAACTCTCACGCTTTTCCCGAGTAATCCTAATGGAGACGCTTCTCTTTTTGATCACTTCTACTGCTAATTCATGTCGAACTCATCTTCTCTGCCCCGTTGGCAATTCCTATCATACGGTAGTGACTGTAAACATAAATTTTCGTTCTCGCATCAACAAAAAACCTACTAACAGAATATATTTTTCTTATCACAGCGATCAATCCGTGGCTTCCTTAACAACGTCCGTTGGATTGAAGTTTTTAATCATATTGTTTAAAAATCTTCCTCTGAGGCCACCTCCTCCTGAGTGAGACTTTCAATCCAGCAAGGAAATACCAAGTGAACCCACGATTATCTCCTTGGTTCCCACCTACAGGATCGACCGCTATAGCCAACAGAATTCACTTCTTCCGGTTGTATCCGAGCGACATCTCTGAATGCAACCGGCATTTCTATCTCTGCTCGTAATGAGTCCGAGATTGTCTTCAAAGAATCGAATTTACTGTTTGCTGATAGAATGAAGTTCTGATCTAGAGATCAACAAAAAATTCACAGTCCCTTCTTTCTTCAATCAATTTCAAATTTCAAATTATCTACAGCAGATAAGTTTGAGTGCTTTGCTCTGAAGTTTCCTTCCGACTCTACGCACGACGCATCTGGAGTACCCACACTTAATTTCCCCCTTGGAACGCAGGCTGTACTGAGTAATATGCTCATAACCCCATCAATGGTTTCAGACGTCATTTCCAAACTAGACTGACAAAAGACAAGCGGGTGTGACGGGGTCCCAGCCGTCGTTCTAAAGAAATGTACTCCAGAGCTGGCTCCATTTCTCTCCAAACGCTAAAACAATTCCATCACCTTGCTTTCCAGCTTCTTGCAAGTCTCCCCATGCAGTTTCTGTTTTTAAGAACTCTGGAGAACACTGTGACCTCTCAATTATGGCCCTATTAGACTCTTACCGCTTTTTGGCAAAGCCTTCTAGTCAATGCTGATGTGGTTAAGCATCTTACTTTCCACGACCTCCACTCGGACAAACAATATGGCTTCCGTTTCGCCAGGTCTGCCGCTGATATGTTAACGGCCATCACTGAATTTTTATATGAAAAGGGGATGAAAATGAAGAAGCTCAAGCTATGGCTCTAGATATTTCGAAATCTATATATCTATTTATCTATAAGAGTATGTTTATATCTGTCTGTCTGTCTAAGTGTTTTCAGATTACACTTCATTATTATATAATGACACGAGTCTATGATTATATGCTATAGCTATAGATGTGTTCATACACATACACCTGTGTGTAGTGTGTGTGTGTGTGTGTGTGTGTGTGTAATGGCTGTCCTTTCGCGTCCGATTATGCCTCCTACTAGGGCGGCTAGGCAATTCGCGTGTTGCAAATGCCTGCTTCGACACGCTTGTTTAGTGCCAATAGATACCAACTATGGTTCATACAGCAACTATTCTGAGTGGACGTTGTTTCCACTTTCTAGGAGAGAGCGCATTATGTAATCAGTCTAAACAAGACCGGTAGACTCGGACCCTCGATGATTTGTGACTTTGTACCAGCCCAACCGTCGACGGCTCTCAATTAGTTCCGTCTACCAAATTTCACCCACGCTCACAAGTGTTGGATTAAGTCCTAGTATGGTTTTCAGGCTCTTTCCAAAGCTGGGATCGCGAGACACTTTCCTGTTAAAATTGACTATGGTGAGAATCGAACACGAGTCTAATGGTTTTTAAGTTGCACGATCTAGTTTCTTTATTCTTTTTATCTTGAATTAATTTGTAGATTTCTTGTACCGTTGCTTTTACTGCTTTTGTTGACATCCGTATTAAGAAGGAATTAATTTTATTTATGCGACTTTTAACAATTTTCCATTAAATTCTTTGTGATAATTTTGGAGATTCTAATCGATGACTCTTAGAGACTCGCTTCCACAGACAGTTTTATTTAAAACTATGGTTCAGTTCAATTGATTTTCATTCCACTCCAAGCTAATTGTCTATTTTTTTTTTTTTTTTTTTATATCAATACCTAAATAGTATTCGGCAAAAGAACAAAAAGCTGTGCAGTAGCGAGTGTTGCGGACATCATTTTCGACTTTCAGATCTCTAAATAATTCCTCATTAATATTAAGTGTTTTCTTTTTCGGGCTCCTATCTATTGAGGATATTTCTTTCACTAAATATACTTATCTTGACAGAAATAATGTACATTCTATTTCGAAAGTCGTTGTCCAATGTACTTCATGCTTAATGTCTTTTCGCGCAAATTAAATTTTAAGAGCGTCAAGATAAATAGAAAAGGCGCCTCTTTTCATTTAATCAGTTATAAAGACGAATATATATATATATATATATATATATATATATATATATATATATATATATATATATATATATATATATAATACAGGGTGTAACAGCAAAATTGTCCAAATCGTTTAACTCTAAATTTGTCCAATTTTTAGATTAAGCTCTCAACCATTGTATCTTAGAAATGATTAAAGATATCTTACTGGAAATAACCGAGTTTTTTTTGTTTTTTTTTATAATACAATTGAACTCTTCTTTGAACAATAAGATAGGTCTAAGTTGCTGTTGTGATCTCCTGATCGAATTTTCCACTCTACCGTTCCCCCTTTTTCTAAAATTTATTCACCATTCAGTTGTTCATGAACATAGTTTGAAGATGGAAGCCTCTCTATGAATGTTGGTGCCATTACTGAAGGCATGAAAGTTCTTTTCCTTTCACTATTGCTCAGTTGGGAAGACATAGTGGGGTTGATACAAAACGATTTTAACCTGTTCTCTTTCTAGCTTAATAACTCAAATTATTTTCTGTGGTTCTTACGACAAATAGAGCCAAGATGGCTAAACGTCTTATCTGAAAACGTGGGGAAAAGAAACTGAATTAATTTAGTAGTTTTCTAGATAGTGGGATGGATATTATCGCATACTGTTACACGATTTGGATAATTTTTCTATTACACCCGGTATATATATATATATATATATATATATATATATATATATATATATATATGGTGCGATGCGTAAATTGTCGCAATATTAATTTTTTTTTCATTTTTTTATTTCGAGCATTCACGTTATATTTTGGGAGTTTTGTCGACTGCATAGTATAGTTGGGTCAGTTAAGCACTGTCTCAGAGAAAATTTAGCACAATGACGCAATACACTCGGCCAGAAATTTAGAAACGGCATGCTGTACTGCTTGGCATTCGCGCCGGAAGCTCCAATACGAACAGTTTCAGTGTGTTTGAGTATCAATCTGAAGAAAGTGCAGAGTATTCGGAAAGTGTTCGATGATATATCCCGTCAACATGATGTAGACGTCCGTGTTGAGTCTAAGGCCATCACCAAAATTTAGGGAAGTCAGAGAGAGTCTTCTGTGTTTCCTTCGTAATCACCCTTAGACTCTTCCAACTTTTTCATAATCCACTTCACTCTCTTTAGATTGACATCCAAACACTCTGAAATTGTCGTATTGAAATTTCCGGTGTGAATGCCAAGAAGTACAGCTTGCCGTTTCAAAAATTTTTGGCGGAATGAATTGTGTCATGGTGCTCTTTTTCTCATAGACATTGCCCAACTGACACTACTATACTGTGCTGTCGACATAAATTTAAAAAAAAAAAAAATACTACCGCGCATGGAACGAAATTATAAATATAAAATGACGACAATTTACGCATCGCACTCTGTATAATTTTGGAAAGAGAAGCATATCAGTGATACCTTTCGAGAAATGTTCAAGGTTTCATCTAAAATAAAATAAAAATACTAACTTAAAGAAAAAAATGTTCCCGCAATGTAGTGTCAGTTTAAACTGACGGCAGGAGATTATAGGTTTTGAATAAATAGAAGAAACCTCACTGACAAAGAGAGATGGTAAAATTTACTAAGAGCAGCAGAAAACAAGAAATTATTGAGTGCCAAACTCGTATGCAAAATTTACTTGTCAAAAGTTAAACGACGACAAATAGGTCAGACGTCACTCGAAATGCGGGAAAGGGTGGCTAGTGTTGTAATAGTTACTACGAAGTTACAGAGTGGAAGACAGTACAAGACTCTTGAAAGGAACTGTTTATAAAAGAAGAAGAGATTTAAAGGGTTATTTATTCCGTCGCCACGTTAACGACATTCTTTTTTGGAACAGCCGGACATTTTTCTAATTTTCTATCGAGTCAGCTTGTCGACGCTGATATTTTTCCGCTTGTTTGGGAAACTGACTTCAAACTGCAGGTGTGCTAATCTTCAACGATTTATAAAAAAGCTGATGGCGATTACATTAAATAAAAAATACATAATCTTTTCAGACAGTCGCTATCTAATAGGCGTAAATGAAGAGTCTCCTGCATTTCGTCTAAATTTTCTTTCAAAATATATAATTCATTATGTCAGCTTCCTTGCATCCTTTTTTGTCTATTTCATTCTTTCTTTCACAATCTATCTATCGATCTGTATCTCTCTATATATCCTTTCTTAGCTATCTACTTATTTCCATTCTCATATATATATATATATATATATATATATATATATATATATATATATATATATATATATTAAAGACATTTTTATGTTTAACGTTCTTTTTTTAGATACAGGTATTTAAGTAAATGCTCTGTTTATAATAAACAGTATTAAATAACATTTACCGGCCTGAATGTCCGAGAAATTTTCATAGAAAATATTCGTCCTTTACAGTATTAAATAACATTTACCGGCGTGAATGTCCGAGAAATTTTCATAGAAAATATATATACTCAGATTTCTATATGTGTTCAAATCACACTTTGTTAATATTTAATGATACAAGAATTTGCTTATTTGGTATAGCTGTAGATCTGTTTATGCACAAACACACCGACTCGCACACACACACGCATATATATATGTTGATCTCAGTATCCACTTTTTTTTATATCTATCTCTCTCTATCTATATGTATATGATAAAATATAGTTTTAAGGTATGTTATATTTAAGTATTAAAGTTATCAATATCAGAGGCAGAGCATATGCAAATAAAAAAAAAGAAGCTATCTGGGAAATTAAAAACAAATGGCACAAAAAATATCATGGAGAAATATGCAAAAGAACATAAGGCTACAAAAAATGAATCCAAAAACTGTAAACTCTGCCTTGCGGAAAAAAATAGTTATAATTACCTTCCGATATCAGAACGTCGAAATAAACGTTTAGATCTCATCTGATACAGACACGAAAATAATTTTTTACTACGTTACTTTAAAATCAAAAACTGAAAAAAAAAACAAACAAGAATAAATGAAAATAAATAAAATGAATAACCAAAAACTGAGTAAAATAAATTAATCACCAAAAATAAATAAGTAAATAAATTAAGTAAATAATAAAAAAATTAAGAAACCATGGCCACAAAAATAACCGTGAAAATAATTCAATAGACTGTTCATACACATAATGCACCGCTGAAATGTATATTTAAAAAGTCCAGTAAAAAACAACTCTTATGGCTTGACGTTTGGGTTCAGTATGAAGGAGACTGTCGCCTTCAAGTGTTGACTTCAATGTCCATTTATAAATATTTATATATATAAAGAAAGAGAGAGATTCCATATATATATATATATATATATATATATATATATATATATATATTGGGGTATTCAAAATGATTTTTCTTTACCTGTTTTTTTTTGTTGTTTTTTTTGTTTTTTTCTGTTTTTTTTTTCTGTTTTTTTTTTGTTTTTTGGGTTTTTTTTCTCTATACTGATACAAATTGTTAACACCTTACACCCCTTTCTATTTAACAATCGCTCTAGCCGTTACCATGGAAATTTTGATTTCAATAATGAATCTGCTATTAAAACACGTAAATTTCAGAAATAAGTTATTCCAAAAAAAATTTTTTCCTTGAAGATGGAACAGGGCTTACTTTAATTCAATGTAATTCAAATAATTATATTGAAGTTTTCGGCTCTTGTTTCGAAACATGAGAACTCTTATGTAGCGTGTTGGAATCATATTATAATTATATTTACGTCCTACTTTTGTATCGAGCACTGTTTTTTAAAAATAATAACAAAAATACTAAAGAACTTTGGATTATTTACCTAACCAGTTCTTTCCTATTTTCTATATATTTTTCACACACACAAGCACACACACGCACACACACATACACATATATCTTTATGTCTATGCCTTTCTTAAATATCTATTTTCATTTACATTTATCTATATATCTTTAATATCTATAGCTGGATCTATTTCATTGTGTTCGGCTCACACTTTGTTAATATTTAAAATAAATATTTCAAGCAGGAAACAGACTTTCAGTGTTAACGTCAGTATTCACACACACACACACACACACATACATATATATATATATATATATATATATATATATATATATATATATATATATATATATGTATGTATATACATTAAGAAATGGACAAAGTCCGACAATTTATTTATTAAAGACATTTTTATGATTAACGTTCTTTTTATAGATACAAGTATTTAAGTAAATTCTCTGTTTATAATAAACAGTATTAAATAACATTTACCGGCCTGAATGAAAATTTCTCGGACATTCAGACCGGTAAATGTTATTTAATACTGTTTATTATAAACAGAGCATTTACTTAAATACTTGTATCTATAAAAAGAACGTTAAACATAAAAATGTCTTTAATATATATATATATGTATATATATGTAAGCAAATATATGGATATAGATCCGACAGTATGGAGAAAAATATACAGAAAAAACAAACAAAAATCTTAATATGTAATTATGCTGTATTAATTTTAATATAAAGTCAACGTCGGACGTTTCGGTCTATTTTAGACCATCTTCAGGACATATTCATAAAACATAATTAACATTAGAACATATAAAATTCAACATGAAAAAGACGATAAGAGCACAACTAATCCAAACAGATAACTGAAATTTTATATAAGATCAGCATTCCGTTTAAAATATGATCACGTCGTCGTCACGTGGGCGATGTTGTGAAAACGTATTCGAAGATGATTTCAAAATATTAAAATATTAAAGAAACTCGATTGAACTATTTTCTCATATAAACAGTTCGTCAATAAATAAACATTAATACAGCATAATTACATATTAAGATTTTTGTTTGTTTTTTCTGTATATTTTTCTTCATATATATATATATATATATATATATATATATATGTATAATGGACTCTCCCGTCGGTTTCGACGTATGAGGATCTGCCAGTTTATTGATTCAGTTATGAAAGATTATGCGATAATCTTAAGTGGCATTTAAGACCCGCTAGTGATTTACAAAGGAGGCCACATATGGAGCAGGTGTGAGAATTGTGAGATGAGGCCACTGTTAGACTGGCTGACCTTTTTTCATATATATATATATATATATATATATATATATATATATATATATATATATATATATGTGTATGAATACTTTTTACGCCCCTTTTTTTTTAATAATTGCTCTAGCCGTTGCCATAGTAATTTTAATCTTAATAATGAATATGCTTATAAAACGCGTAAATTTCAGGAATTAGTTATTCCCCCGCCAAAAAAAAAAAAAAAAATTTCGCTTGAAGATGGAACAGAGCTTTGTACTTTAATTCAATTTAATTCAAATAATGACATTGAAGTTTTCGGCTCTTGTTTTGAAACATGATAACTCTAAGCGATGGAATCATATTTTTAAATAAATAATTATATATATATATATATATATATATATATATATATATATATATATATATATATATATATATATATATATATATATAACAATAGGCTTACGTTCCATTTGGCTGATCACAGTTCAATATCACATGAGACCACTGTTAGACTGGCTGACCTTTTTTCATATATATATATATATATATATATATATATATATGTATGAATACTTTTTACGCCCCTTTTTTTTAATAATTGCTCTAGCCGTTGCCATAGTAATTTTAATCTTAATAATGAATATGCTTAAAAAACGCGTAAATTTCAGGAATTAGTTATTCCCCCGGCTCTTGTTTTGAAACATGATAACTCTAAGCGATGCAATCATATTTTTAAATAAATAATTATATATATATATATATATATATATATATATATATATATATATATATGTATATATATGTATATATATATATATATATATATATATATATATATATATATATATATATATATAAACTCAGTGGGTGAAAAAACATGGATAGCAAAATTTTCGAAAAGATTGCCATCCGAGCAAAAGATTTGGGAAAAAAAAAGTGGAGAACACGAAACCTCCGAACAGGGCGAAAAAAATCGTCCAGTATCCTTAAATTTTCGGTAGAAAGAAAAAACACACCGAGTAATAAGATAAAACGAAGTGTGCTCAATACGTTAAGTAGAACAAAATAAATTCTAATGAGCCAGGTATTACCTACTTAGATTTCATCATGCGGCACCATAATCTATCTCTCTATCTATCTATCTATCTATCTATCTATATATATATATATATATATATATATATATATATATATATATAATTTATTTAAAAATATGATTCCAACACGCTACATAAGAGTTCTCATGTTATGAGAACTCTTATGTAGCGTGTTGGAATCATATTTTTAAATAAATAATTATATTTACACTCTACTTTTGTATCGAGCACTATTTTTTTTTAAATAATAACAAAAATACTAAAGAACTTTAGATTATTTACCTAACGAGTTCTTTCCTATTTTCTATATATTTTTCACACACACACACACACACACACACACACACACACACACACATACATATATATATATATATATATATATATATATATATATTGAATATACCTTTAATTTACATCATCCATTTGTTTTATTTTTCCTTTTCCTGACTTATGTATTCATTGTGGCATTCCTTTACCAATATTTTTTTTCGTGTACACTTTTACGCATATTCCTTTTTTTTTCCTTGGTAAATTCCGTGTTCCTTAAACATGTACGCGATTCTGTCTATCCATAGATACTGTCTTCTTGTTGACTTCTCTCTGCGGTCTGGATTTAAGAGTTTCATCCAACAGACAAGTTACCACCCGCAGCCAGAGATCCCAATCCCCCAAGTTGCTCTTTAACCCAAAACTGCTTGCAAACGTAATGAATCCATGTCTTTACAAAAAGTATTAAAGCGAAAGTGAACCCTTGATGCCAGTTCAGAATTTGAACTCGTTTCGCTGATTTAATTTTTCCGCGTCGATATCCGCGACGCTACCTACACAGCCTGTCATATGCTCTCATTTTACATTATACCAGCTCAGGTTTTATCGATATAGTCTCAGGAGCTGAAACTCGCGGATTTTGTAACAGAATCTATTTATGATGGCTGTCTTACGACATCACTTAAACAAATGAAAAATATATGAATACAAAATATACACTAGTCAAAATAAGAATTAGGATCTGCATCTGGGCCAGAGCTTCACAACTCCTTTTTTTTTCTTTTATTTTTTTTTTTAAGTATGGACTTTTTTTACTCTTACATTTTTTGTTCAACCCCATAACCAATGAAAAAAAAAAAATTGTTTTAATTTTTTACTAATAGATAAGGTTAGGAATTGTATTATATAAAAAGTAAATGTATAATCTTTATTTCAAAGTAAAAATAATTCAATAAAAATAAACTTCTTCCTATATTTTTGAGATGAGCTACTGTATTTATTTACACTATTTAAACTGCTCGCACTGTTGTCCTTATCGTCGTTTCCATATTCACGACGTTTCGGTCCTCAGGTTTATATGACCAGTGGATAAAAGCGTTGGTTGAATCCAGTGACTTAACACAAAGAGTTGTGAGTTCAATACCTGGCTACATCTGAGGTGAACAAAAGAAAAGTGAGTTGGATTAAAGAGAGAAAAACTGATACTGAGACATCAAGAAGCGGCATGGCACGTGGAACTATAACAATCTGCCCCGGTGGAAGAAATAAAGAGTTCATTTCGAAATTCAAATCCCCTGAAGAAGCCCGGAGCGTACAACGACCGAAACGTCGTGAATATGGCAACAAGAGACAACAGTCCGAACAATGTAAATAAAAATAAACTTATACTTAACAGCTAAATACTATGTAAGAGTTATGTCCACCAGTAAAATAACTCCTAATAAACCATTTTGAAATATGCGAGTATTTGATAAATTAAATAAAGTGAAGATTTATTCAGTGAGATCCATGTTGTTCTACAGCGATTTTTTTTAATATTCGGCTCCATCGATGACAATGATAGTCGAAGAGTTTCCTGAGTCTATTATGGTCTTTTGATAGTAAGTGAGACACATGACTAGAAACCGATTCCAAAAGGTAATTTGATGGAAAAGCAATAGCGTAGAATTGTGCTTTTTTTTTCTCGGAGTAGTGGATATTCTTAACAGTATCATTTGTTTTCTGTATATCATGCTTCTTTCATCTTTTTATGCAATGTTATATGGACCTCCAGGGTTCATATGTAAACGATTGAGAACCACTGATCCAAACAATTGAAGGAATAGGAAATTCTAGCATCAGCATTAAGGATGCCATAGGAGTAAAGATGAGACGTTTTCCCTGTCCGCTCGGTAGCAGTGGTCGGCAAACTGTAATTATAACATGAATAATGCATCGAATAATGGCACTTGTTAATTTCTGAACTCCAGACAATCCTCTTAAATTTCTAAAATAACTACTTCCATCTTTCTTTTTTGCTCTGCCTGTCTCCAACTCCGTCTACATCAGTCTGACTCATAATTATTTGTCGACCTCCGTCCACTTTTGAAACTCAAACTCGGCCTGTTTTCACATCCGCGCCTCTCTGTTTGCATCCTACGCTGTCTGTGCCACCACCGCTATCTCATCTGCCTGCGCCCATCTATCAGTATTTCTGCCTGTCCCCTTCTCTTCAGGTGTCTAAAAAAAACCTGTATGTGTCCCCTTCCGCCCACACCTCTTTGTCTACTATGTCCGCCTACTTCTATTTGTCCCGTTCTCCGCATGCGTCCAGCTCTGTCCACATCTCTCTGTCTCTTTATTTGTCGGTGTCATTTTCTGTTTACCCTCGTCTGTCTCGTCCACTTAAGTCTGCCTCCTCGTTTTATGCATGCGTCTAATTCCATCAATTACATGCTGTCTACTTCACTGTCTTTTTCTACCCCTGTTCACCTTTAATTCTCCGTTTTCTCTTCTTGTGTTCAACTCTATCTAATTCTGTCTGTCGACTTCTCTGTCTGCGTTCACCTCTGTGCACCTTTGTCTGACTCCATCCAATTCTGTCTGTTTCCTTTTCTACCTGTGTCCACTTCCGCCCATTTATGCCTGTTTCCTTTTCTGACTGCTTCCACTCCTGTCCACATTTGTCAGTCTCTTCCTAAGTCAAATTCCATCCACCTCTGACTTTTCTATGTCTCCTTCCGCCCTCATTTTTTTTGTTTCCATTTCTATCTGCGTCCACCTACGCACACGTCAGTCTGTCTCCTTTTCTTTCTGTGTCCAACTCCATCAAGCATTGAGTGTCTTCTTCTCTGTCTGGGTCCAGCTACGTCTACATATGTCTGTTTGTTCTCCCTATCTGTCTGCTCATACGATTATATTTCTCTACCTATTTCCATCTATTATGACCTGTTTTAAATCACTACGAGAAAGTCAGTATGACCTAAACTCAGTTACCGAATTCTTTAAGAAATAGCTTTGCAGATACCTAATTTCTGCAAAGAATAAATGCATTTCAAATATTATATTTTTCCAGTATATCAAATATATTAAAACTTCTGAGGTCTTAATTCGTTATTGCTTTAGCCAATTCACACTTCTGTTTCATTATCTTTCCCTTGTTGAATTTTACTGTATATGATTATATAAACTTAAATGCAATATGTTCCTTTCAGATCCTCGATTAAACACCATGCATTCATAAAGATCCTGTGTAATTCGGTTCCCTAAGGATTCTCAGATGATACACACGCATTATAGAATTTTATTCGGTTCCTGTATATGTCATGTTCCTTCAGAATGTCTGCGAACGGTGGTTCTCCTGAATTTTCTGGCGTTTTGCTGAAGGTAGCAACTCTTGTCTCTCCTCCATGTCTTCCATTCACCGCTCTGTCATCTGTTTATATAATCCCGTCAGATACATTACTGACTCTCTCCCACTGTCTTTATTGCTTCAAATTGTTCGTTTAACCTCTTTACAGCGCTAACGTTCCCATCTCTCCTATGCGTTTATCTCGTCAGATGCATTAATCGGTGTCTACCTCTGTCCCTATAACTTCAATTTGTTCTTTTATCTTGCAACGCTAACGTTCTCCGCTCAGCCATCCGTTTAAATAATCCCGTCAGAGACATAACTAGCCGTCTCTCTTCGTCCCTATTCTAATCGTAAAACACCCGTCCCGGTCGTCCAAGAATTCCAACACCGTGGCTGGTCTCTGAAGTGACCGCTTCAAACCAGACTTAAACTTATCCCACGTTGTCGTTTTGTTAGATCATAAGGCAGCCAAGATCTAACTCTCGCATGTATCTTCGTGTTGGGCTGGTCCAAGCAGGGCGAAGACGTACAAGAAAAAAAAATAAAACTCGACTAAAGTGAACAAAAGTAAATACTGTTCTTATATCAGTCATTCGTACAATAATTGGTCATATCAGATTTCGCATGCACTTAATTATCAGCCTAACCCGCGTCTAAATCGGAAGTGATATTATTGTTGATTTGGTAAAATCTGGTTTGCTGTTGTTGGTAAGGTGCGGTACAAGGCTGAAGTCGGAGGCTTTAGTTGGAAGATAATCATGTAGGCATCTATCCTGTCTCTGGTCTAGTATCTTTCTCTTCTGTCTTTCTTCTATCTTCTGCCTAATTCGCTTTGCTCATGTGTATTCATGGACATTCGCCCAAACTGGCGAAGTAAGACAATTCGATAATTCTGGGGAATCCCTTCTTCCACTCGCTCATATTATTAACTCTCACTAAACCTCCTCTTATTCACCTCATCCTGTTATTTCAATTCAAATTTCGACCAAGAGAATCAACACCAAATTCGTTGTTTACAAATAATGAAATTTTCTCTTTACAGCTTGCATTTGCAGTTGTATGTCAATCCACATTGTCCTCTAAATCTGCGTCTCTTTTCTATTGTTCAAACTGATCGACATACAAATCTTCCCACAGGTTTTTGCTATTAACCCTTATCGCTTCAATGTATTTCAGTATATAGCACTTTCTTATTTTCTAACGAAAATTCCTTCGGTATTACACTATTACTTCAGTTTTGTTTTTCCTTTGCAAAAGCTAGCGTTACACGCTCTAAAATCCGTTTATATAATCCCGTCAAATACATTACTCGCTGTTTCCCTCTATCCTTATTACCTCAATTTGTTTTTTTAATCCTCTTTGCAACGCTAACTCCCCACCCCCGCTCAGTCATTCGTTTAGATTATCCTCATTTCCTAACTCACACCTTAGAGTTGCCTTTTTTTAACCAATGTATATTTTGTCTATTTTCATGTTTGAAGTTTAGTCCTTTCTTCTCGCTTTCTTTTACTTCATTCTCTCGCGGCTTTTGTATTTCATTTCTGAGATCAACAGCGCGTCACCTGATACGTATACCTTTACGATTAGGTCTCCCGATATTAAAACCTTATAGGTATTCTGGTCTTTGCAAGACATACAGGATGTTGTGGACCAATATCGTTCCTCTATCATGTCTAGACATTCAGTGGAGACAGAGCCTCGAAGGCAGTTTCTAATGCACGAGAAGAGGCAGTCTCTATTGACGTGGAGACATACTGATGCAATTATGCAACATTTATTGGGGGAGATATGCAAATTCGTGGCGTTGTTTGTTGACATATATGCCATTATTACCTGAACGAAAACCAAATTGGGCTGTGAGTAGTTCAGGTTCGTGCAGCGGTCAAAGCCTATTTAATACAATAACCATTTGAATTATGTTTTATCTATAAAGGATAAATCTGAGATACCTCTGCACACGTAAAGGTCTTGAGAAGAACTTTTTTTTTTGTTTCAACAGGGCATTAAAACGCATTATACTCCACATTTCTAGAGCGTTACTGATTCCAAACCTCGTTCATGGTACCGAGATACTTCTAAAATTTGAGAAGATATGCTATTTTCCAAATTGCAGCCATAATGTTAACTGACGCTGTATTATTATTAAACTCTTTTATAGTGTTCTTGGTTTCACTCATCACTAGGTTCGTTATTGTTTACGTTTGGAGGCAGACTTTGTAATAATCGGTGTATATTTGTGTATGTTGCATTTCTGCGAGCATATTTAGTTTAATGTGGTCAGGGTTGAAATGTAAATTCCAACACTACCCACGTCTGTCTGTTTCCTTTTTTCTGTCTGTGCCCACTTCCGCCCATTTTGTGTCTGATTCATTCTCTAAATGTGTCCATTTCTGTCCACTTCTGTCTGTTTGCCTCTTCCTGTGTCAAAGTCTATTCATTTCCGTCTTCTCTATGTCTACTTCCGCCCATTTTTTTCCGTTTCCTTCTCTGTCAGCTGCTTCAACCTCACCATATTTTAGTCTATCTCCTATTCTTCCTGCGTCTATCTCTGTCTTCTCTGTATATGTCCGCATCCGTCCACTTATATCTGTTTCCTTCTCTGTCTGCTCTCAACGTTATCCTTCTCTGCCTATCTCCATCTATTATCACCTGTTTTAACCTCTGTAAATCTCTATGTAAATGTCAGTGTGACCTAAACTCAGTTACCAACTTCTTTAAAAAATCCTTTTGCAGATACCTAATTTCTATAAATGATAAATGCATTTAAAATATTTTTTTTTTCTGATATCTGAAATATATTAAAACTTCTGAAGCCTTGATCCGTTATTCAGCTCACCAGTTTGCAAATCTATTTCATTATCTTTCTCTTGCTGGATTTTACTTAACTTGATATGTTTATATAATGTCAAATGAAATGTGTTCCTTTCAGTTCCTCGGATAAAACCTTACATTCATAAAGATCCGGTGAAAATCGGTTCAGTTAGGACTCTCATATGCTACACAAGCATTATAAAACTTTAGCGGGTACCTTTATATGCCATGTTCCTTAAGGGTCTGCTCAGCATAGCTGCAGTTTAAACAACAGATGGACTCTGTGGGTGTTGAATAAACACAAATGCGCGTCAGTAGACGGATATTTTCGAATACGAGTGGCCAGCTACACACACATACACGTGTGTGTTGTGTGTGTGTGTGTGTGTAATTTCTACAGAATTAATGGATTTTTATTTTTTAATTTGAGATATTTTTACTACTTTAAACGTCATTTTAGTGGATACCCATATTTGAGTAAACTCTCCGTGTATTGTAAAAACTCTTTTATTTCGTTTACTGGCGTGCGCATTCGAGAAATCAGACGATATATGGCAGCAGTATTCCATTTTCGGCCTGATCTGGATTTTGTAAGCGTAGAGTAGAGCGTGAGGTGTCAGGTACTTGCTAAAACGCTACAGGGATCCGAATATTTCT
>OZ010578.1:55856178-55863678 GCA_963932145.1 Acanthosepion lycidas | reverse complement strand
AGAAAAATTACCATACATAGTTTTAGATCTACTGTCTCAGACTATCATCTGTATAGGCTTTTCAAATAAAAGTTATCTATACTTTACCTAAACGATATTACTTTTAACATACTTCTATCGAATTTTATTTGTTAATCGGACATATTTTTATTTCTTTAAACATTATTTTTAGTGGATAACCATATTTGGGTAGACGATAAGTTTTACTTTAATAATTCGAGCCCGGACACTCGAGAAAATTTGTTAAAGTAGACGTACCCTACGCCAGGATTCCAACCTACGCCCTCGTTTTCAGGAGAAATCACCAGCGTGTTTTAACCGGTCGGCTACGAAGAGTTTCAGAGTCAAGGTTCTGTTTGATTTTAAAGCAACCCACTCGTTCCGATTTTTAACGCTGTTAAGCGTTTTTTTTTCTAGGTCTAGACAATCTATGCTGGCTTTTTAATTTTAACGCCTCCGAAAGTAAACTTCTCTCTGTTAATCATCTGAGGAGATCCCACGCTGCCCTGTATTAGTATTGGTGATTCTAACCCCCAGGAAAGGATATGTTGCGCCTTTTCGAGCTAATGTTCTCAACTGCCATGAAGTGGAAAGACCATATTGAATCCATTGCTAGGTCAGCTGCTAAGAAAATTTGTTCATTATGTCGGGCGAGTCAATATTTCTCTCCAGAATCTATCTTACATGTCTATAAGTCTACCATTCGTCCATGCTTAGAATATTACTGCCACATATGGTCCGGTTCCTTTACCTTGAGCTCCTTGATAAGATCCAAAAAAGAATCAGCAATATTATTGGTCCTGATCTGGCGGCTCGGCTTCAGTCACTTTCCCAGTGCCGTAAGCTTGTCTTTGTATGTCTTTTTTTATAAATATTTCCATGGTAATTGTTCAGATGAGTTCTTCGCTTCTGATACCTAGACTTTTTTCTTTTTTTAAATTATACTTTTAAATTTAATTTTAATCTCAGTACTAGACTGGCGCCGAGATCTCATCAATTTACAGTCAATTTACAGTTTCTTTTCTCGTGCTTCTCGCTTGAGGATCTTCCTTCCGGCTTCAAAATTACTCATCAAAAATTTAAATGCAATGTCAATCGCTATCTATTGTTATCCTGATTACTCCTTTCTCTTTCTTATGATCATCATTGTTTCTGTTCCTAAGGCATTTGAGTGACGTTACACTCTTTCTTGGGGTATAAGAAAAATATCAGCTCAGTTTTGTATTCGAAACGTAAACAAAGCGATTTCTAAAGAATTAATATATTAGGTTGGTGCAAAAATAATGTCGTTTTCTCACATAGTAACATATGTGGGAAAACGACATTATTTTTGCACCAACCTAATATTTTCTCATTAATCCGGCATATTTTTATTACATCAAAAATTATTTTATTTTCTGTTTAAAATAAAATATACTGTTTAAAATAAAATATACTGTTTAAAATAAAATATACTGTTTAAAATAAAAACGGAGCGCCTACTCAAACAAGATTGTACACTAAAAATAATGTTTGAAGAACTACAAATTTTAACGTAGGCATTCTTGAGATTTTCTATACTTATAAAAACATGTTTCATTAGTAAATACTTGTATTGTCATTTTAAGATGTCGCTCGCGTTATTTAATTAAACGCTACACTGTTCACGTTAACGATTCTCAAACTTCCCCAACCAGTTAGCAATTGTCACCTGTTCCACTCAATTAAATAGAATTCAATTATACTAAAGCATTGTTAATCCTGCCGGGGGAAGGATGACCTAGAATCACTCAGAATGTGATTTCTAATGCCGTCCAATCAAATCCCAATGCTCACTGCTTAAAGCTAACGATTCATTATAAACCTTTTGTTATTTGTACATTTGTACATGACATTAAATTCACCTATTTTCTCAATACGTTCCAGATGATTATATTTAAATACAAATCATCTCTTTATATATATATATATATATATATATATATATATATATATATATATATATATGGTTGTATTGATGTGAGTTTGTGACCCTGGGTTTCATGCTTTTGCGATTGTCTGACGATCGTAAAAGCGTGAAACCCAGGGTCACTAACTCACATCAATACAACCAAATATGTTAGCTCTACCTCTGATATTGAGCGCTTTCTAATAAGTACCGCGCATATAATATATAAATAATTATATATATATATATATCCAGACACTTTTCACGCACACACACATACATATATATATATATATATATATATATATATATATATATATATATATATATATATATATATATATGACTTAGTGATCAAATATGGATCGGAATACGACAGGATGATAAATTTCAAAACAAATATGAAACCAATATCAATCTAACACGTTTCAGTTTTATTAAAAGTTCGTCAGAGATTGAGACAAAATAGTACAAACACTGGTATCTTCAATTATGTTCTCATTGGTCAGACACATGTGACTTGTATTAAAACTGTAGATAATTCGATGTGTATGTAGGTTTGTGAAGATTCTTGTATGTCTAAGTGGGCATCGGGTGGTAGCGTTTATTTGTAATTGTATATGTATGTCGTTTTAGTTGAAGTACTACACTTTTTGTGCGGTCAACCCTCGCAGCGGAGATTTACCAGGTTCTAATTTATGGCTGGCATATTTAAGAATGTATTGTTTGTATTAGATAGATATATTACATTCTTTAAGAATGGATTCGAAGAAAGATGGCGATGTAATGCTTTAGTCGTGTGTTTAAAGTTGGTAATTATATTATTATTAATTTTCAATATACCTTCTCCGTAATGAATTGTTCTTTTTAATTAGGGTGTCATTAGTGAAATTCACACACACACACACACGCACACACACACACACACACACACATATATATATATATATATATATATATATATATATATATATACCCAAGTATAGGATTGATGTGTACGGAATAAATTCCAATAACCAAAAAATACTATTCTTAAACAAGTGCTCAATACAGAGTAGAGAAAATATAAATTCCTCGAAAATTATAGCATAAATATGATAGAAAATGACTCCAAAAATAAGCATTTTGGTTCAACACTTCTGGTGTCTTATCAAATTTCTCCATTCACCACCATCACTTGAAAACACACCAGATGTGTTGAAACAAAATGGCGATATCTGTAGTGATTTTATAACATGCTTATGTTATAATTTTCGAATACATTATATATATATATATATATATATATATATATATATATATATTAATCGGTTTCACCTCATCCAAGACAGAGAAACAAGTAATATATATATATATATATATATATATATATATATATATATATATATATATATATATATATATATAGTAATGAGGAGGATTTGATAATTATATTAATTGATTCATCGAGTCTGATAGAAACCTCAGGAAGTACTGGACGGCCGTTTCGTCCTATATTTGGGACTCATCAGCAGTATAGGACGAAACGGCCGTCCAGTGCTTCCTGAGGTTTCTATCAGACTCGATGAATCAATTAATATAATTATCAAATCCTCCTCATTACTATGTGTGTTTATCATCGCTTGAACCAGCTTCTAATGCTCCAGTTGGAGCGGCTTGGTGAGAGTAGTCGTGGCTCCAGGAGGCTCAGTCCTATGGTCAGAGAGAATCTCAGTTGAGTTCCACCACGGAATTTGGGAGTGAGCGGCGCTTCTTAGAGTCTGATTTGCAAGGCCCGGCGGAGCAGTTGGTATAGTGTTCGCTCGCCAACCTAACTATCGGGGTTTCGATTCCCTCGGTAGTGGATGCGCACTGCTGATGAGTCCCAAATATAGGACGAAACGGCCGTCCAGTGCTTCCTGAGGTTTCTATCAGACTCGATGAATCAATTAATATATATATATATATATATATGCCGTATGTTTCCACGTTTACCGCAATCTATACAGAAGACGAGGCACAAAATCTATTTAAATTTTCGCGATTTTATCTGATATCCGTTGTATAAGACGACCGACTGAGGCTCATCTGGCGCAACTCAAAATGACAATGTTTATGATGAGCTCTTTCCATCAGATGGCGGTGATCATAGTAATTTCGAAGGGAGTTCGTCTGGGCTCTGGATAGACAGATGTATGACGCTAGCCGCTGAAAAGTCGAATCCATACAATGACGGCACAATACTTGGTAAACTTAACAAATTTATTATTCAAAACTGCCGGTGGACCTGTTTTGCTTCCAGAATTCCCTAGTGAGAATCGAAGTACTTACACTCATCATCATAATCAACATTATTATGCTGTTATGAAAAATTATCCTTGAGTTTATGAAGATAAAAGCATACTTGACAGGAAATAAATCATAAAAAAATACCAGGAAAAGCATGGGAAATTGTATCTTACTTTCAAACAATTTATTTATGTTTTTTATGTGAATTGGTGTGTTTGTATAATTTATGTTATATTGTTTTATGGTACACGTGATAAAGAGAGAAATTACTCCGGGTTATTACACGCCATATCACAGAGAGAAGTCGGACACGTGTTGCCTGTACCAAGGTTCGATGTGAAGAGGTTGAATTTAAGAACTTTTGTCATGATGTCTGTATTTTCGGCAGGAACAGTTTTTTGTTGCATGCCGGGAGTATTTTTATTATTTTTTTATTTTTATTCAATTGATTTTATACAACGTTTTTATGTTATTGTTCTATTTTATTTTATTTATAATTTTCATTATTATTATTATTTTATATTTTATTTTTATTTATTTATTATCATTATTATAATAATAGTATCCCTACATATTTAATAATGTATGTGTGTGTGTTATGCTTTTTATTTCTGTAATAAGTAATAAAGATTTTACAGCATCTTAAAAACGTATAATGCATATTATTGAATAATACATTTTTTTATGTTATACTAAGCGTTGATATTTAATAGCAAATGATAATTAATTTTAATTAGAAATATAGATTGCATGTTATCCTAAATTTTGTTATTTAAAACCACTTCGAGAAACAATGACACTGTGTGAACGCATCCATAGCACTAAAAATGAAAAACAAAATGTTTGGTTACGTTATTTGTTATTTGTGCATGTTGCTCAGCGGAACATTTGCAACTTGTTGAGTAATCGTCATTTGAATATTGAATTTTCATGTTAAATCAAGAAGTAAATTTTTTAGTTGTTTTTTTGTTTTTTTTATTTTACATTTATTACTGTACAACAATATAATGTGATTCAACAATAACGGTTTGAACTAGAAGTAATTACATCGATAATTAATATACAAGTTGGTCACCTACTGCTATTCATGGCGGAAGCATACTAACCTACATACCAGTGCCGATAGATCACAGGATTTAAGCTTAATTTTTTGTAAATGTTTCATTAGACGCCCCCCTATTTTAGGGAGTAATTTTTAAGATTTAATGGTCGCCTTACACATTGAAATATACAATATATATATATATATATATATATATATATATATATATATATATATATATATATATACAGTGGGGTTGATCGTACACATGAAAATATTTCACATTTTTATTTGTATCATATTAAATTAACAAAACGGGAATATATCTACTGTATCAGATTGCATACTAAAATGTATGAATATAAAACTAAATAATATTCCATGGTTAAGAAAATATAGCCAGATTTAAATTTTTAGGGGTTTAAAAAATGATCGTACAGCAGAACAATAACATGTTTTCTCCATTTAATATTTTGTATCAAAGCCTTTATTAAGTTCAACAGCAACCAATCTCTTCCTGTAGTCTTTAATTAACGATTCGAATAATTTAGTAGGTGTTTTGTCCCATTCTTCCTGATTAATTGTCTTCAGGTTTTTGATGTTTGTTGGACCTCTATCACGGATCTTATTTTTTTAAAAACCGCCATAAATTCTCTATTGGATTCAAATCCTGCGACTAACTGCCCCATTGTAAGATGTTAACGTTATCCTAGCCAATTCTTCGTATTCTTAGCAGTCTGCTTGGGTTTATTGTCCTGTTGGAAGATCCAATCAGGAGGAAGCCGAAGATTCTCTACAGAAAGAGATAAATTTTCGTTTATGATTTGTTGATATTTTTCCGCATTCATTCTGCCGTCTATAATTTCTAGTTTGCCAACACCTCGCATCGTAAAGCAGCCCCAAACGATGATACTACCCCAACCAAATTTGGCAGTTGGTATAGTGTTCTTGGGTGCGTATGCTTCGCCGTCTTTCCTCCATACATGATTCAGGGAACTGCGACCGAACAACTCAATTTTACTTTCATCTGTACAAAGAACTCTTTCCCAATAAGAATTTTTCTTATCTTTATGCTGTGTCGCAAATTTCAACGTGGTTTCTCTATGCCGTTTCAGGTGTGGTGTCTTGCTTGAGGAGCGCGACTTTATACCATAACTGCGTAGTTCATTACTAATCGTTTGTTTAGTTACGCTGACTCCTGACGAACTCAGATCATTCTGAAGGTCTTGTCTGATAGCCATTGGGTTATTTTGCACCTGTCGCATCAACTTCCTTTGTAATCTGAGAGAGATCTAACGTTTTATCGGTTTTGTACCTGCTAATTACACGATGAACGACACTTTTAAACCTATCAACAATATCAGAAATTTCTGAAATTGACTTTTTTCTTGATAGTTAGCGATAATGAGTTTTTTTTCTTCAAAAGAGAGCGTTTTGCGTGTAGAATTTGCCATATTGCTTAAAAATAAAGTCCTAATGATATATGAACTTTTACTTTTTGTTGAAAAGCTGCATCGAGTTTTTTTTAACAATGTAAATTAAAAGTTTATGCAAATTATTAACATCGTTCCTTAACTTTGTTCCATTTAATCTTTATTTAAAAAAACTATTATGTAAATTTTTGTAACTTTGTATAATATTTATGCATTACACCCTAATCTTTATTCGGTAAAAATTTCATTGCTAATCATGCATTACTTTTTAAGTAATACACATATTATGTCTTTGTTGTTTCCGTTCCTTATATTATGGCTGCTAGTATTAGGTTGGTGCAAAAATAATGACGTAATAATGTCGTTTTTTGTCGTTAAAAAATACGGAAAAAAACGACATTATTACGTCATTATTTTTGCACCAACCTAATATATATATATATATATATATATATATATATATATATATATTTAGTAAAAATAATGTTAACATTATCATTGCTTGTTCCTATCTCGATGATGGTGGCTCGTTGTTTTGGCTTTCACTTACACCTGACGTTCTGTGATTTCAGGTTATGGAATATGGTGAAGGTCAGCGTTCATAGCAATGGCCTTACTGACTAAATACGGATCGTGGTATCGTCTGCATTCTAAATAAATGATTTTGTACTATTCAAGTGATGAGATAGATAGTTGATTCGTTTTTAATGCTTATCAACGGTTTCAGGCTTATTTTTACACCCCCTACATATATATATATATATATATATATGTAAATAAAGATAGATAGATAGATAGATAGATAGATAGATAGATAGATTGATTGTATC
>OZ010578.1:55841178-55851178 GCA_963932145.1 Acanthosepion lycidas | reverse complement strand
CCTGGGTTTTATAATAACTCGATATGAGTTGTCCCCCTTTCATTCTCGAAACAGCGATGCCTCTTAATGGTGTTTTCAAATTAATTTCGTGCTAAAACAATTGTGTTTTTTTCAATTTTTGGCGCTTTCAGAACCACCGGAAGGTAATTTTACGTAGTCCTGTGAAGTTTTGTTGAAATCGGTTGAAAAATGTAGGAAATCCGATCCAATATATAAACGAACACACACACACACACAACCGGGGTTTTATAATAAGTGTGATTTGCAAATTTTAGTTGGCATTTTGTTCCATTCTTCTTCTCATATTGTCTCCAGATGTTTGTTGGAGCTCTCGAATAGATTTACATTTTCAAATAACGTCACAGCTTCTCGATTGGGTTTAAATCTGGGGACTGACTTGGCCATTTCAGACTATTTACATTATTTTCAGCAAGTTATTTCTTCATAGATTTTGCAATGTGCTTAGGATCATTATTTTCCTTGAAGATCCGATCAGGAGGATATTCAAGATTTTCAACCGAAATCATTAAATTTGCTTCCAAAATATTTTGCTATACTGTGGCATTCATTCTACCATCGATTACGGATATGTTGCCAGAAAAACTTCCCCAAACCATGATGTTGCCACTACTAAATTTCACTGTTGGAAATACGTTCTTTTGCTTGAAAGCATCGATATCTTTCCTCTATACATGATTTCTAGAATTACATTAAAAAAATTCAGTTTTTATTTCGGCTGTCCAAATTACACTTTCCCAATAAGATTTTTCCTTCTACTTACCTTCACGGAGGAATTTCAACCATGCACCTCCGTGTTTTTTTTAAAGACAGTGGATCTTTACAAGGGGAACATTACTTTATATTGTTCTTATGAATTTCATTGCTTATTGCCCATTCACTGAAACAGATTCCTGAGGAAAGCAAATCATCTTGCAAATCTCGATGAGCGAACATTTAATCTTGTTTAATTTGACGCATTATTTTCCTCGAAGATCTTGAAGAAATCTTCAGGGAAGCACTTCTTCTTTGATTTCCAGCAGTTTTAAGTTGTCTTGTTTTTGTTTTTGTTTTTTTGCAATGAAACATTGCAATGAATGAACTAATGGTATGAAATGGAATATTCAGGATATCTAAGATTTTCATTTATTCAAGAGCTTAACAATCAGTTCTTTTGCGAATTTATCAGTTTTTCAACTCTTGCCATGATGATAACCTTGCACGAACATAAATTACAGAATGTTCTGTTTGTGTTTTTTAAGCTAAAAATGTCTACTGATAACATTATTGGAACATTATACAATATTCCACTTGAATACTCAAATTTTTCTCTTGTTTATGCATATTTAGTCATTATGCATCTGTGTGCAGTTAATTATGTGAAAAGTATGTTTATTCATTAGTTGAAAATACAATAACTTAAAACATTATGTGTACGAATACTTTTTCCCCCACAGTGTATATATATATATAATTCTCTAAATGTGTGTATGTATGTATGTATGTGTGTGTGATTTGATGTTGTTTATGCCTTTCCACAGTTTTCATCTGATTTCGATGATTTTTTGTTTAATAGATAATTCTTCAGTTCCAGTTTTGAGTCCAAATTGTTGGCAACAATAGCTCTCCACTACTTCTTGTCCATTATAACAACGTTATATACGGACAAGATAGTCTGTTATTGTTTATATGGATGATTTCCAAGCAACGATAAACACGTGCATATAAGACGCTAGAAGCGAAAATCGCACCGCAGCTCATGACGTCACACATGACCACGCGAGAGTGAATTCGAGAAGTATTAAATATGGGAAGCCGTTGTTATAAACCAATGGCTTCTGTTAGCAATTATAGACAATTAAGGATATTTGTAGAGATTCAATAACAGACTATCATCACTGACTTGTCCGTATATTGCTCAATATATTGTACAGTAATTGACATCTTTGATAGTGGCTTATGTAAGCCGAAAGCTTAGATTGGATTAAAAAATATGGATCAATATTGTGATTTACTTACTCCGTTTAATGATAAGCTTATCAGACGTTATGAAAAGAATTTACATAAGATAAATAGACACCACTTGTCTATATTATTTAATGATATATATATATATATATATATATATATATATATATATATATATATATATATATATATATTATTTAATGATATATATATATATATATATATATATATATAAATGACTAAGTGGAAAAAAATTTCCTGTGACGCTTTTTTGTCCTTTGACAACTCATCTGACTAAATTTGTAATCTATGAGATGGGGTGTTTTTCATTTTCTGTAAAAGAAGAATAAGATTATTGCAAAAGTTCGTGCCAGATTTTCATTATTAATATAAAATGTCTGCGACTTGACAACAGTGTTTGTTTTGGTGCCGATTTCTGGTGTTTTATAAACTGAAACCTAGCGAATCAGACTTTGTTGAATGTTGACGTTTTGTACACTAATGAACGCCATAAAGATGAAGGATAAATAGTTGTACTTTCGCCATATTATTCTGTATGAAGGGAAAAAGAAAACGTCGGAACATCGACAAAAAAATATTTAGACGATTTATTTGGATCATGCTCCATCTCTTCGGATGGTCAAAAAGTGGTTTGACAGATTTCTTCAGGGTGATTTTACCCTAAAAGTTCAAACAAGCTCCGGGGAGGCTTCCGATGTTGATGAAGATGTTCTGCTTGCCATCGTGTAGAATAAACCAAAGAATGAGCCGGAAGAGTTTTTTGTTTTTGTTTTTTTTTAAGCATTTCACCCCAAGCAAGGCGGGAAGCCACTAGGACGCAAGGGGTTACAAAAAATTTAGAGCAAGATCAGATAGGAGTGATAGAAGAAAGGATGAGGAGGAGGGTAGTGGATAGATCAAGGCAACTGGATATGTCGATTGACATTACACTTGAATAGCTGGAGATTATAGCTCTCAGGGAAACAGGAAAAGGGAAGGGAGTTCCACAGGCGAGAGGTGCGAGACATGAAGCTATTGGAGTAGAAGAGACGGCTAGATTTAGGAGTTTCGTGAAGGGGTGAGAGCGGGATGTCAGCCTCGTAAGGCGCTTGAACTCATGACGACTGGGAACCAGCGAATGCAGCTCCTCGGAGCAATTAGCATGAAAGTATTTGTAGAACAGACAGAGGGAGGCGACGGCGCGTCTGTGCGAATATGACTGTAGACGAGATGCCAGAGCAGGGCCAACTACATTGCATATCCGCCTCTGAAGCCTATTAAGAACCCCGAGGCAAACAGAAGGGGTACCAGACCATATATGGCAGCAATACTCCATGCAAGGGCGAATTGTTAATTTGTAGATCTGGAGGATTGATTCCGGAGAGAAAAATTTCCTGGGGCGGCACAGGGAGCCAACTTTCCTTGCGGTGGACGAAGGAATTGACTCAATGTATTTATTCCATCTCAGGTCAGCACTCAACGTGAGACCGAGAAGCCGCAGAGAGTTGCTCTCGAGAAGTTGAGCGTCAGACATTCTAATGGAGGGCAGGGAAGGATCTCTGTGGTGATTAATAGAGAGCAGTTTTGTCTTCGAAGCGTTGAAGTTGACCAGCCAATTCTTGCCCCAGTTCAAAAGCGATTGGAGGTCCTTTTCGTGACGCACGGCCAGGTGAGTTTTGTCAGTGACACTAGATTTGTTTTTGAGGCAGGAATAAATTGTGGTGTCATCCGCGTAGATGCCAACTTGGGAATTTATGGCGTCAGGAAAATCATTTATGTAGATAAGGAATAGAGTGGGGCCTAGGATGGAGCCTTGAGGAACACCTGCGTTCGTGGGATAGGAACTGGATGAGAATCCGTTGAGAACGACCTTCAATTCACGGTTAGACAGAAATGATTGTATTAGGTTATACAATCGACCCGTAATGCCATAACCCTGAAGCTTGTGAAGAAGGCCGGCATGCCAAACCCTACCAAATGCTTTGGAGATGTCTAGTGCCACGGCACGGGCTTCCCCGTTATTTTGAAGAGCTCGGTAGACAGTTTCAGTGATGGCTGTAAGCACATCAGCTGTAGATCGGGCAAAGCGGAAACCATATTGCTTGTCTGAGAGCAGGTTATGGGATGTGATGTGGTTAACCACCCCGGTCTTTATTAGGGCTTCGAAAACTTTGCCGACGAGGGGAAGGAGACTGATATGACGGTAGTTGGAAGGGTCAGAGGGGTCGCCGGAGTTCTTGAACACAGGAACAATCGAAGAGGACTTCCAGCAGTCAGGAAAACAAGATTCATTGAGGCAGTAGTTGCATAGTTTAGAAAGGGCGGGCGCTAGTTCAGGCGCGCATTTCTTCAAGACAATGGCTGGTATCCCGTCTCCACCACTAGCCTTGTTGGGGTCTAAATTGGAGATAACGCCCAATACCAAAGCTGGGGTTATGTTTAACCCACTCAATAGGGCCTCAGTTCTAAGAGGGAAGTCGGGTATCGGTACACCCGAAGAGTCGAGCGTCGAGTTGGATGAACATTTCCGAGCAAAGTATTCAGCCTTGTCGGTAAAGGAGGTCAGGACTTCGAGCTGGTTGAATAAAAGAAGTATAGAGTGTTTGCAATTGTTCAATACGCTCTTGCAGGGAAGAAACCACTTGTTAGTTCGAAGAATAAGAAGAAGAGATTAGAGTTTGCAAACAGGTATGTAATTTGGACATATGAAAATTGGGCAAAAGTATTTTTCAGTGATGAAAGCAAGTTTAATTTATTTGGAAATGATGGAAAAAACTATGTAAAGAGACGTATTGGTGAAAGATTAAGTGCAAAGTGTACTAAGAAAACTGTCAATTTTGGGGGCGGAAGCGTCATGGTATTTGGAATGTTTTCTAGCCAAGGTATAACGCCTCTTGTCCGGTTACAAACTCGTGTAAACGCGCAGATCTATAAAAACATTGTTCAAGATCATGTTGTGCCAATCATACAGAATTCAGGTTTCGATAGGGCTACCTTTATGCAAGATAATGCCCTATGTCACAAGGCAAAGGTGGTAATGAGTTACCTTAGCGAGCACGATTTGGAAATTATGGATTGGCCACCGCAAAGTCCTGACTTAAATCCAATAGAAAATCTTTGGAAGACCTTAGGAGTGAAAGTTATGGAAAGAAATCCCACTAACACGGAGGATTTGTGGGTGAAGCTTCAAGAAGAATGCTCTAAAATTAGTATCGAGGATTGTCAAGAACTGATTCGTTCTTGTAGTCGAATATGTGCAGCTGTCATTGAGAGCAAGGGCTCATTTACTAAATATTGATTGTACATGTATTTTTATTGTTTTTTTTGCTGTTTACATTGTTTTTCTCAATTTTGTCCCTTACTTTTGGACGTTCCAAATTTGAAAATAAATAAATAATTGTTATAATTCTTTTTCTATCCTTTGCAAATGATTCAAATTTTAGTATGTTATTATGGATGATAACGACTACCAGTTGTCAAAATTTCAGCTTTTCACAGTTGTTATTTCCAAGAAATATTAGGTTTTAAAATTTTGTCCCTTAGTTTTGGACGCTACTGTGTGTGTGTGTGTGTGTATAATTTCTATATATATTATTTACATATATATGCGCGGTACTTATTGGAAAGTGCTTAATATCAGTGATAGAGCTAACATATTTAGTAGTATTGATGTGAGTTTTATGTGAGTTATATATATATATATATATATATATATATATATATATATGTATGTATATGTATATATATATATATATGTTATTTTTTTCAGCGAGATTTCTTCAATAATATAAACAATTTCTTTCTATGCGATTTTTGCATTAACTTTTTTTGAAATTTCCGTCTTTGTCAAAATTTATTTTTTGTTTAAAACGTGTATAATTGCATATTCATTTTTTGTTTAATGTAACTGTTTTTTTTTTGTTTTTTGTTTATTCATAAGCAACTACATAAATCGACAAAAAATACAGAATTGTTCGGTGTCTTCAAGCAGTAATTTGGAAATTCTAGATTACTACCTGCTGACACCGTAGCTGGTGAAACTTCTGTGTAGCTGTCAAAATAGTTTTTCGAAGAAACTTTGCCGTACATTGCTTTACTGACGGAGCGCATTCTATCGGTAAAAAACAATGTCCCTTTTTTTTATCATCAAATAATTAATTTGTCGATTTGATCTTGAATATACAGTATGTGGCAGAAATACCCCCGACATTTTAACATGTAATCTTTATTTAGCTATTGAAATTATTTTATTTACTATATTATTTCACCATATTGGCTAACCTTGTGTTTTGCAGATGCGTACCCGATTTTAAAATTCTGATAATATTTCACTGAAATAATTTTAATGATATTGCTAATCTTATATTAATAAACACTAAAAGTAATCATTATTCAATAGTACTAAATTATATACTAACTTACCGTACGATGTTTCGAAAGAAATGAAAAGAATTAAAATGTAAAAATATTTTTTTAAAAATACATTGACATTTTAAACTGCCATATGTGTAGTGAACTCGGCCAACTAGCAATTGTTTTTTCATCTAGCTCAGGAGTGGGCAAACTTTTCAGTGCAAGGGCCACATTCAAAAATTCAAATTATTTGGCCGCATAGTATATTAACCCGAAATAATTAATATTTTAAATAGACAAAAAAGGGCTTTTAAAGAATAAAAATTAATATACAATACAATACAATTAATTTTTATTATATTATTTATTAATTAATATTTTAACGTACTGTACGAGTTTCAAGTGAAACGCATTTATTTGAAACATAACTGATTTTAAAGTTCTTTAAAAAAATATTAATAAGTATTTTTAAGTTGAAGATTTACATGAAACACATTTGAAAGACAAAATAACAACTAATAACAACTAAGTAACTAAATTTAAAGAAAAAAATTAATTTAGATTTTAAAGTATAAAACAGATTTGTTTGAAAACAAAGTACAATGTAAACCGGACATAAGAGAGTTGTCGGGACCGGAGAAGAAGTCTCTTATAATCCGGGTTTCTCTTATATCCGGGTTTGGTCTATTATATATACATTAACACAGGCTCTAATTTTGGACCAGAGAAAATATCTTATATCCGGGTTTCTCTTATATCCGGGTTTCTCTTATATCCAGGTTACACTGTAATTCAGTTTAAAGAAAAAAAGTAGTAACTTTACATGAAAGAGATTTATTTGTAAAACAAAATAACTCAGCAACAGAAGGATTTCAATGACTGAATGAGAATAATATATCTGTCAGCAGCCATTTACCAGGTTGTTGAAATTAGGCGTCAAATTGCTTGTAACAATTATTTGGCATTGCTTGGTAACTTTCTCTTTCAAATTTATTAATATTTGGCGGGCCGCATGGATTCTTTTGGCGGGCCGCATGTGGCCCGCGGGCCGTTGTTGCCCATCCCTGATCTAGCTAATAGCTTACCATTGTTTTTCTGATACCAGCAGTTACCATCACTTATCACCGTGCGTTTACTGTTCAAATGATTTTTTTTTAAGACTCGGTGAATCTAATTGTAACACAGAGCGGTTCGTGTTCATTTCATTTTACGTTGAAGGCTGCTATTCTGGAGAGAAAATCGATACTGCTATGGGTTGAAAATTTCAGTGCCACAAGTTCAGCGCCTTAATTTTTAAAATTAAATGAATAAAACTGTAAATGAAATAATCTTTAATAACATTTACCTTGTACTTTTTGTCAACCTTTAAAATGTGGGCATTATCTCTGCACCCAATGTATAGCAAAACCACGAATTAAAAGTCCCGGAACCAACACACTTCGGATTCAACGGGCGAAATCCGCAGATATATTAGTGTCCGGCTGGAACACAAAACACCCACGCGTAGCGAGCAAAGTCCGTTAGTTCCAGAATTGGTCGCTGTTGTTTACTGGAGCAATCAACAGACAGAGATTTGTAGTTCCAGGAATAAAAGTTGGAATCGGGCGTTTCCGTGGCCAGAGTATGTGAGCAATACGGCGTGAAAAAATAAACTGTAAGTGGCATACGTAGGAGTAAGGAAAAACTTCGAACTTTTGCTGGGAAGTGTGATGTAGCATATATACTGTATTTATATTTGTTTACAATAATTTTGTACGATACTGGGTATTTTTACGTCACGAAAAAGTGCTTCAAATTAACGAATAAACAGCAGAAGACCCAGTCCCTTAAATTGAAGTTCCTCTCTTTTTATACACACAAACACACATATATATTGTTATGGGGTCCACCCCTTTTTCATATAAGTGGACTCTACCAAGTGTACCTGGACTGCTGCCGTTAAATACCCAGAGTTACAGTCGGTAGTCGGATAGAGTGAGGTAACCTCTTGTAGAAGTCAGTTACAAGCACGTAGACACTAAGGACGTCCTACTTCGAGACTATATATATCTATCTGTATTTGCTACTAACCACGTTCATGGACTTACTAACAGTATTACTCTTTGTATGATTGTGTAAATACATTTTATTTCTTATATTTAATTATTGCGTTTGTCATTCCTTGGAGACCGAATTCATCTCGGAATCCACAACATATATATATATATATATATATATATATATATATATATATATATGTGTGTGTGTGGCCTCTAAGAAACAGACTGTTGCCTCTAAGTGTTGACTTCAATGTTCACTTTTATATTTACACACGCTCTATCTCTGATATTGAGAACTTTATTCCATAAAAATATAACACGCCTTATATAGTTCTTATATATAAATATATATATGATATCCCTAAAATCTGGACACAAAGGCAATATCATTAAGTATATTTTTTATTTTTTAATTAAACATCGTTTTGTCGAATGAAGAAAGAATTAAGTTCTTTTTCTCCGTTATGCTGAAGGAGTTGGTGTACTCAATGAAAATCACGGATGCAACACACTTGGTTGGACAACTAAATGTTTAAATTGAAGGTAATGTGGTGCACCAACCTTTGCATCACAAATGATGGAAATCATATTGAAGATGTCATTTGTTAATATTCCTGTTCGGTAATATGTTGTTGAAAAGTTCATTTCTTGAAAATAAGCATTGTCGCCTTTCGGCTCGGACTTTAGGGACACCCTGTATATATATATATATATATATGTGTGTGTGTGTGTGTGATACAATAGTTGAAAACGTTAGCCCCAGACTATATTATATAAGGCTAAAGTGGCAACAATATTAAAATCAATGTGATTAGATTGGGAAAATATTTACTGAAATATATGGAGACAATATCCTATCATACAGTTGTAAAAGATACAAAATTTAACAGCTTAATAGGAAAACATATGGAGAAATTAAGAATAAAAGAGAAAACACCTTTAGTAAAATGGTGTGTAATAAAAAAGATGAAGTGAAATAGGGAAAAATTGCAGTCTCCGTGTGGAGACGAAACTGAAAATAATTGAATTTAACAATGTGAATAGTTAATTAAACAAACGTAATTAAATTATTTCTTATTGTTGACACGTAGGCGATTTTTGATGAAAAGCGGGAAGACAACGTTATATCTTGGGAGCGTCCAAAACAAACAAACACCGATTCAGGCAAACTGCTATACATGAAACAGAATATAAATACGTAATCATATATATATATATATATATATATATATATATATATATATATATAATGTGTGTGTGTGTGTGTAGAGGGCCGAAGAAGCAAGTGAGAAGTTTTGGAGTTGCCTTGGCTTCCTCTGAAATCTCAAACCAAACCTCCTCAAGTTTGTATTGAGTTTTTGTTTCTCATAGACTGGCTGACATCCAAGGCGGGGGAGGCCAGTTTGCCCTGCTGTTTAACGCATACCTGGGAGAGAAGATACCGATTAATAGTTTTTCCCAAAGTGTATGTACCCCTGCTTGATTTCCAACTCAGACTCACTTTCCACTCCGGTATCTATGTACATGCATATCTATAAATCAAATTTTGGAGACGTGGTCGCTTTTAGCTGGCTCATATTCCTGACTGATAATGGCTTTGATTCTACAGAATGCTACCTATTCTCAGCCTTGTGTCATACTGA
>OZ010578.1:55831178-55836178 GCA_963932145.1 Acanthosepion lycidas | reverse complement strand
ACGGCCGATTTGCCTTTTTTTTTAATAAACAATATTAATTACATTTAATTAATTTACATGTGTGTTATTTTTAAAGTATTTTTATTGTAAAACCATTAATAATGTATTTAGGTAAGTCATAAAACAATCCTATTCCCTCAGTAAAGCTTACATTATTAGTCAGCCATGACAATCATTCTTTTCTTGGTTTTCAATAGTATTTTTTATAGTAAAATTACTTACAATATATTTTCATTAGACGCACAATGGACTTATTTTCTTATATATAACATCAAATACATAAATAAATATTCTGGCATGACATTTTCCCAAGCACTTGTTACTATCTATTAAACAAAACTTTTTAGGAATTAAATGGCTTCTAATCTATAGAAAATTTTCACAGAATGTTGCCTCTTGGGAATATGCGATGTGATTGTATTTTATTATACGAAATATGAAAAGTACAATATAATGCTCAGATTAAACTAAATATCTTAATTAAGTTACAACCTACATTATTGCTTCCTGGATGCGTACAATAAGCACTTATCTTCCATCAGTTTATTCTTTGAAACACTGGTTCCAGTATTATCACCAAATTTAAGCACACTCGTGCCTGGAAGGTGACCACTTGAGAATACCAGAGGCTGTAAGCTTGTATACACGGGTTGTGTAATGGATAATGTTTCGGAATTGTTAATCGGAGAGCCCAGTTCGAAATTGCTTTCGGCTGAGTTATGTATCCATATGTTAAGCAACGTTCACTCGGGTCAATACCTAGATGGGTGACCACTTGAGAATACCAGAGGCTGTAAGCTTGTATACACGTGTTGTGTAATGGATAATGTTTCGGAATTGTTAATTGCAGAGCCCAGTTCGAAATTTATTTCCGGTTAGTTATGTATCCATGATAAGTTAAGCAACGTTCACTAGGGTCAGTACCTAGATGGGTGACCACTTGAGAATACCAGAGGCTGTAAGCTTGTATACACGGGTTGTGTAATGGATAATGTTTCGGAATTGTTAATCGCAGAGCCCAGTTCGAAATTCCTTTCGGGTTAGTTATGTATCCATGATAAGTTAAGCAACGTTCACTCGGGTCAATACCTAGATGGGTGACCACTTGAGAATACCAGAGGCTGTAAGCTTGTATACACGTGTTGTGTAATTGATAATGTTTCGGAATTGTTAATTGCAGAGCCCAGTTCGAAATTTCTTTCCGGTTAGTTATGTATCCATGATAAGTTAAGCAACGTTCACTAGGGTCAGTACCTAGATGGGTGACCACTTCAGAATACCAGAGGCTGTAAGCTTGTATACACGTGTTGTGTAATGGATAATATTTCGGAATTGTTAATCGCAGAGCCCAGTTCGAAATTCCTTTCGGGTTAGTTATGTATCCATGACAAAGACGTGAATCCTCCTCTTGTCCCCAGCTATTGGTTAAATAGTAAAAATTGTATCAATATATCATTATTATTTTGAAAGTGATTTCTTAGAATCTAAAGATATTTTCTGGGTTTAAATAATCTGGAAATGATTAATAAGCCGTAAAAAATGAATCAATCATCAGTCCAACGTCTATATTACGAAATATTAAATAGAATATTAAGATTGTCCGTTTCTATGTAATGGCATTCTTTTTTTTTATGTCGTACATCGTTGGATCCGGGGTAATTAAGGTGTGATTTATCTCTGTCGTCCAATGCATAATCTATGGGATATAAGATAGATCACTAAGATATCTATATCCTTAGTTTTTTTTACTTCAAACCCTTTATTTTTCTTTCGTTGCCTCATATGTTTTGCTCCTGAATATGAAAGATGATCTTTCATTGTGTCTTTCAACGTCTAATCTATGAAATAAAAGACAGGATACTAAAATATTAATGGCGTTATTAGAATTAGAATCATTCAATATTTCTTCACTTCATTTGTGCAGGAGTCTCAGTTTCAGCTTGAAAATAGTTGGTTTCGTTCAAAACATCACTACAAAATTACGTTCACCTGCCTGACAATCTCATAGCAAATATTTCAAGTGCTGCTTCATTAATATGTGTGAGCGACCACGCATCAACCTGTTTGAGAAGGTGAAAACATTGTTCAGTTCCATTTTAAAATAATCATTTAGTAATGCGTATACCTCACACTGATTGGTGAGGTGACTTTTTGACTGAAGAGATTTTAGCCTAAGGCACCTGGGAAGAATGAATTAAGTCGATGAGGTCTCATTTGAGACTCATATTGGAATACTGGTTGAATAACTGCATCGTAAAGGATTTTGTTACCTTTTTTGAATAAGAATCATTTAATCATGACCATTGATTGTCCTTCTTTACGATTCCAAGATGTGATTTTTATTTATTTATTTATTTTTTTTTTTTTTTTGAGTCTGAGAGGTTTTTTTATAATCTGAGAATTTTGAAATTTAAAACCTACTTTGGGGATGAAAGTGATTCACTCTAATAGTAATTTACGCGTTTTATAAGCATATTCATTATTAAAATTAAAATTACTTTGGTAACGGCTAGAGCAAGTATTTAAAGAAAAGGGGCGTAAATAATTTGTATCAATATCTCAGTTACATTCAAAGACGTCAAGTCAGGGTAAGGTTGGGGTGTTTAAATTTAAAGCGAAAGATGGCATCGTTTAGTCTGGTTAAGTGTCTATGGAGATTTATTTATTTTTTTATTTTATTTTTTTAATTTTTTTATATGCTTATAAAACGCGTAAATTTCAGGAATTAGTTATTCCAAAAAACATTTCGCTTGAAGATGGAACAGAGCTTATATTGAAGTTTTCGGCTCTTATTTTGAAACATGAGAACTCTTATGTAGCGTTGGAATTATATTTATGCTCTACTTTTGTATCGAGCATTATTTTTTTTAAAATAATAACGAAAATACTAAAGAAATTTGGATTAATACCTAACGAGTTCTTTCCTATTTTCTATATATTTTACACACACAAACACACACACACACATACATATATATATATTAGTGAATACACATAATATCCCACGGAGTTTAATGTGGTTCTCCCCTCTTTTTTCTCTTTTATTTTATTTTATTTTTATTGCATTTTGCACTCTGATCCAATTTCGCGAATCAACACATATAATTTTATAGTTTTTTTCCCTTTTCATATAATCATCATCTTTATTTTTCGTTTTTTATTTTTTATTTCAGTTTATTTTTTCTGCACCCACATCTTTAACAATGATTTTCCTAAAACAATTTTATCCCCTTTTTTGTGCTATTTCTTTCCTCACTCTCTCTCTCTCTTTTTTCTTTTTTTCTTTTTCAGTTATATATATATATATATATATATATATATATATATATATATATATATATATATGTATTATGCACTGCTACATTAGAACATGTGCATACCGATGAGTATGTACATTTTCTAATGTAACAGCAGTGCAGTAATAAATACATATTTATTGCTCTACTTTTGTATTGAGCACTGTTTTATATTAATGTTTTGAACGCTGAAATTTTACTCTTCGTTCTTTTACACACACACACATACATATATATATATATATATATATATATATATATATATATATATAAGACAGGATTTGTGTGTGTGTGTACTGAATGCACGGCCTCAATTTTCGACGGATTTGCATGTAGTTTGCGGCCATTTTATACTGGCCAGAGTGGGAGCCTATAGTTGGCTGCCACGAATAAGCAGGAAGATTCGGTTGGCCAGCGTGAGAGCCAACAGCTGCCTGACACGAATGTTTACTAGCATGCAAAAAAATAGATTGCTTTATTCGTCACAAGTGGGAAAAATTTAAATCCGCATGGGACTTTACTCATTGGCTCATTCGCTTGCTTAAACTCAACGTTGATTCTGATTCTGCAGAAGTGGATTGGGTGTGAAAAAGTATTTGTTCTTTTTTCATTCGTTTTTTTTTTCCAGTTACTGATCGTTTTGTGTTCATTTTGTTTAGTTCTTTTTTCGTAACAGATTTCATGGTTAGTATAGAGCTTAGAAAATATTCGCAGTGTGAGATGGGCAAGAAGTAAGGCATGTAGCAACATCATCACGGCAAAGAGCACTCCTTTAAAGGCAAGGAAGGGCAAAAATATTTTAAGTCAAATGATAGCAATTGCTGTATGAGTCGTACGATTTTTGAATCAAGCACGGGTAATGCTAGTATATATATATATATATATATATATATATATATATATATATATATATGTTTGTGTGTGTGTGTATGTGTGTGTGTGTGTGTGTGGTAAGTTAAAAAGTATCCGCAATTTTGCCATAACATATCTGAGTTATGAGTGCGGATAATTTTAGATTTCTCTCGTATATATAGGGTGTTTATAAAGTCTCTATAGAGGTTTAAAAAATATATTACAAAGGCAATTGATGGGATCTTAATCACATTTGTTCTATGCACTCAGTAGTTACCAAAGTTTTTTAATAATGTTGCATTTGTGTATTTCAGGATACCCTGTGGATGAAAGAGGTAATGTTAAATGACTTCTTAAAAAATGTCTACTCCTCAAGAAAAGCCAGCATGTTTGTCATGGTTTCTTAAAACGAAACCAGATACGCAGATTCAGCGAAACTATAAACTAAGTATCGAAGAGATCCACTGTCACGTCTGTTAACTCATAAATAACACAATAAATTTATGAAGACAGGCACAGTGTTGGATGAAGAGAGAAGTTTGGAGGACCAAGAACGTCTGAGTAAAATCATCGATCGTGTAAGACAAGTATTTCAAAGTTTCATTGTTTTGGGTCCTGTCACTGGATCTAATTAACGCCTTTATCCACCGTGCCATGTGTGCTTGAAGACATCTGTGTCGGAATGCAAAACATGCAATGATAACAGAAATAATTGCAATATGAGTACTGGTAAAAAAATCATTGCTTTATATTAGCAGGAAATTCTTACACAGTTGTCCTCAAAGACACATGGCACAGTAAATAAAGGATGTGAGTTCAATACCTGGTGAAGGTGGTGGAGACCTTGAAGAA
>OZ010578.1:55736178-55826178 GCA_963932145.1 Acanthosepion lycidas | reverse complement strand
AAAGTCTACACTGAATCTATTCCTAGATAAGATGCTTTGAAAGTTAGTTCACGCTATCGTGCTGGTGATTTTTTTTTTCTCTTTGGGATCTATCTTGCATATTTATAATTCTACTATTCGACCATACTTAGAACATATAGTCCGGTGCTTCTGCTATTTATTTAGAGATTCTTGATAAAATTCAAAGGAAAATCAGCTATATTATTGGTCCTGACCTGGCGTCGCAATTTCAGTCACTTTCCAATCGCCGTAAATTTGCTTCCCTTTGTCTTTTCTCTAAATCTTTTCATGGTAATTGCTCGAATGAGTTCTTCGGTATTGTGTCTAGACTATATGAATTCAAACGCTGTACTAGATTAGCAACAAGGTGTTATTAATTTAATTGAATTCGCTAGATGTAACCATAAGTTCCATGCTAACAGTTTCTTTTCTCGCACTTCTCTCTTGTGGAACTCTCTTCTGGCTCCATGCTTTCTAGCCAACTTTGATCTTCAAAAATTCAAATGCAGGGTCAATAGTTATTTACAATCTTCTTGATTACTCTTCTATTGTCTCCATTACTACATAATGTTTACTGTTTTCTAATTATTTCACACCCAGTAACCAATTGTGTCTTAGTGGCTTTACTGCCTTGCTTGAGGTAAATTCGATACAAAAAGCTAGATTTTAACCAATGCTTTAATCTGCAAAGCTATCTACCATTTAAACAAGATTTATGTTTCTGATCATTTCACCCCAAGCAAGGTAATAAAAGTCACAAGGATGCAAGGGGTTACTGAGGGTGAAAGAAATATAGGACAATAAAAGAACAGACTCCGAGGAGAGAGATGTCGATTGAGACCTTATTTAATTTTTTTCAAGATCGTTTTTGAGAGGATAGCAGGAATCCGGAAGAGACCTTCGATAAGCGAGAAGTGCGTTAAAAGAAATTATTATCATATGACTTACGGTTGCAACAAGACATTTCAAAATTTAAATTATGATACCTAGCACTCCTAGCACCTCTTAAATTTCTGAAATCGATGTACCAAATTGAAAAGCCCATCAAAAGAATTACAGTTAATTTATTTGTGGAAAAGACACAGAGAAGCAAGACATTTCTGGTTTAATGAAAATCTGCAGAAAACAAATTTTCTGGAGATTATTAATTGATACGGGGTATCTGTTAAAAATGGACAGACCTGGCTATGACGATAAACTACATCTAGCAGCAAGGCCTCTGATGGGGATATTGGAGGTTTTGAGGAGCGTGGAATCACCTCTTAATTGTTGTTGTCCACAAGTTACCCTGATACTGCGTCATAATACCTGTTAGGGTTCCAGCTATGAACTCCAAAAAAAAAACAAAAAAACGAAAACACTATGAAAGTATTACGATAACAGCAATACATTTTTATATAAAAAAAAAATCACCTACAATACTTATTTATAACAAAATGGCCAACAATACCTATTTATAGCAAAATGATCAGGAATGGCTATTTATAGCAAAATGACCAAAAATAAAATTTTATCTGTAGCTGAAGCCATAAAATTGTATTCAAAATATTTAAATTTCAGCATTAAATAACCCCCAGAGGTTATAAGCCGCAGAACAAAATAAACCAACCAAAACATGGAAAATTGAATGAGAATAAATTTATTTCATTGTGTTTTAATGAGGGTTCAGTTCAAACGTGTGGAAAGGTTATCGATTATGATAGATAACTGAATACGGAATGCACAATGGTTGAAAAGTCGTGAGTATAACAAGTAAAACTAGTACATTCTAACTTTTCTAATCCGTCACCCGTACATAATACAAGTAAATAATAGAAAGACTTCAATATAAAATAATAAAGTATTTAATTACCAACGCAATTAAAACACATTAACAACATAGATTTAAAGAGTCAACAGAAAGATTATTGATTATTTATCATTTAATGCACGGCTGCGTAGAGCTGCTAAGAAAAGTACTGAATCGTCTCGAAACTCTCGACTTTAACGTCCGGGTTAACCGAATAGTTAAATACGTAATTGCAATCTGTATTTACCAAACTCCCCAGAAGGTAGGATGTGGAACAAGGCGGATTTTTAAGTGGGGTGGATCCGAGTCCATAGGCTCGGGTAAAAATTCCCTGTAGACCCCATATATACGGGGTCGGGTTGGTCTACCTCCCCAGACGAGACTCTGACCACAAGCATAGCCCTGTCTGGATTCCTCACTGCCCAGAAAGTTTAATACGTGATTGTGCAACACGTAATTATAACCACCCCAGTCGGTGGCATGATATCTATTTATAGGAAATGACGGTCTACATTTTTAATTTCTTGAAAGATTCGCGTTAAAACTCCAGCGTCAGCAAAGACACATTTCATTTATATACGACACTAACTTAACAGGCTCCCAAGTACTATAGTATCGAAAATTAAATTCTCTGCTTCGAATGGAAGGCGTTTAAAGAAAAAAATTCCCTTTGCTCTTCACGACATCAAGTTATGTAAAGTTTTCATTGGAAACCTAACCTCTAACGCAAACTTTAACATCCACACATATTCCTCATTCAGAATTTTCTTCTCCGTTGATTTCAGTTTTTACTGTGAATATTTGCTATTTATTTTTATCGATTTCCTTTCTCTACCAAGGGACAAGAATACTGCATGTCATCTCAATAAATATTTCCACATGATGGCGATATTCAACACATTCAACAACCAGGAGAGAAAAATGGCGACTTGATATTGTTCAATCGCCAACGATAGACAAGCTGACTGCTTCACTTAGAAACCTCGAGATCTTTCCTCAGGACATAGGAGATCAGCGTAATGAATGATAAGTAAACCTGAGGTAGATGTATCCGGAAAATGAAGCGAGGCCTTGTCAATGATTTTCTCAAGTTCAAATTGTATTAAGAAATGTTCATATTGCATCGAAATTTTATCAACTGGCTTTGGGAACTCAGTATGAGGATGCGAAATATTCATCCTTGTTTGCATCTATAAATTATGGAAAATATGTATTATAATTTTGCTTTCACCTATTTTACAGATAAGCCGACATCATCGGAAAAATTAAACTTCAGTTTCCTACGAATAAATTTATATCGAGTTAAATATCTTAAATCTTTTTATTTAACTCCCTCTTTATGGAAATCAAATTTAAATTTCGACTTAACTATTTTCATGAATAGCATATGGTGCATTCAGCAATCAGTATCTAGTTAGAATGTCTTCCTATAATATCTATCTATCTATCTTTCTATCTACCACAGTTTGTTCATATCCATCTATCACTCTATTTATCTGTCTTTGTGCACACACACACACACACATATATATATATATATATATATATATATATATATATATATTTCTGTCATCTATCTATCTGTCTGTCTGTCTGTTTCAGTTTGTTCATATACATTTATCTCTCTATTTATCACACACACACACACACATATATATATATATATATATATATATATATATATATATATATTATATATATATATATTTCTGTCATCTATCTATCTGTCTGTCTGTCTGTTTCAGTTTGTTCATATACATTTATCTCTCTATTTATCTAATTCTGTTCATCTCTCTCTCTCTCTCTCTCTCTCTCTCTATATATATATATATATATATATATATATATATATATATATATATATATATATATATATTTATATGTATATATATATCGGTCATCTATCTATGTATCTCTCTATCTATGTATCTATGTATCTATCTATGTATCTATCTGTGCGTCTCAGTTTGTTCATATCTATCTATCTATCTCAGTTTGTTCATTTCTATCTATCTATCTAACTAGCTATCTATCTACATCTATATGTGTGTGGTGTGTGTATAAGGAGTAAATATATATCAAATACGCATTAGAATCCAACATTATGATAGGATAACTAACAAATAGGAAGGGTGATTTTCGAAAAAATCAGAGGCTTTGATTTATATTATGGTAAGATCGGATATATATATATATATATATATATATATATATATATATATATATATATATATATATATATGAGATCAGCCAATTATATTACCTTTATTTCAAATATTATATATATAGGCCAAATGTGGCCTGGCGATTGCATATAGCATGAAACAGACTGTCGCCTCTAAGTGTTGACTTCTATGTTCACTTATATATATATATATATATATATATATATATATATATATATATATATATATATAAATATAAAAGTGAAGTCAACACTTAGAGGCGAAATTCTGTTTCATACTAGACGCAATGGTCAGGCCACGAGTGCTTTCTGAAATCGTCAGACCACTCGTGGCCGGACGATTGCGTCTAGTATGAAACAGACTGTAGCCTCTAAGTGTTGACTTCAATGTTCACTTATATATTTACACACGCTCTATCTCTGATATTGAGCACATTATCTCATAAATATAGCACACCTTAAGACTCTATTTCTCCATATATATATATATATATATATATATATATATATATATATATATATATATATATACAAGTATATGATTGGTGTATATGGAATGAATTAGAATAACCAACAATTACTATTCTTAAAAGAGTGCTCAATACAAAGTAGAGCAGATATAATTATTTATTTAAAAAATTTATAACATAAATATGTTATAAAATCACTACAAAAATAGCCATTTTGTTTCAACACCCTCGGTGTCTTATCAAGTGATGACGTTGAATGTAAAATAAATGGTTTTAAAAGTTTCAAATTAATTAACAATCCTTCGCAAGGGAAAAACGTTGTTACAAAGGCTAGATGGACCAATCAAAACACAAGTATAGGAAAATTCAAAAAGCTTGATAACGAAGTCATGTTATAATATCTATTCAGATGTTTAAAATATGGGTAGTATTAAAAAAGAATTTATTCCAACCAATAATTACTAAATTATATGATAAAATTTAATATTAAAATTTAAAACTGCTAATTACAAAATCAAAATTTAAAATTTATTCGCTATTAAGTTTACAACTATAAAATTACTGAGGAGAAAAGAAGAAATATATATGTTATTCAATTTATTTCTTCATTGAAGTTACTTTAGCTATATTTAATATCCGGTCCTTTTACAATGTATACATTTTATTCCTAATAGTGAGTGAATGGGGTCCTAAACTCACACGTAAAACAAGCGCAATCACATTCTAATATATAAGCACCAAGACATATATATATATATATATATATATATATATATATATATATACACAAAATCATGAATCATTTTCCTCATATGGTCTACCTTAATTTTAGTGGAGTTTTTAACAACTAATAAACCATCATCTCTATACAATCCTACACTAACGGAATCTAGACAATCAAAGGCACATATATATATATATGCGTGTGTGTGTTTTCGTATGTATGTATGTATGTATGTATATATATGATTTAAATAATTTGTATTTCTCCAGAAATAATTCCTTCAAAACTTTTTGTTGTGTAATATCAACATGTCCGGTCTATCAAATGTTTTATTACATTTTTTTTTTTAAATTAGTTTTTGTCTTAACGTTATATTTGCAAAAAACTAAAATTTATATTTATTTTATATAATTTCTTCCGGGTAGTTTCGAATATTGCTACATTCGCGTCGAAGGATATTTGCGCAACTGTTGCCCACATATTATCCTGATCCGCGCCTCTTACCACCAAATCTTAATGGTTATACAAGATTCCTTTAGTACCTCTGTAAACTGAGGGGAATTTCGGTTTTGTATGGGTGAACAGCAGTAAATCATTTAAAAAAACAATTTAGAACTGATACCAATTTCATTTAGCACATCTGGAGAAAACACTCACTTAACTCAAAAAAACAAAACAAAAAGAAAACCAACTCAGAATTCTTACATTTTTTATTTTGGCACATCTAGGGAAAATAAATATTTAACTCCAAGAAAACAAACACTGAACTGATATTTTCTTAATTAAGCACATCTGGAGAAATCACTTATTTAAATCCAAATTCAGTTTCGACCATCTTTATTATATTCCATCTTTAACTTTCTTTGATACCTAACTTATCAATAGAAGTCGACGGTTTTTAGATAATCACAAAAATATTTCATTATGCTATCTGTCACCCAACTGTCTAACAAGTAATGAATGAAAAATGATATCCTGTGCGATGGAAATTAGTTCTTTATTTAGCCGAATGTCAAAAATATGTAGAAATAAATTACCAACTTCCACAGAATCATTTGTGAATGCATTAAATTAGAAAAAAAATCCCAATTTTCTTTTCTTTTTTTTTCCCCACAGAAGCGGAAACTGCTTTGTGCGGGAGATTTCTTTATAAACCGAATTGAATATATAAGCTAAATGTAATTTGAAAAGATTTAATACAGTTTGGTTTGGTATGTTTTACGGCATATCAACCTCAGTAGGTTATTTAATGTCGACAAGATTTTTATTGCTGGTAATATTTTTTTCCAAATATTTACTTCTTCGAAAAAAATTATAGCTTGAAATATTTTATTTTCAAAAATGTATTGCTGGTAATAATTTTTACAAAAAAGTATTTCTGGTATTAAAATCTATTTTTTTACACTTTCGTAGTGGTTAACTATTTGCTCATAGTTGGGGCCCTAACAGATGCTACCACCACGGGTCAGGGTGGACTTCGGAACACCAGCAATTAGGAGGTGGTTCCATGCTCCACAAAACCTCCTGATCAAAGTCCTTGCTGTTGGACATAGTTTATCGTCTTACCCAGGACGAATGTAATAAGGACACATTCAACATTCGTTAAACAAAGAGTTACGATTTTCTTCATTGCTCAGATTTCGGGGTAGGATAAAAGTGTAGTATGTGTTCCGGGTAGGTAAATTACATTTTATCTCTCAATTATGTTTCTTGTCTTCGGATAGAACACAGCTAAGAAGATAGAAAATTGAAAAAATGTATAGATTACCTGTCTATATTTCTGAGATGGGGTATTGTAATTATTTACACTGTTTACATCGTTCGGACTGTTGTCCTCATTTTTGTTGCCTTATTCACGGCGTTTCAGCCGTTATTCGCTCCGGTCTTCCTCAGGAGATTGGAATTTCGAACTGAACCCTTCACTTTGAAACAAGGATGAGGAGAACAGTCGGAACAGTGTAAACAGTGTAAAGGTATGGGTTATGTAAGCGGGCACTTTTTTTTTCAAAAGCTGAAGAGTCAACAGAAGCAACATTTCAGAACTCAAGATTTCTTTTGAAATAATCTCATCAGATGGAAACATTCCTATGGATATCATTCATAGCACCCAACCTGCTCGGAAATGTCTAGACTGCCAACTGTATACAACGGCTTTGTCAGATGAATGATAAAAGATAGCTTCGAGCGAATGTCGTCTGTAAGTCTTACCGAGGGCCAGCCTTGTACGAAACTTGCGAAATGACGCTAAAGAGTCACAAGCAAATAACCAAACCTTCATCACTTGAGGACTATCAACAGTTGCAACAACTAAAATGGATAGCACATGTAACTTGAATCAAAAATACGAGACAACCAAGAAAAGCTAAGTTAAATCTTGTCTTAATTCAAGATATAACCACTTCATATTAGGCATAGTTCTCTAGTACCTACATTGCCATTTTATTTTATAGAAACGCAATTAAATGAACAGTAACACGCTTCCCAGATATTAGTAAAATAGAAAATATTTTGGCTATCATTAAAAAAAGATTTATATGCGAAAAGAGAATGATATTTAAGAAATCATTGACAAGTAATAAAACTTTTAAAACTTTTTAAATTTTAAAATATGAAATACGGATATATATTTTTCAATAGCATTTATTTTCTATAGATTTAGATAGTAATTTTTTACCATAAAATTTATATATGGTTTTAAAAATTTAAACCAATTTAAACGCCTGTGTGAGGCTGACTGTGTGCAGCGCACCAATTTGTGATTGGAGACCGATTTTTGACAACATGTGTTTGCTTATATAAGACAGGATAGAGCTAACAACAGTAATCACATGTCTCAGTCAGTTTGTGAGTCAGCGATTGGAGATAATTTGATTTACAACCCGGGATGCGCTTCGGTATATGTTGACGGAGAGTTCAGGGTGCTGCACAGGGATCGGTCGTTAAAACATTTACCGCTTTTAGAAGCGGTTTACATCAGGTTTCATCGATCGACTTTGTGCCGGCAGAAGGATGCCTTCATGGGTGGATCGTGAGACCAATGTTTTTAGGTTACACACTAACTAGGAGCATATTTACATCGATTTGTCGTTTTCAGTAATAAATTTATATTAGGCGTGGCACTTTATTTACCCCCCAACCCCTGTATTTACGTTTTAATTACTGTTGTCCCAACCAACCTTTCTGAAAAAGTGTGGGTCGGAAAAATTTCTTATAAAAAAATGTACTCCGTCATATATATATATATATATATATATATATATATATATATATATATATATATATATAAAACACATGTTAAAAGATCACTACATAACTTGCAAATTTGTTTCAACACTTCTGGTATCTTAACAAATGATGATGTCGAACTGAAAATAAATGATTTTAAGTGTTCAAAAGCCAGCCAAACCACTCAGTAGAGGAAACTTTGTTACGTAACCTATAATGACCAATTAGAATACAAGTATATGATAATTTAAAATAACATGAAAACATACTCTAGTATAAGTACAATCTATTATTGCATTTAGGTTAAGATTAGATTAAATTAAAGATCAATATAAAAATTAAATTTTAAGATTGTAAATTTATAATTAAAACTTTTAAATTTCAAGTGTCAAATTCTAAACTCAACTGAGTATCATGTTTAATATTATTTCATAATTATAAAGAATTGAAACTAGGAGAAAAATATAGTTTATTGTTCTCAGCTAAGTGCCTAATTTATCAGTTATGTTCGATGCTGATGGAAAAAAATATCACCGATCGCTTCACATATTTGATACACGGAAATCTGAATTTAAATAATCAGGTTAGTAGGGAAAGGACATTTCAAATGACAGAACAAACTCATTCACATAATATTAGGTTGGTGCAAAAGTAATGTCGTTTTATAACATATGCTACTATGTAAGAAAACGACATTATTAATTGTAATGATAATTGTAATAATACACAAACACATATTTATAAGTATACGAGGAATGATATACACACAGGAAACAGAGGAAGAAAAAATTGAAAAAAAATATAAACAAAAAATACAATAAGAAAAAAGAAAAACAATGAAGACAAACATACATATAAAAGTACGCAAGAGAAAATTATGTCAGACATATGTATAAATCTGTAGAAGCAATCACACGCTTACAAATATATGAATAACCAGACAAAATTCAAGCATAAATTCACTAAGTCTACGTAAAAACAACTATCAATATTTTACATACACAAACATATAGATAAAATGAGGATCAAATAAAAATAAGCAGTGCATGCATATGTGAGATGCATACATATATTTAGTTGAAATGCACATCTCAGGCTATAAACAAAGCAAAGAAAAAGCATATAAACATATACACACATCAGAGTCTGTCTATATTTCTGATAACAATGCAATGATAACAGCAAAATTGCAATATGAGCACTGGTAAAAATGTTTGCTGAAGACATTAGGTTTATAATACCCAGAAATTCATACCCAGATTTCCTCAAGGACACATGGCACAGTGGATAAAGGCGTTGGTTAGATCCAGTGACAAACCCAAAGAGTGTGAGTTCAATTTAAGACAGTGGAGAACTTATCAGAGGGAAAATTAGCAGGAGATAACTGATAACATGGCACGTGGAACTAGAACAGTCTACCCCAGTGATCGAAATAAAGGGTTCAATTCAAAATTCCAACCACCTGAAGAAGGCCGAGACATTGTGACAAATATGGCGATAAAGATGAGGACAATAGTGAATAATGTAAATAATGTACATAATACCTCGTCTCAGAAATATAGACAGACTCAATTACTGGCGTAAGAGATTATAATAAAAAACATATGCATATGCATATATATATATATATATATATACACATACATATGTATAAATATATATATAAACATATATAAATACGTATATATATACATACATATATATATACGTATATATATATATACACACACACATATATATACACACACACACATATATATATATATTACTAAAAGTCTGTAATTGCGTGCGTGCTTGTGTGGTTCGCGGCCAGACCCATTATGATATAAGTTAATCTGATTTTTAAGTGAATAAAATTTTAAAAATACGAGTCGTTTAGACAGTAAGTATGACATTTAAACTTTCTGATATTATTTTTAACACAAGGATATCCCGCTTTACTCGTTCGTCCAGTTGTTTATAGCGTAATTATTTCAGCTTTCTTAAAGCAACAATATTTTAAAACAATATTTTTTAGTATATTTCAAGAAAGATTTTCAAGTGAATTTTATTTAAAGTTCAAGTTTATAACGGAAGTTCTATCACCATTACATGCCGCACACAATCAGTAAAACGTTAAACATGAACTTTTATACAAGAACGAATTGAAATGTTTAGCTGCAACATAATAAAACTTTCAATTCAATGGAATGTTGCAACCTATTGTTTTTTTAATCTGAACTGTCAGTGAGTCAAATTGTTATGGGTAGCCGAGCAGGTTTTCGTTCTGATGAGATCAATATATCGGTGTTCACGAAATAAAATTATAAACGAAATGGATAATTAAAATCTCCCTTTTCTTAAATCATTATAATGCTCTGTTGGTCTACATTGAGCTCTCCCTGAATTAATATCCTCTTCGGAATTATCCCTTCCAGTCACAAACTGGTAAAGATTATATTTCAATCACTGAAGTTTTTTTTCCAATTTTTGTTTTTCCTTTTCATTTAAAATTATCTTATCACAAAGTCTTTGATATTCATCCAGTCGTTCTTTCAATGATCTTGAAGTCATCCCAGCATAAGTTGTTGAGCAGTTCATTCAGTTAATTTTGTAGACCAGAATGGCACTACTTGTAACTCCTCTTTCATCTTTTGATCTGATGAGGGTCCTTCCTATTGTGTTGAAAGAGGAGAATATAACTCGTATATCTATCTGTTTTAAAATTCGTTTGAGCGCTTCTAATGTGTTTTCTTCATACGGTATGTTCATCGTTAAAACTTTTTCAGAAGAAGAGTCTATATTTTTTCTCAATGACGTTGTTTATTCAGTGTAGTTGTTGGTACGGTAATTGTTTAGCATATCCATTCTTTTGCAGGGTATCTATTATATTCTGCTGCTTAAGTTTGTTATCCAATTGATCCGAACAAATTTTCTCTTCTCTTTTGAAGAATCCTATTGCAATTCCTTATTTTGTACTAAGGTTGTGAAACGAATTGAAATCCAAATATTGATCTGTACATGTGGGTTTACTATAAACAGTCGGTTTTAATTCTCTCCGTTCATTTCTCGTAAACACGCAATCTAAAAAGGCAGACTCATGTCTTTTTTTTTTAATTCCATTGCAAATTTGATATGTTCGTTTTGATTATTGCGGAATTCTAAGGAATCCACATATTGACGTTTCATTAAGACAAACGTGTCCTCAACGTACCTCCACCATGTTTTGATTGGCTTATCATAATTAAGCAAAGCTGTAGATTCAAAATCTTTCATACAAAGATTCGCTAAGATAGGGGAAATTGGCGAACCCATCGGAAGTCCCATTATATGTCTGTACAAAACTTCTTTAAAAGTAAAATAGGTGTTATCGAGAAAGAGATTTATCAACTATGTCGGTAGAATCATTCGTTGGAACTACAAGTTTTTTTCTTTCTTTTAATTATGCAACTACTAACGGAGACAAGAATCTTAACCTTAAAATGCAGTAGAAAATTCAGGGTTAAAATATCAGCTAAGGATTCATTGCATTCTACTGATCGAATGCCAACTAAACATTTGGGATGGAAGGGTTATATATGAAGAATTTTTTGTATTCTACAATCAAATGTCCACAAATAACTTGTAAGATTGTAGCGTCATGTCAACTTATCGAGGACCCTAGGATCAAATGAACTTCTAGAATTATAAAAGCAAAAGTCAACTAAGAACGTGTAGAGTCAAATATCAACTAACGACTTCTTGAACCCTAGGATCAAATATCAACTGACTAGAATTCTAGGATCAAATGTCAACTAAGAACATCTTGTATTCTTTCGATCGAATGTCAAATAAGAACGCGTAGGATTGTATGAAGAAATGTTCGGGTTCTAGGATCAAATGTTAACGAAGAATTTTTCAGACACAAGGGTTACATGTGAACGTTTTTATTTTTATTTTTTTAATCCTTTCAACCTAGGCAAGTTGATAATGCCACTAGGACGCACAGGTGGGGGTTTCAGCGGATAAAAGTGAATGACAAGATTTAGTAAATGTGCAGAGAAGTAGAATAAAGGAACATGATCAAGAAAGACAGAAGATGGCAATTGATATTGCATTTAGATTGTTGATGATTGTAGATGGCAGAGAAGCAAGAAATCGGAAGGGAGTTTCACAGGCGGGAAGTGCAAGAAAAGAAACTATTAGAATAGAACAGGTGGTTGCATCTAGCTAGTTCGACAGTTAAACGCCGAGTTAGTTGCACATCTAGTAGGATATTTATTAAGAAATTCTAGTATTCAAGGATCAAATGTGACCTAAGAACTTCTAGGATTCTTAGATCAAATGTCAACTAAGTACATGTAGGACGGTAGGGTAAATATGAAGAAATTTATGGAGTCGCGGATCGAATTTCGACTAAGAAGTTCTTGGATAGTAGGATCAAATGTCAACGAAGAACCTCAGGGATTCTGTCAAATGTCAACCAACGACTTCTCGGGTGCCAGGATCAAATTTCATCTAAAAACGAATAGGATTGTAGGGTCAGATGAATTACTTTTTGGCTTCTATGATCAAATATAAACGAAATTCTAAGATACTAGTCTCACATGTCAACTCATGACATTTAGGATCTGAGAATCAAATGTCAACTAAGAACTTATATAAGTCTAATGTCAAATATCCACTAAGAACGTGTAGGTTTTTAAGATGAAGTATGAAGAACAATTTGGATTCTAAGATCAACTGCCAACGAATAACTTCAAGAATTCTAGTGTTAAATATCAACTAAGAACTTCTAAAATGCTGAGATCAAATTTCGTAATTGTTGAATTGCCGTGTCAAATCTGAAGAACTTGAGATTCTAGGATCAAATGTCAACAAAGTACTTGTAGGAGACTAGCGAATAAATATTAACTAAATTTCTAGGGTTCTAGTATTAAATAGCATCCATCAACTTATCGAATTCTATGATCCTACGTGAATTAACAACTTCTAAGATTCTAGAAACAATTATCAGCATATTTTGAGGTTCTGGAATCAAAATAATTTACAATAATAGAAAATTCCAGTAAACAAGGATGAATCATTCGCATTCTATTTGTATTCCATTAATATAAGTTCCACTTGATCAGCTTCTTCCGAAAGACTGCTGCTTTTGAAACCAGACTCCTTGTACGATGTTTCACTAGAATCTTGATCTCTTCACGTCTAGGGTTAACCATTGCTTTTCCTGCATAACCTCATAAACTGCACTTATTGCCTTTTTTCACGCTCATCTAACACCAAACACTAGCCCTCTACCTTCGAGGGCTCTAGGGCTTTGTATTTAACTAAAGTTAATTTTCAAAAAAATATACTGAAACGGATCAGAATTTTTTCAGAATATCTTCACATTTTCATCAATTTCTGCATATTAGAGAAAATTTCTATAAAGGCATTTTAAAATCAGATACCACATTCATTTTCTCACATCTAATTCATATGGTAACACTCAATGCTCAATATTTGCAACTAACAATAAATATTTGTGTCCACTTTATATAAGTATACAACGTCTGGAAAAATACAGAATCGGCACACTTCGAAGTTGTACAGTTAGCCTTTTATTTAGAAGTATATGAACTAATCTAGATAAGGCGCAAAGCATTTATTTTAACAGTCTTCATAAAATATGTTTTAAACAAACTAGGTCAACTTACTTAGTTTAATCATATAATCTTTCAACCATGTAGAGGAAAATATTAGGAAATATTCCAGTGTTGAAGAAACGAATTATGGGATGGTGTTCTAAATTGTATTCCTAAAACAAATACCAGCAAAAGCCACGATATGGAAATCGGTCTACAGATAAAAACAAGTTCTTACAGATCTCAAAAAGAGGTTAAACCAATGGTTCACAAACGGTACGGCGCGCCTTATAAGGTGTGGCGGGAGGGGGTAGGAGATAAGGCGGAATGATTGAAAGAATCAAAGGTTTAGATACAGTTTTAAAAAAAATCATACATCAATAATATATATTTCAAAATTTAAAATATTATTTTGTATTACTTGTAATTCCGTAAATGTATCCCAGTATAAATAGTTATAAATTATTATTGATCGATTGTATCATTTTTTATTATGTCAAGTATTAAAAATATAGTAACTAATGTTCGCAAAGTGGAGGAGAGAGCTATCAATGTTGTAACTTCTGCAGTTATCTCTCTTTAACACTGTCTCTGTTTTATTTTTTTTTTGTGTGTTTTTTTTGTTGGGTGGGGTTTGTGCTTTTTTTTTTAGATGTATTTTTGTCTTATAAAATTTGGTGAGGCGTGAGAAAAGTTTCATTCAGAAAATGCAGCCAAGAGAAAAAAACGTTTGGGAATCACTCGTTTAGATATAACTAAATGAAAGTGAATATGATTCAACAAAATAGCAGCCACGGAAATGAAATTATAAAATCGCCTACTGAAGGTAGCGACGGAGAGTGAGAAGAAAGGACTAAGCATAAACTAAATGAAGACAGAATGCATGGCCATCAGTAAGAGGAAGAGCCCGAAATGCGATTTGAAGGTCGAGAACAATAGAATAAAGCAGACGCGGATGTTTAAATACTTGGGTAACGTCTTAACAGAGGACGGTAAGTGCCACACTGAGATCTGTAGGCGTATCGGGATGGCCAAGGACCCATTCTAAAATCTGGACAGAATACTGCGAGACAGATGGATATCTTTGTTCACAAAGACAAAGATACTGAACTGTTACGTGACATCTTTCCTTCTTTACAGCAGCGAAGGTTGGATGATTGTCACAAAGAAGAAGAAGACACTTGAGGCGACAGAGATGTGGTTCTACAGAAGGATGTTAAGGATATCCTGGACCGAGCAGGTGAGCAGCAATGTCTTGGAGAGGATGCAGACAAGGAGGAGGATCATGTTAACATCAGGAAGAGGCAGCTGAAGTCTCTGGGACGCGTAATGAGGAAGGAAGGCCTTGAGAATCTGATACTCACAGATCGAATAAAGGGAAAGAGAGAGAAGTGAAAACAACGTGTGATGTACCTGGCGTACCTAAGCAATTAGATGACAGTCTGGTGGTGGTAGCAGATGGAAGGAACTTGTTGAGAGCTGCAAGGGATAGAGAGAAGAAGAGAGCTATGATCGCCTACATCCTGAGTGGACATGAGACATAAAAGGAAAGAAAGGAGATAATTCAGTTGAAACCAAATTATATTCATAAACTAATAAATTGACTGACCAACTGTGATGCTGAACCAGCAAGGTCGTAATGTAAAGAATCATCTAAAACCATCTGATCAGAAAGTGACTATCTACACTGTGTACCAAATTATTATCGAGATATCTTTTTTTCTAATATTTCAAAAACCATCCAATCAATTCACACAAAATTTTCACACAATGTTGGCAACACGGACCTACGCAATCACTGAAATTTTTGTACTGATCTGCGCAATGTAAACAAACTGGCGCCATATATGTTATCAGCACGGTATAAAAAATAATATTTTTATACTTTCACCGCATTTTGACCCCAGTTTGGGGGTTAACTATTTCCCATAGCTTACAACAATGATTATTATTTCCACTTGGATTGGCCTTGATTGATTATTATTGTTATATTTTTGATGGAGCATTTCACTATTAATATTTTTTCTACTATTTTTATTCCATCATCAATAGACAATAGGATTTTCATGTGAAGTGCGTCCTGGGTGTGGCCTCTAATCGGAGCTTTTGAGAAGCGTGGAACAACCTCTTAATTGCTGTTGTTCCCAGGACCGCAAGGATTCAAAGTGGTAACATCTGTTAGGGTCCCAGCTATGAGAAATAGTTAACCCACAAACTGGGGTCAAAATACATTGAAAGTATAAAAATAATTTTTATAGTAAAAATACCTGCAATATATTTTTGAAAAAAATATTAACAGCAATGAATATATATATATATATATATATATATATATATATATATATATATATATATATATATATATATATATATATATATATATATATTACCAGCCTATAAAGCAGCAATGATAATTAAAATAACTTTGAATTCTACAATTAACTCAATGGATCTTCGAAACTTCATTTTAAGTTTTGTTCGGACTATATGACCAGTTCTACCAAAAGTTCGATTTCAGCCAAAAGTTCGAGTTGAGTCGAAAGTCCGATTTTGGCCAAAAGTTCGACTTGAGTCGAAAGTCCAATTTCGGCAGAAAGTTCGAATTGAGTCGAAAGTCCGATTTGAGCCGTAAGTTATTGTTGAGCCGAAAGTTCAAGTTTAGCCATAAGTCCCATTTCGGCCCTAAGTCCGTGTTGAGACGAAAGTCCGATTTAAAATTAATTTCCTCAATTCAAAAGTTTTGGAGACATTTTAAAATGAATTTAAAACATTTTTTTAATTCACAAACTTTAAACTCAACATAGATTATTTGTTTTTTTTTTTTTTGTTTTGTTTTTTTTTCAGTTATTTTAAAATTTGTATTTTTAACTGTCTCCTCTTCATCCGTACACAGATCCCAATGCTGGATGTTAAAGCACCAGATGCACGGCAGATTGTTAATCCCAGGCGAATCCCGATTCTAAAAAGGTATATGTTCATGCAAGTGTGGCGCGAGTTAGAAGAGTTTCAGACACATGGATGGACAGACAAAATTTGCCGGTTATTTATAGAGATTTTACTCCATCTTACCAATATTGCTTTTGGATGAAGTATTTTTTATTGTTCTTATATTATTACTAGTTTCATACTCTCTTATTATTGGTTTTGGATTAAGTATTTCACTATTATTATTAAAATTTAATAATTAGTTCTTCTTATTACACTTTAGATGAAGATTTGAAATAATATTATTTAATTAGGACTACTAAACTTTATTATTATTGTTACTGAGATAAATATCTTCACTATTATTGCGCTAATAGGATTCTTTCGGATAAAGTTTATTTTAACTTTTATTATTATATCGATCTTTTTTATTATTTATCAGATCATTCTGGTCGATACACTTTACGTCGGATTATGGCTAGATCCTGTTGAAACAACTTACAATTACCAAAATTAAGAAACGTTGAGCCTTGTCAGTATCTAGATTGGTGACCCTTGGGAATACCAGGTTTCGTAAGCTTGAATGTATATCTGGTGTAACAAATGACGGCTCGCAATTATAGATTAGAGAATCTAGTTCCAATCACAGTCGGGTTCAATGTATTCACTTTTTTTTAATCATTTCACCCCAAGCAACGTCATAAAGCCACTAAGATGCTCGGGGTTTTTGATTGACAGAGAATATGAGAAAAGCCATTATTAAGGAAAGATGGCAATAAAAGATCAACGGTTTTTAATCGGAGTACCGAATTCCAATTCACTATCGAGAAAATACACTTGGGAAAAGTATGAATCCACCTCCTCTCCCCTAGCTATGGATCAATTAGTAAAATTTCCATAACCAAACAATCATTATCTAAAAACAAAAAAAAAATTATCTTAAAATGTAAACATATTTCCTGGCTTTAAATCACTTGCAATCGAATCGACCAACACCACTCTTCATCATTTAAAATATTTAAAATGTTGTTTTTATTGTATTCTTTGATATCTGTTGTATATATATTTCCTTTCGGGTTCTAGCAAACTAAAACATTTTCCAATCAATCTGAGGGCTTCAACTACAACTGGAATTATGAATGAACTCATGTGCCACGTTGTTTTTAGATTTCCTCTTCAGAATCCTTGTATTTTGGTAGTTTCTTTGAAGATCTAAGATATATTGCAATCTGCAGGGACTGTCATGACAGTATGAAAACACATTTGACTGTTCTGCATGTGTGTATTGTAAAGTTCTATAAAAATGTTACAGGTTCAATCCCTGTAACAGGGTTTGGGTGATATTCATACAAATTTCTTGCAGTTTCATTTCCGTAAAATTTGCATATTTTCCAGTGAGGATATTTACCCACTGTATCATACTCAGTTCATATTCAGTGGGGGCTAACACTGGGCAACTTGATACAAGATGTTCAATTGTTTCTGGAATATTATTATTATTACTATTATTATTATTATTATTATGATAATTATTATTATTACTTTCTCTGCTAACACTCTTAAGCCTTCTTGAGAAGCCTTGATATTCATGACAGCAACACATTTCCTTTCTCTCTATGAAGCAGCCAAAAAACAAATTTAACAGAAGAATCATTATTTATTTGAATTCATCCTTGAGATTCTTTCCTGATCTAATTTTAAGTGCCTCACAAACTTACACAGAAGCATCTGTCATTTTTTAAATGCCCCTTTATAAAACGGAATGTTCTTATCTACAGAACAATTTTTGAAATGTGCTGCCAACCCCACCTGCTTTACCTCAAATCAGGCTCTCTATAAAAAATACTATTACATGATGTATGCGTATATGCCTATCAAGAGATATATATGTGTATATATATATATATATATATATATATATTAGGTAGCAAAATTTTCCATAAAGATTCTAAAAGTTGTATCAAAGAAATGATTAAAGGTATCTTACTGAAATTCTCTGAGGTTTTTGTAACACTATTGGACTCTAATTTGAGTAGTAATAATGTATAATTTCTCTCCAAGCTTAACAGAAGGATAGTGATGAAATCAATCATAAATGAAATACATATCATTAATTACTCACAGACAAGGAACGGAATGATTGAAATTACATTCATATATATATATATATATATATATATATATTCGGCACGTGAGTGAGGAATTTCAGCTATGACAGTCCTAAGAGCAGTGAAAAAAAAGACTTGAAAATGAAATCATACTCCATGACAGAAGGTTAGAAGGTTTGAGAAGGAGAAAATCATATTGAATAAGTTTGAAATTGATTTTGGAATAATATCTTTATATATATATATATATATATATATATATATATATATATATATATATATATATATATATATTATTCAAAAAAGACTTGAAAATGAAATGATACTCCAGGACAGAAGGTTAGAAGGTTTGAGAAGGAGAAGATCATATTGAGTAAATTTGAAATTGATTTTGGAATAATATATATATATATATATATATATGTGTGTGTGTGTGTGTGTGTGTGTGTGTGTAATTTTGCGAAATAAGTAAGGAAATAAAGCCGCTAAGATGTAACAGCTTACTGAGTGTGAAAGAATATGACAAAAAATCATCATTAAGGAGAGAAAACAATATACCATCATGAATTAAGGCAACAAAATAAAACGATTTCCATTAAAACATTTGAAAATCAAATTTGAAAGCAAAGAAAAAAACGGAAAAGTGTTCCACAAACGAGAAGCATGTGAGAAGCCATTCCATCTTTAAAACGATGGAACCAAGTTCTCAGTCTAGTACTGCGCTTAAAGTCTTAAAGACAGGTTACCAAGAGGTAAGCTCAACAGCAAAATTACCATGAAAATAACTATAAAAATGGAAGGGGAGAGCTATGTTATGACAGTTGGAACATATCTGAAGTAGAGATGCCAGATTAGGACCAATAACGCTGTCAGGATCGATAATCTATCTTCTACACGAATTTGTTTTACCTTTAGAGTGATACAATCCTGACAAAATAATAGCTCCTAACAGGTTTCATTATTGTCAGCTTCTTAACATATGAAATATACAAAAAACAAAATATTCAAAACAGGTACAGAAAATAAATTACAGGAAAATCTAAGGAAAGTAGTTAAGGAAAGCGAAAAAAAAGATTAATCATCAATTGTAAAAAAAACAAAAAAAAAACAGAATATACCATTTTCAGTAAATGGAAGAGCCCATCCCTCCAACCACCACCACCATGCGAACAACAAATTTGATACGTCATGTACAAAAATGAAAATACCAAGGTTTTTTGTTTTTAACCCATGACGGAAAATGTGACATCGACATCTGAAGCTGTATTAGAATGGTGAAAGTGCTTTCCAAAAGCTAAGCAAAGTATTAAGAAACAGGAAAATCTATGTTGTGCAATGTTGGTCCTATTTCGCCGTGAATTCTGGACAATCACTTCACATGAATGAGAGAGTTGACGTGATGTAAATATAACACTACAGTAGGATACCGAGAATTCAATGGACTGAACATGTTAAAAAAGAGGAAGTGTTAAGAAAACCAGAAACAAAAACAACACTGATATTTACTATAAACTATACTCAGAGCCAGAAAAAACAAAATTGACACTTCTGTGAACTAGACCTATGTCTCTCTTTTTTGTAACTCTAGTCTGAAAAGGAACAATTTCTACTTTCTGAGTATAGACGAATCTAGACATATGCCTACTTTTTCTTTTCATTAGTGTGATGGTGCAAGTTCCTTGTGCCACGGTGATGGTCCAAGGTTAGAACTAATGAAAAAATAACACGAACACAGGTATGGAATACAAAGATATATTATAATACAACAGAAATATAATACAAAGAAGTAAAAGTATTAGTAAAGACTATCAGATTTGATTAGAGTGAACTATGTTGTCTCGACAAATATCACTATTCCAATGTCCTTACAATATGCTCTCAATTATCTCTCCTCGTCTTACAATATGCTTATACCTCTAGAGAGGCGCAGTATTTATAATGTCAGGAATAGTTCATTATTAATATGGGTAAATTCCCATAACAATTAGTAAGAACCAAACCCAGGACTACATTTTGGGATCTACCGGATCTACGTTTAACTTTTTGAATCTAGTATAAACGCGATTTATATCTACCATTTTAACTGAATGAAGTATTAGCCGGACCCATGCCTTACTTTTTTACGCTTCTGCTTTTAACACAAGTATAAACCGGACCTACGTCTGCCATTTTTTGTTTGTTTTGGTTTAGTGTAAACCTGACACATTCTACCTATGGATTAATTCACTTTGTGATATTATGCTTATATATGACAGTAAATAACCCAAAAGGGTTGATATATATATATATATATATATATATATATATATATATATATATATATATATATATATATATATATAATTAAATCAACCGGAAACAGTACATTAAAGATTAGGTCAAGAATGCTGACAAGCAAATCTTATTTAGCCATGTGAATACTTTCATTCATTATCCGATATACACTTAGGATATTGTTCGTTTATATCACCTAGTGTTAGATATACAGAATGCCCCACGAAAAAACAGGAAATCTTGTACAGTTTATTTAATTTTTGTAATTTTTGTTACAGTTATTTGAAACCAAAGCAAAGGATAGAAATTCAGTAGCTTAAAGTATAAAAACGCAAATGTCAGATGTGATGTTAGGAACTCTGACAAAATTCGCCACTTCTCAGCTCAAGGGTGTATTTGATCACAAAGAAAGATTACTATTACCATTACGACAAAGAAATGCTATTATCATTACTATAAACCGTTACCATAAAGAAAGGTTACTATTACCATTACCATAAATAGACTTTATTATTACCGTTACCTTAAAGAAAATTATTATTATCCTTACCAAAAAGAAAGGTTAATTTTACGATTACCTTAAAGAAAGACGAATATTAATATTACCATGAAGTGTATTCTTAACGTTACCATAAAGGAAGGCTAATATTACGATTTCCATAAAGAAACTTTATTATCGTTACCATAAAGAAAGGCTAATATTAACATTACCATAGTTAAAGTCAATTATTACTGTTACCCTAAAGAAAAGGGTAATTTTATTCTTACCATAAAGAAAGTTTATTTTTACTGTTACCATAGAATGTCTAATATTATCATTACCACAAAGAAAGTTAATTATTACCGTTACCATAAATAATGCCTAATACTACCATTCCCATAAAGAAATCCTAATAGTAGTCTTATCATTAAGAAAGGCTAATATTAACATTATCATAAAAAAATGTCGATTACTACCGTAATAAAATAACTATTCCGGTTTTAATTTCATTAATTATTCCAATAATTGTCTTTCCTCTGTTAACCATAGTAGTTCTCCCTGCTTTCTATTCATCTATTACATTTCATGTGTGCTCGATTGTCTTGGGTTTTTATCCCATTAAGTTTTCCAAAAATTTCAGATAATCCTTTCTGTTTCTATATATAAGTTTCCCAGAATAACACTACGAATCAATGAAAATTTATTTCAAGCTTGCATATAGATAGGCTCAAAAATTCATATTTCTCTCGGCGATGGGAAGTATTCAGAATAAAATAAACTATTAAAAAAGCATTTTTCTGAATGTTGAGATTTTCATCCTCACTCAAGTATTCCAATAAATATGCTTTCAGTTAAATCTTTTTTAAAACTGTAACACTGACTTGGTATTAGAATAAAAGCAATGACACCAACTACTCTGATTCCATCATAAAAATTAAGGACTGTGGCATTAATAAATGCTAAACACTTCAAATATCTCGGTGTATAGATCACTTATAAGAAATTTACATACACTACAAGGAGAATGTTTTGGGCCACTCTGCATATTTTAAATCTTAAAATCAGATATTTTTGTAAAAAATAAACAGGGGCTGGACAAAATAATTTGAACAATTGCAAAATGCACTTCTATATTTCAAAGACCTATTATATTAAGAACTTTATCTAAAACTTCGTAATTGCAGGTTATATCTATTGTAAATATGTTTATTTATCGAATTTTCTGTCTTTGTCTTATTTATTTTTAGAAGTTAGTAAAATTTAAGCTAAATGCGTGACCTCACCGAGTTCGAAAAAGAGCAAATTGTTGGAACTCGCACGGCAGGAGCCTCGATCACTAAGGTTGCTGAACTGTTTGGTTTTTCAAAAGCTACCATATCAAGAACACTGATGCAATTCGAGAAACAGAGCAAGACCTCTAGCAGTCGTAGCAATTCGGGCCGGACTTACAAACTTAGTGACAGGGACTGACGTCCATTGAAACGCAATGTGGCAAAAAGTCATCGGACAAATGTGGCCAAAGTGACTGCTGAGTTGAATAACCATCTGAATGGTTCAGTTTCTACTAAAACTGTTCACTGTGAGCGCCATAAAGCTGCATATCATAGAAGAGCCACTGTAAGGAAACCTCTTTTCTCCACTCGCAACATTCAAAAGAGGTTGAAGTGGTGCAGAGATCACAATGCCTGGTTTGCAGACCAATGGAAGCAAGTCATATTCTCAAACAAGTCCAGTTTTTTTTCTCTTTTCCCAAATTCAGGGCAAGATTACAACCCTGAATGCCTTTTTCTAACAGTAAAGCATAGAGGTGGATCAGTGATAGTTTGGGCAGCCATATCATGGAAATGTCTCAGTCCCATAGTTGCCCTGCAGGGTAGAACCAACAGCAAAGATTACCTGAACATTTTGGGAGATCATGTTCATCCAATGGCCAAGCCTTTATTCACTGATGGCGAATGCATATTCCAAGACGATAATGCTCCAATACATGCCGCTCGAGTGGTTAAGAATTGGTATGAAGAGCATGAAAGTGAGCTAGAACATATGGAGTGGCCTCCCCAATCTCAATATATCAATATTATTGAACATTTGTTGTGCATTTTGGAGCAACAAGTTAGAAGCCAGTATCCTCCACCGTCGTATCGTAAAGAGCTGGAGAAGGTTTTAATGGAAGAATGACTGAAAATTCCTCTGGATGAAGTCAGGAAGCTTTATGATTCCATTCCTGGACGTATTAAAGCCGTCTGTGAGGCCAAAGGAGGACCAAATCCATATTAAATAAATTTTCTTCGAATTTAACAAGTGTTCCAATTATTTTGTCCAACCCCTGTACTTACCATAACTATATGGTATTTGCTTTTATTTGGACAAAATTAAGGGTTCTAACTATAAAAGAATATCATACAACAGCACTATATTTTGTTTTCGTCACCAACCGCCACACGTCTTAATTAGTGCTTTATAAATTACTGGCATTCTTTCGAACGGTTTTTGAAAAAAATAGACGGCGGACATTTTCATTCTTTGAGTATTCTCTTTGAATTCTCCTTTTCAATAGGAGTGAAGTCAGGAGACTGGGACAGCCAACTCATAATTTGTAAAATGTTAGCCTTTTGTTTTGGATAGGTAATTTTGACATAATTTAGGAGACTATTTTGGATCGTTTTCTTGTTGAAACATGATTTCTTTTTTTTTTTTTCATTTATGCGTATCCATATCTTCTCCTCCTAGCTATGGGTTAAATAGTAAGATTTGCATCAAAACATTACCTCCAAACAACATTAAAATCAAAAAATATGATTCGGCTATAATTAACCTCAAAAGGTTGATAAGTCTTAAAAAAATAAATAAATAAATTTTGATATTCAGTCTGTTTCATTTTCTGTTGACACGCAAAACTTTTTTTGAACCTATAACGATAGAGTATGACAATAAACTACATCTTCCAGCAAGGTCTCTAGTCAGCAGATTGATGGTTTGAGGAACGCGAAAATACCTCTTAAGTAAAGTTGTTCCAAGTTCCATCTTGGCCCAGGGTTGTAGCACATGATTGGACGCCCATCTATGCGCAAATATTGACCCCCACCAAACACTATGAAAGTATAAAAATACATTTTATAGTAAAAATACCAGCAATAAATTATTATAGGAATTACCAGCATTACATATTTATACTATAATTACAAACAATAGATTTTATAGGAAAATGACCAACAATACATTTTATCTACAGTTGAAGCCATAAAGCTTTTGTGATGTCACGAGAACTTGTTGTCAATTTTGTAATGTCAATGATTACTCGCTGTTACTTTCGTAAGGCTCGTTGTAGTAGAGACTTTGTAATCGAACTTATAATACGTCGTTAAACACTACTGGTGTCAGACGCCTTCGAATATCACTCGCAATAATAGTACTTGCTCGATAATACTTGCTCGAAACGTAACCGCCGAATAGTGATCCGAATAGTAATCTGCATCATGATAATATTCAATAAACGTCCCACGCGGTAGAATGTGGCTCCAGGCCGAGTTTATTGTGGTGTTACCGATCCCGTAGGCTCGGTCAAAAATTCCCCGTGGACCCTATAAAAAACAGGGTCGGATAGCTGTTTCCCGAGACGAGACTCTGCCCTTCGGCATATCTCCGTTTCTGAAGGCAGCGAGTTTGATCAGCATACTTCCGAAGTAATCCGTATATGTGAGATATTTACTAACCGCCCTACGCGGTTGGATGCGCCACAAGTCGAATTTATTGTGGGGCATCCGAGCCCGTAGTCTCGTTCAAAAATTCTCCGTAGATCTCGTAATAAAACGGGATCAGGCAGCTGTCTACCACCATAGACGAGACTCTTCCCTTCGTCACAGCCTCATCAGGATTCCTCTCTGACCGAAGGCAGAGAGTTTGACAAGCACACTTCCGATGCAATCTGTATCGTAATCGCTTACACACGACGCTAATTCCCATCCATGCATTTCCCTTACCATCACGTGATCTACTTATTCAAAATGGGATCGCCTGTGTTTGCACTCTGGTGATCTGAGTTCAAACTCCAGTATTGGCAACGACACTTTATTCCTATATAACAAAAGCTATATTCAAAATATTTCGATTCCGGTATTAAATAAGCCATAGAGTTTGATATGGCGCTAAACAAAATCAACTTATAATCTGACATATGCGGTACAAAAAGATGAGAGTTTGGTATCATTAGATCGTGGTATATGGTATTCGCTTCTAAACCAAAATCCATTGATGAAGCCAAGTACGCTCTTGGTAATATTTTCTTTTTTTTTTTTTTTCCAGATTCTTTTTGGAAACAGTTGAAAATGGTACACTCTCTTTCCAACAAATCCCTGGTGCTTTAACGTAGATCCAATATTTTCATTCAAAACTTTTTCATTTCGATTGGGCTGTCCATTTATTGTTTCAATGAAGCACTTAAACAGACAATTACGAGCAGGAGACAAAAATAAACAAGAAAAACTTTTGAAATAATAAAACTACTTCAACTGAGAAGTTCATGATAACTTCTTACCGCATCTGCCAACAAAAAAAAAAAAATAGATGATATTGTAAAAAGACATTTTATTATTTTATAACTTCTTAAAATCTCTGATAATATTTTAAATAGTTTATTTGACTCAGAATTTTGCTCTCTGTGTACTTTGCACTAAAATGATTATGATGTAGGTTAGGTCAATAAATTGAAGTTACTACATTCCATGACACCCTATTCGCTAGAAATGCCTAGAGACAATCTCAGAATGTATTATATTGTGCGTATTCTATATGCAAACATACATCAGTTCTAGTTTTATTAAATATAAGGAAAAAAATTACTTAAAGTTCTTTTGGTTGTTGTCTATTGAAAAGGAAAAAAAATGATCGTGCCACGGTTTCTGTATAAGATTGAATAATTCATTCTGCTCTTGGATAAATTCTTTCACGTAAAAGAAAACAAAATCATTGAATGCGTTCAGAATATACGTTTTGGAATTTATGGCCAAAAAAAATTCAGTCATTTTTTTTTTTTTTGGCATTTGAAATTGATGCAAAGAACTTTGAGTTGCTGATGGGAATTTTCTAAGTATAGTGATGTAGTTATGATTGTCAGAACGAGATATAGGAAGTACAGGCAATATTTTCAAATTCAAAATTCAAACCAGCAAAAGTAAAACTACAAGATTCATAGTGCATTTATTGTTGAACGAATTAGTTTATACGTGTTGAAGGTATAAAAGAGAATTGTTGGCTACAATCAGCATGGCTGATGCTAACCTCTGGAATGCAAATCGATGTGAATTCTTTGTCTCACGTTCCCCGTTAACATGAATCTGAACGATTATATTAAATAAATTGCTCCGAGAAAAATCAGTTCCCTATATTAGGCTAGATCATTTTCCTCGTCAAAATCTGTCTTGTACATCTATTAGCCTGACATTCGTCAGTGCATCGAATATTGCTGTCACATGTGGTCTATTCTTCTGCTATTAATTACAAAAGGCAAAGACGAATCTGCATCGTTATAGGTAGTGACATGGCATCTCCCATGGTGGGCGATTTAAAGAGTTTAAGGTCATGTTGTTTTCGCTATTTGTTTGTGCCTCTGTAGAGACAGTTTGTAAGTCTCGTACAAGGCTGGTCATTTCTAAGATATACTAGCTACATTCGCTCGAAGCAATTTTTAATCATTTGTCTGATAAAACCTTTGTATACAAAGACATTTTATTATTTTATAACTTCTTAAAATCTCTGATAATATTTTAAATAGTTTATTTGACTCAGAATCTAGTTCAAAACTTTTTCATTTCGATTGGGCTGTCCTTTATTGTTTCAATGAAGCACTTAAACAAACAATTACGAGCAGGAGACAAAAATAAACAAGAAAAAACTTTTGAAATAATAAAACGACTTCAACTGAGAAGTTCATGATAACTTCTTACGGCATCTGCCAACAAAAAAAAATAGACGATATTGTAAAAAGACATTTTATTACTTTATAACTTCTTAAAATCAATGTTTGTTTGTTTGTTTGTTTGGGTTTTATGGCATATCAACCACTGTGGGTTATTTAATGCCAAATCCAGTTTATATGAATTTTAAATGCCTATTTTGTATGGAATAAAAAACGTATAGCTGGCAACATTATTTATTTTACAAAAAACGTATATCTGGCAACACTATTTCTTACAAAAAAGGTATAGCCGGCAACACTATTTCCTACAAAAAACGTATAGCCGGAAACACTATTTCCTACAAAAAACGTATAGCCGGAAACATTATCTTTTACAAAAAACGTATAGCTGGCAACATTATTGTTTCAAAAAACGCATAGCTGGCAACATAATGTTTCCAAAAACGGATAGCTGGCAACATTATTTTTAACAAAAAACGTATAGCTGACAACATTATTGTTTCAAAAACGTATAGTTGGCAACATTATTTTCCCGAAAACATTATCTGAGGCCTTGCTGTTGGATGTAGTTTATCGCCGTACCCAGGACGCGGATGTAGTTTACCGTCATACCCCGGACGTGTGTAAGACTTGGAAAAACTAGGAGTTCACTATTTGCCCATAGCTGGGACCCTAACAGGTGCTACCACCCCGGGTCAAGGTGGTCCTGGGAACACCAGCAATTAAGAGGTGGTTCCACGCTCCTCAAAGCCTCCTGATCAGAAGCCTTGCTGTTGGATGCAGTTTAACGTCATACCCAGGACATTTAAAATCTCTGATAATATTTTAAATAGTTTATTTGACTCAGAATTTTGCTTTCTGTGTACTTTGCACTAAAATGATTATGATGTAGTTTAGGTCAATAAACATAAGCAGTCTAGACATATCTGAACAGGCTTGGGTGCTACGAGTCCATCTGACGAGATAGTTCTTATCTTTCCATCTAACGAGATTATTTCAAAACAAATCTTAAGTTTTAAAGTTTTGCTTTTGTAGACTCTTCCGATTTTGAACAAAAGCGCCCTATGTAAATCTATACTTTTACACTATTTACATTGTTCGGACTATTGTCCTCATCTTTGTTATCATATTCTCGACGTTTCGGCGTTGTACATTCTGGCCTTCTTCAGGTGATTGGAATTACGAACTGAACAGTTTATTTCAAATTAAAAGGTACAGACAAAAAAGAACAGGATTCAGGTAAACAGAAAATGGCGATTGATGTCGTGATTGTCAGGGAAGTACGAAATCGGACAGGAGTTCCAAGGTGAATATTGCGAGAAACGAAACTTTTAAAATAGAGGTGGCGATTCCATCTAGCTAGTTGAACAGTAAAACTGTGAAACTTTGTTGGCAATCTAGCAGCACACTTAAATTTATGCAGTCGAGGTACCAGGGAAAAATCTCATCGCAGTAGTTGCCATGAAAATATTTGTAGGAAAGACAGAGAGAAGCAACGTTTCTTCGGGGAGATAGAAACTAAAGTCGAGGTACCTGGTCTGGATCGATTAAATTATGGATCCTTCTTTGGATTACGTCAAGAATCTCGAAAAAAAAAACAGCAGACCAGATCCAAGGCTCGGACGACTGGTAGATTTATAAATTTTCAGGATGGATTTTGACGAGAAAAACTTACTGTCAATCCCAAAATGTAAACGGATGATAGAAAGTAAATAAAATACTTTCGTCAGCTAATAATGATGCTATAAATTTATATAATAATAGAGAGATGATTCTGAAAGAAAAATGCTCCATTTTTTTTTAATCAGTGTCATATTTTAACTATACATAATATAATACATATACACTATACATAAAAATTGGCACCTGTCACATTACTTAATCAGATGTAACAAACGCAACTGAGAAAATCTCGTGCTTTTTCTGTATCAACACAATTGCAATATTTTACCATGTCTTTTAAGAGAAATGCCTGCAATTTTTCTTAAGGCCTTCTCTTTTGTTAAAAAAAAAAAAAAAAAAAATCACCTCTTGTGGGACTGTGAATCTTTTCTCAGATTTCTTAATCAAATTAAAGACGCCTGGTTTCTCACTAAAGGTAGCACCCGTACATCTGACATTAATCTCAGACCGACACTTTCAGCCCGGGCGTCTCTCATGTCTTCTCGATCTCTTTCTCTTTCTACGACCGCTTTCCCGATTGTGTTCCGAACACCTCCGGTCAACATTTAAATATACAAATTCTATTTTGCCAGGCATCTGTTAACCTTAATCTTGGCCAGCCCATCCATCTCTGTGGTTTGCCCATCTCCGGTTGGTACTGAAAGTCTATCGATAGATAACAGTTAAATGTCGGAATCATCAATCTCGCCTCTCTCAAGCGTCTGACGAGACTCAGCGCAGGAACAAAGGTCCCAGAAGGCACTCTATTTTCATCTACCGTATCATTATTTTAAATCCTGTTTTTCGGCAACCTTCTAACATTGAGTAATCTTTTTATGAGAACACGTTACCACGGATTCAATCCCAGTTGATCACACAATCTGTCGACTTTTTCGGCTACTGTATTTGCTAGCGTGCAAAATACACCTCAGCAAAACGCGCCATTTCTGTTGATGTTAAAATTGAATTCTCTCATTTTATGTATAGTTTGATGATATCGATTTTGAAAATAATTTTATAATACAGGGTGTCCCACACAAACAAAAGATATTTAGTACAGTTTAATTATTAGAAGTTTTGTTATAGTTATTTGAAATAAAAGCAAAGGATAGAAATGTAGTAGCTTAAAACAGAACAAAAACACAAACGTTAGATGTAGTGTTCAAACTAAAAAAGTTAATTCTTTTATATGTTAGTAATTTTTTTTCATCATATATTTGTTTGTTTGTTTGGGTTTTATGGCATATCAACCACTGTGGGTTATTTAATGCCAAATCCAGTTTATATGAATTTTAAATGCCTAATTTGTATGGAATAAAAAACGTATAGCTGGCAACATTATTGTTTAAAAAAAAAACGTATAGCTGGCAACATTATTCCTTTACAAAAAAACGTATAGCTGGCAACATTACTTTTTTACAAAAAAAACATAGAGCTGGCAACATTATTGTTTCAAAAACTTAGAGCTGGCAACATTATTGTTTCAAAAACTTAGAGCTGGCAACATTATTTTTCTGAAAACATTATCTGAGACCTTGCTGTTGGATGCAGTTTATCGCCATACCCAGGACGCGGATGTAGTTTACCGTCATACCCAGGACGTTTTCATCATATAGTAAATCTAAAATCTCATAGATTTTGTTGGGCACTCTGTATTAAAAATCACAATCGTTGAACAATTTTTATCGGAAACGAAATTGGAGAATTAGTATTTAATTTTCTATTATATTTTGTCCTCTAATATCGGATGCGAAAGGTAAATAATTATACATTCACAGAATATCGGATGGAATCATAAATTATTTCCGTTTCTTATTCAATTTTATTCCCTAAATACTAAAGTACAATGACATTTTATTAAAATATACGAGGTCTGATTTTCTAAGCGTCACTTAAGTGTGACTCAAGGCCGAAAGAATGGGATACCTAATGAGGCTCGAACTCACTACTCACCCTTAGACGATATGAAGATTTCTTTAACCTTTTCTTTCATTCACATACACCGTTCATTAATGTAAGTTTTTTCAAAAATTTGGATATATTTTATTCAATTTTTGCTTAGACAATTTACTTTTCTTCACTAATTTAATTTTGAAACTTTTTCTTTTTCCTCCACTTTAATTTTGTCTTCATGGCATCCTTACTATATTTGCTGTTCTCTTTTTCTGTAAGTTTTCATTTAAGATACATTTTTAATCAGGCATCTTTCATTCGTTCGCATCTTTTGCTATACTGTCCTTTTCAGGTCACGCGGATTTTTCATTAAGGCAACCTTCTATTTGCATACGTTTTTCAATTGTCCTTTCATTCGTTCGACATTCATTTCATTCATATAGCTGCCACATATATGTTAGTTGTATTTACCTTATGACTGAAAATGAAGGTTTGTTTTCTTTTCAAACAAAGAGCTATGCAAAAAATATTTCTTTCTTTTGTTATTTAAATCGTTCACACACTATTTCAGTCAATTCATTTAGTATCCGACATTCTCATCTACCCTGTTTCTGCCTTCGAGCAATAAGTGGCACCAAAATTTATTCACAGTTAATAAAGGAAACGACATTATAGGATGAGAAAAACTATGAATTCCAAACAGTGCAGGTGGCCACGGAAAAAACAATACAGTATCATTTAAAAGAGGTCATAACATTTTGCAAGCTAATAGGGAACAGAGGCTAGAAGACGGACTAATTTAAATTGAAAATTGTGGCGTCAACGGGAAACCATTATTTTTTTCCAAAAAAGTCATGGCCATTCCAAGAGAATAAAGAAAGGAACATAAGAAGGAAAAGAGAAAACACTCAACTATTTTACAAAGGAAGTCATGCCAATCCTCATATAAAAATGAAAAGGTTTCTTCAAGTAGATAACGATTACTTCCAAATAATAGAATATCCATGGAGAAACAAGTCGACACGAATTCCGAGAGAGTGATGGGCATGCACAAGATAATAAAGAAAATGTATTATAGGGGAAAGGTTACTATGAACTCAAAACCGTTGAGAAGGCAACGGGAAACCACTCCACTATTGTCCCTTAGTAAGTCATGGACATGCAAAAGATAATAAAGAAAATCTGCCCTGTTTCTGCCTTCGAGCAATTAGTGGCACCAAAATATATTCACAGATAATAAAGGAAACAAATATAGAATGAGAAAAACTATGAATTCAAAACCGCTGAGAAGCAACGGGAAACCACTCCACTATTGTCCCTTAGTAAGTAAAAGACATGCACAAGATAATAAAGAAAATCTACGCTGTTTCTGCCTTCGAGCAATTAGTGGCGCCAAAGTTAATTCACAGATAATAAAGGATACTCCACTATTGTCCCTTAGTAAATCATGGACATGCACAAGATAATAAAGATAAGATTTTATAGGCAAATGGTAACAATGAATTCAAATCCGTTGATATGGCAAATGGAAACATCTGGAATAGTGTCCCTAGCTACTCGTTGGGATACACATGATAATAAATAGGTATCTAAGCAGAGGCTTACTCTGAATTCAAAACAGTAGAGAAATCAACAGGAATGCACTCCACTATCATTCCCAGTAACTCATGGTCATACACAAGATAATAAAGAAAAGGTATCTAGGTGAAGGATTACTATGAATTCTAGACAGCTGAGATGGCAGTGGAAAAACTCTCCACTAATTCCCAGGAAGCCATGCCAATTCCCAGATTAGAATAAATAGATTCTATAGAGTCGGGATAGACTCTATTCTGGACTAATATGGCATTTAAAGAGATGATGATGCAATTTGCGTAATATGGAATAAAACAACGAAATGTGAGAAGTTTAAAGTGAATTTAACTGAAGCTAAATTTTACCAATGTCTGTATATATGTATATATATATACAATTAATTCAAATCCCCCAATAATTTTAGTGTCTTTATATATATATATATATATATATATATATATATATATATATATATATATATATATATATATATATATATATATATATATATATACATACATACATATATATATATATATATATATATATATATATATATATATATATATATATATATATATATATATAAAGACACAAAAATTATATATATAGTAATTAGGAGGATTTGATAATTATATTAATTGATTCATCGAGTCTGATAGAAACCTCAGGAAGCACTGGAGCATTAGAAGCTGGTTCAAGCGATGATAAACACAGATAGTAATTAGGAGGATTTGATAATTATATTAATTGATTCATCGAGTCTGATGAGAGTAGTCGTGGCTCCAGGAGGCTCAGTCCTATGGTTCAGAGAGAATCTCAGTTGAGTTCCACCACGGAATGTGGGAGTGAGCGGCGCTACATTGAGTCTGATTTGCGATCTCTTCGCCACTGAGGGCCGGTGGAGCAGTTGGTATGGTGTTCGCTTTTCAACCTAACCGTCGGGGTTTCGATTCCGGTTGAGCAGTTGGTATGGTGTTCGCATGCCGACCTAACTGTCGGGGTTTCGATTCCCTCGTTAGTGGATGCGCACTGCTAATGAGTCCCAAATATAGGACGAAACGGCCGTCCAGTGCTTCCTGGGGTTTCTATCAGACTCGATGAATCAATTAGTATATATTTTAGATATTTGGACCATACTTCTTACCCTTTTATTCCGAAATGAGCTTCGGAAAATTTCTGACGTAATTTCCTTTACGTCTGAAATGTTTCTTCGAAATTGGGAAAATTTGGTCATTAAAATTAATCGCCTGTTATCATTAATAATATTTACATTAAAGAACATTTGCTGCCTAAGTACATCGCATATTATATTTATTTTTCATTAACTATTTCGTAGCTCGTGTTGATATTTGGATGGTCTACGGCTGTCGCTTCAAGGTGGGTTGGATCTACCGTCAACCGACCAATACCTCAAAGTCGCTGTTTCGATTACCCATTGAAAATTGAAGGCTATCTTTTCACTATGCGGGTGGTTTGCTCGTCGTACCCCCTAGTTTTCTATTGGCAGGAAATGCTACCGATTACTAGTCAGCGAATGGAAAGAGCAAGTTGAATGTGATAACTTCTCTTCTCTAGCACTCTTACATTATTAGGTCGTCAAGACGAAAACCTTACAGAAGAAAATTGGAGGAAGAAAATACATTTATTTCCAGAAATTTTGCCTTCTTGCTCGTTCCTGATAAGTCAATCGAAAACCAAAGAAAAGACTTTGCTATATTCTTTTTCATTTTTACTATTATTTACCTTTTTTGCCGTGACGATTTATTTTTCATTTTTCATTTTACCTCTGTACAGTAATCATACTTATTTTAAAACCCAGGTTTTGTGTGTGTGTGTGTGTGTGTGTGTGTATGTATGTGTGTGTGTGTTTGTCTGTATGTTTATATTAGGTTGGTGCAAAAATAATGTCGTTTGCTCACATAAATTTGAACGTCAAAAACGACATTATTTTTGCACCAACCTAATATATTGGATCGGATTTCCTACATTTTTCAACCGATTTCAACAAAACATCACAGGACAACGTAAAATTACCTTGAGGTGGTTCTGACAGCGCAAAAATTTGAAAAACACTATTGTTTTTGCAGGAAATCAATTTGAAAACACGATTAAGTCGCCAGAATGAAAGGGGGACAACTCATATCGAGTTATACTTATAAAACCCAGGTTGTTTGTGTGTGTGTGTGTGTGTGTCTTCGTTTATATATGGGATCGGATTTCCTACATATTTCAACCGATTTCAACAAAACTTCACTTTTTTTTAGCAGTTTGTGTTTCTTATTGTCTTGCACACACTTTTCTTTATTTTTACATTCAGAATGCTTTAAAAATTCCATTTACAAGACAATTGTTTATAATAAAATTCTATTCAATCGGTAGACTCATAACGATTGAAAACAATGTTTTTGTTTGAGTTTGGGTTTGACCAATTCGTAAAAAAAATAAATAAATAAATAAAAATAAAACATGCGTGTCCGTCAACCTTAAACAATAATCTTTGTCAATTTTATTTTTCTGTCTTTATGATGGTCGATACTTCATCTATCTCTTACTGTTACATCCCCAGGCAACGCCGGGCTCTACTGCTAATTATAAATATGTTTCCTATTGTTTATAATATGTCCGCTTTTTTTAATTCAATCATCGAAGTCTTTATCCTTTTCAAAATATTTTAATAAGATATCGGTGGCATCGAGAACTGCAAACCTATGTAAATAATTAACAACCTTGATGCAGGACCGTGGTGGTTGGCGTGATGACGATTTTAAAGATATGTTGGGAGATATTGTAAGTTTGCTGAAGTATACCTACGGACGATAATAGGTGTACCCCCCCACCCCAACCTTCACATAAATACAGTAGTAAATATTGTATGATGGTCTAGAGTTGGAGATTCGTCTCCAGTTAAGCTGATCAAACTCTCTGTCTCCGGGCAGAGCGGGTCGAAGGGCAGAGTCTCATCTCGGGAAACAGCTGCCCGACTCCGTTTTATACTGGATCTACGGACAATTTTTGGTCGAGCCTACGGGCTTAGAATCCCACATTAGATTCGGCCTTATGCCACATCTAACCGCGTGAGGCGGTTGGTAGATATCCTAGAATTGGAGATTTAATGTGGAATTCACTTGACTCACTTCTCGCAGTTGACGACTTTTTCTACGCGCCGCTGGCGAATCTTATATGTCTTGTTCTTGTCCTGAGTTTTATCGTTCATTACCAACCTTCGTTTGATTATTCTATTCAGTAAACTCCCCTAGGTTACAACAAAGTTATTGAATAAGATTTTATTCAAGGAAAACAATGCTCGTTCAGAAACGGCAATTATGATGATTGCTCTTTTATACGTCATCATAAATGATCACGGCTCTCCAAAACGTTCTATTCTTTCTAAATCTTATCAAAATGTGTCTTTTTACTATATATCAAATTCTCTGTTCTGCCATTAATTTGCACAGGCTTGTTAGGTAGGTAACTCATATAATGGAATATGTGTACAGCTGTGTCCCCCCTCACTGGAATATGATTGGCTGGTGTCCGTCATAAATACCGAGGGACGTGTAGGAGAGTCAGAGCCTTAGTCTGAGAGCTAAGTCTATAACGACGCCCATTGGACTACGCCATTGATCTACACTTCTTACCTGCGACTACGACGCGTACCAGTCGATTACTGCTACCGTATTCTACTTGGTTATAGTAGCCAAAACCACTTAGCTACTTCGTTCAAATATATCCCTTTCCGGGACATATCAGTAACTCTTTGTTTACTTCTGTTCATTTTGCCTTCAATATGTACTGTAAGTGTTACATTCTCCAAATTATTTAATGATCAAAACAATAGCTAATAATTAAATTATTTCATTATGAAAATCAGTATTTATCCAATAATGATTTAATGATCAAAAAAAATACTTATTTAATAAATTATTTAATGATTAAAATAAATGCTTATTTAATAAAAATTCAGTATTGTTTTTTGAATATCTTTTCTTTAAGTTTTTACCTACAAGAATCCAGTTTCCAGTTCGCCATGTTTTTGAGTGAACTATAAATAATTCACAAGGGTAATCGCTTCAAAAAATTGTAATTTGGCCCCAAAAATAAATATTTACGCATGCTCAGTTGTATGTTGCATGGTCAAGACAAAAAATTATGAGAATTTATTCTTCACTGGTAAAAAGGAAACAGGAAAAAGTAGTTTTTCTTAAAAAAAATATTATTTACCGTGAAGTCCTATAAAATTGAATTAAATTAAAGAACTTATTAAACTACGAATTAGGGTATTTGTCAAAGTATTTTTAACAAAAAAATCTGATTATTCAAATTTTATCAATTGGTTTGTGAAATTGAACGAAACGTAGAGTTGGTAAATCTCAACGAAAATGCTAACGATAACATCAACAATAGTAAATACTGTAAAAACTTCAATACGCGTTAGCATGTGCCAAGGAATTCTAGTCTTAAATAAAGCAGTTGTTTGTAGTGAGGGGTTTTGTGTTCTAAGGAGCTGCTGAAGTTATTTCAGATTTGTAAATAAATAATACGTCACATTTTGATAACTTTCGGGGAACGACCATGACTTGAAAAATAGAGAGTGCACCATTAAAAGATATTAATAAATCTACACGAATAATGCTAATAATAATAATTATACTATCTAAAGGATTTATTATTTAACCTATAGTTGGGGGAATGATATGGATTAATACATGTTTTCCCAAAATCACATATGTTAAATATAATATACATTAAAGAAAATGAAACTGTGGAGAACCGTGATCGTTCTTCACTTAGGATATAGCACAGACAATTATCGTTACACAGGTTCTGTAGTTTACATTGAGCTCTTCCTGGATTAATATCCTCTTTGAAATTATCCCTACCAGGCACAAATTGGTTATATATATATATATATATATATATATATATATATATATATATATATATATATATTGTGTGTGTGTGTATGTGTGTGTATATGTGCGTGTTTGTGTGTGTGTGTGCGCGCACGTGTGTGTATGTGTTAATATATATACATATATATATACATATATATATATATATATATATATATATATATATATATATATATATATAAAGGCATGTTTCATTAAATAATATAGACACCTTTTGTCTATTTATTTTAAGCACATTCCTTTCATATCGTCTGATAAACTTATAAACATTATCATATATATATATATATATATATATATATATATATATATATATATATATATAATCAGTTTTACTCCAAGCATGGCAGTTTAACCATGAAGACACAAGGTTTTACTGGGTATCGAATAATTATAAAATATAAGCTTTACTAACAAATCGGCTTATTCAAATTTCATCGATTGGTTTGGGAAATTGAACGAAATGTAGAGTTTGTAAATCTTAATAAAAATGTTAGCGATAACTTCAACATAATAAATACTGTCAAGATTTCAAGACGCATTTGCTTGTTCCCCCCAATTTCTAGTTAATTTAAATAGAAGTTCAGCACACATGGCTTTGTTTTTAACAATATCGTCCCGTTTCTTAATACTTTTCTTAGCTTTTGTAACACATGTTTTTCTATTCCAATGCGATTTCAAATTTCGGTGTCACATTCTCCCAAATCTGTTAAAGCATATCCCAGATTTTTAAACTTTTGTACTTGTTTCATTGTGACAGCTCGAGATCGTCGCTCACAATCTGTGAATTTTTTTTCTCTGCAAATAACGTTCCACATATAGACTGAAAAGTGTGCTTTTCGGCACCGTTATATGTATATGAGAATGACAAACATTATCTCACCACGATATTCTCATGTAGGCAGTACAAGCTGTTACGAATAATGTTAAATTTGAAAGAGAATGATTAAGAAAATGAACAAGACTGATAATTTTTTTAGAATGTTAAGGAGCCCATATTAACCCTAAAAACTAACCATGAATTAAAGTTACACCACTGCTAACAATGGGTATATCATGCCCGATTTCGAAAATATCAAAAGAAATATTAAATATAAATCTTTATTTGAAATATTTTACATGCAGGTACTTCAAACTTTGTACTTTGAGTTACTGAAACACACATTATTTAGATAAGAAAATCAGGTACTGAAAATTGTAATTAAAAATAGGAAAATTTGTGCTGGGTACTATATACCCATGGTTACTGTTCTAGGGTCAGTGTGACAAATATTAAATTAATAATTTATTCATTTATATATACCGGCGTGGAATGTGTACTCTGAGGTGTATTGTAATTAGCCACGAACCTGTAGGTTTTATTTTCGTAATGAGGACTTTTTGAAAGTCGTGAAGACATAACTTTTCAGGAGTAAATTTTCAGGAGTAGACGAAGACATTTAGCCTTGGGTGGAAACCAGTTTCAAGAACGAAAATTATGAATTCTAAATCATTTCAACACCATGAAGTCATTTGCGTACGTAAACCAATAAATAGAGGAAAAAAACAAACAAAGTAACTAACTCAATGATGGAAGGCTTACAGTTGAAAACGATATATTGCTATCATATCTCGACGATAGAAAAACAACAATCTGGCAAACAAAGATTTTTCAGCGGGACCGTGCAGCTGCATATTGCTTACGTGTCGTAGGCGAGTTTTGAAAGAGAAATTTTTAAAAGTGATGGCTTGGGAGAGGGGGAATACTAATTTAGATTGCAAGGCCCTCAGGTATCACACCTGTAAATTTTCTTTTTTGGTTAGGACTACATTAACGATGCTAATTACTAAACAACACGAAATACTTCAGGTTTAAAGAATTTCTTTAAATAAGTGACAAGTTTAATAATAGCACAACTGCGTCCGAAGCTTATTCCATTTTTTTTTTTTTTTTTAGGGAAGACTACATATTACATGCATTGAGACAATAGTGTTTTTAGGAAAGACTACATATTACATGCATTGAGACAATAGTGTTTTTATGAAAGACTACATATTACATGCATTGAGACAATGGTGTTTTTAGGAAAGACTGCATATTACATGCATTGAGACAATGGTGTTTTTAGGAAAGACTGCATATTACATGCATTGAGACAATGGTGTTTTTAGGAAAGACTGCATATTACATGCATTGAGACAATGGTGTTTTTAGGAAAGACTGCATATTACATGCATTGAGACAATGGTGTTTTTAGGAAAGACTACATATTACATGCATTGAGACAATAGTGTTTTTATGAAAGACTACATATTACATGTACTGAGACAATAGTGTTTTTAGGAAAGACTACATATTACATGCATTGAGACAAAAGTGTTTTTTATGAAAGACTACATATTACATGCATTGAGACAATAGTGTTTTTAGGAAAGACTACATATTACATGTATTGAGACAATGGTGTTTTTAGGAAAGACTACATATTACATGCAGTGAGACAAAAGTGTTTTAGGAAAAAATCTTATATATATTTACTTATCTATCTATCTATCTATCTATCTATCTATTTATCTATATACCATCAATTAATTTTAATTTTAATTTTTAATTCAAGTTCAAATTTAAATTTATTTTTACCTTTATTATACACTGCGTGCCAAATTATTATCTACATAACTTTTTTTTCTAATATTACAAAAACCGTCCAGTCAATTCACACAAAATTTTCACCCAATTTTGACAAGACTGATTTGCGCAATCACTGAAATTTTTGTACTGATCTGCGCAATGTAAACAAACTGGCGCCATATTTCTTAATAATATTGTTAAGTTTTATATTCTTCTTTTAAAATTTATTTTTTAATAATCTTTAATATATTACACTATATTAATTACAATTTTATTAATCATGATTAATAATATTATTAATAATATTATTAATATAACTTATTTACTTCCTAATTTGCTGATAATCTTTAATACTCTATGTATTAACAATAAATTATATTGATGTGTGCCTTTTCTTCAAGTATCACCGTGAATTAACTCTTCCTTCTTCCTCCTCCTCCTCCTCCTCCCCTGTGTAACTCTTTCTTTATTCTGTCTTCTTCCACTTTCCCCCTCCCCTGCTTTACAATCTGTCTCTTTTTTTTTCTTCTTTTTCTCTTCCTGTTCAAAAATTATTGAAGTGCTTAAATTGTCTGGCCTCTTCACTGAGTACACTTGAATCTACGTAATTTATAAAAGATTGTTTTAAAACAACCTGATCCCGACTTTCCATTTCCAATATAGATCATTCTATAATCCTCCCTCTCCGGCCACCTCAGTCACCTTATATCGACACCAAATCCACCATTCAGTGTTTCATACAATGAAAATTATCAGTGGCAGCGGATTTGGTATTATTATTATATCTATATATTAGGTTGGTGCAAAAATAATGACGTAATAATGTCGTTTTTTGACGTATTTTTAACGTCAAAAAACGACATTATTACGTCATTATTTTTGCACCAACCTAATATATAAAATTGTAGACCCTGTCTGTCTGTTTGTTACCGCACTCCTCCTAGGGTTTGGGGGATAGATCCACATAACCATATTTATTCTGAAACTACATTACCCAGGGTACTTGGATAAGTATTTTTCATTTTGATTAAAGTGAGTCCACGGCGGCGCACAAACCTCCCCTCTGATTTTTTCCCCTTTAATATAAATTAAATTTAAATTTGAACAAGGGAATACCCCTAAAGTACTTAGATAAGTACATTTCATTTTTATCAAAGCCTGTCCCCGTGTCGCAAACCCGCCACTGAATTTTTTACCTTTAATATCAATTAAATTTAAATTTGAACAAGCGAATGGCACCTAGGATGCATTGATAAGTATATTTCATTTGAACCAAAGAGGTGTCCCCGAGTGCACAAATCCCCACTGTAATATTTCCCTTTGATTTAAATTAAATTTAAATTTGAACAAGGGAATGATTTTTATCAAAAATATAGAAGGGGAAACCCAGAAGATCGAGGTCACATCGACAAGATCATTTAGAGCAAAGAGGATCCCTATGGAACACCCCGAAATAATTTTTTCTTTATATTTAAATTGAATTTAAATTTGAACACGCGAATGACTCCTATCCAAAATATAGAAGGAGAAAGTCAGAAGATGGAGGTCATTCCCTTTGATTTAAATTATATTTAAATTTGAACAAAGAAATGATTTCTATCACAAATATAGAAGGGAAAACCCAGAAGATGGAGGTCACATCGACAAGATCATTTAGATCAAAGGGGGTCCCTAGGGTACACCCCCAAGTGAAATTTGTCCTTTGATTTAAACTGAATTTAAATTTGAACAATCGAATGACTCCTATCCAAAATGTAGAAGGAGAAAGCCAGAAGATGGAGGTTACATCGGCAAGATCATTGAGTCATATTTCAATGCATTATTTTTCTGCACAAATTATAACAATCATTTAAAATCAATGATCATTTTCTTTAAAATAAATGTGTAACACGCAGCCAGGCGCGGGTAATTCGCTTAGTTATAGGCTTGTTATATATATATATATATATATATATATATATAGATAGATAGATAGATAGATAGATAGATAGATATGGGATAACGATATATAAATTTTTATCTATCAAAACTCTTTTGTAGGAAAGATATATGGCAAAGTATGAAAAGTTTTTGTCTGACGCGTCCTAAGGACGAAACGCGTCGCACTAAAACTTCTTTAGTTCGGCACCAAAAGAGTCCAACTGTGGTTTATCTCTTTGTCACAGTTACTGCGAGAGTGAGAGAAGCATCTGACGCGACCATCAGTTTGAATGAGATCAGTACGCTCAAAGCCTCGGTCACAATGACTTGTGACCTCGTGCTCAAGCTCAATCATAGACAATTCTGTCTATCCACTTTCCCTCCCAAGGCATTGGGTCAAATCGTGGTATGTTTTTCATGCACGATCGGATCGATTCCCCCAGACCGATTATATCAGGAAGTCACCTTCCTGATGAACAGATTTGGTCAGATTTGAAACCTAGTCACACGGTCTACTTGATTAGGTGGTGAGAAAGCCTAACATTCTAAACTTGACACACGGTTTCGTATATCACCATTGTCACTTTGTCAAAAGGTGGTAACTTATTAATAACGGACTTAGGATACGATCACGGGGTGTGGTAGGGTTGAGATATGACCGGAAGCCATAAAATGAGTCGATCAATTTATAGATCGATTGCTTGTGAGAAAATCTGATTAGTCGAAATTGTTCGGAAGTCCTCGATATCTAATCTAGTACTGTTATGGTCCGGTTCCTTGTAACACGGTGATAGTCCAAGGTAGAACCAATAAAGAAGAACTCGAACACAGGTATGGAATAACACAGATATATTAGGTTGGTGCAAAAACAATGTCGTTTTCTCACATATGTTACTATGTGAGAAAACGACATTATGTTTGCACCAACCTAATATTAAAAACAGGAACATATACAGAGAAGTAGAAAGTGTTAGTACGAATAATGAGGTTTAGTAGTACTTGTCTGAACGCGACTCTGTTTCGGACTGCCTCTGACTCGACTGACTGACACGCTCGCTCTGACTGACAGATTCAGACGGACCTCACTCCAGACTTCAGACTGAACAGTATTTAGTCACCCCCCACGAGAGTATCATGTGGCACAAGGCCGGTTTAACGTGGGATCTCCGAGCCCTTGGGATCCCCGAGCCCGTGGGATCTCCGAGCCAATGGGCTCGGCCAAAAATATGCCCTTTGAACCCGTATAAACGGGTTCAGGGTCAGTTTACCTCCCCGAAAGAGAATCCGCCCTTCGGCGTAGTCTCGTTCGGGTTTCTCCCCACCCGAAGACAGAGAGTTCAACCGATCAGCCGGTCAGCCGGTCGCCCGACTTCGGACTGAACGGTATTTAGTCACACACCCCCCACCACCACCACGAAGGCATCATGTGGCAGAAGGCAGTTTTAACGTGGGATCTCCGAGCTCGGCGAAAAATATGCCCTTTGAACCCGTATAAATGGGTTCAGGGTCGGTTTACCTCCCCGAAAAAGACTCCGCCCCATTCCTCTTGAGGCGCATTATTTATTACGTATGGAATAGTCCAATATCTTATTATGGATAAGGTCCCATAACAAGCACTAAAGAAGATAAACTTGTGATCGAGAGTTTGTGCGTACTTGCCTTGTCCAAACTTGTAATCTCACCAGATGATGCACTCCCATATGCTGTAAGTAACGTACGTTCAACTTAGTTGTAATATAAACATAGAGTCGGTTATGCATATATTGATGAATCAAAAACTGTCCCTGATCGGGGGCCTGAAAAAGACAACAGCTAAATGCCGCAGCAACCGTGGAAAAATGCATTGTAAATATAGCTTGATTTGATAAAGAACAGATAGTGTCAATTTATTCATATCTTTCTAATTTAGTCTTCTTTCTTTGAATGGTTCTATTGAAGCAGCAACAGTTCTGTCATTCTCTCTCCAGGTTTTCAGGTCGACAATGTATTTTTCCAGAACTCAATTTTCTGCTTTTATGAACATTCTATGTCCTACTGTTTTCGTTATATTGAGAATCGTATTCTCTGACAATGAGAGATTTAATTGATAATGATTAATCAATTTTAGAGATTTGGCTTGGTTCGTTTTGTTTTACGGCATATCAACCTCAATAGGTTATTTAATGCAGACAAGATTTTTATTGTTGGTAATATTTTTTTTTTCAAAAATGTATTGCTGATATTTTTTTTAAATGTATCGCTGGTAATTTTTTCTAAAAATGTATCGCTGGTAATTTTTTCTAAAAATGTATCGCTGGTAATTTAAAAAAATCTTTATTGCTTGTATTAAAACCTCTTCTTTATCTTTCATAGTGTTTTAACCTCAGTTTGCGGGGGGGTAACTATTTGCTCATAGCTGGGACCCTAATGAGAGGTACCACCCCAGGTCAGAGTGGACCTGGGAACATCAGCAATTTAGAGGTTGTTCCACGTTCCTCAAAACCTCCTGAGAGACATTGTTGCCGGATGTAGTTTATCGTCATACCCAGGACGCAATTTATGAGTTCATTTTATTTTTTTTTTTTTTTTTATAAAAAAAAAAGAATATGAGTGGAGATATGCCATTAATTAATGACTAACTTTTAAATAATGTCAGTGAAACGTGGATTTGTCTCAACAGGCAAAATTACTACTTTCAAATTATAAAGAGCAATTTACTTTTATAATAAAACAAAATGTTTATCGGGCAAGTAACCTAGACATTGCGTTTTCATTACTGACCACCACTCGAAGCACATAACCACAATGTTATCATAACAGCGCAATATCTTCTCATTAAGTAATGATAAAAAGTAATTAATACAAGATTTTATCCGTTTCTTTTAATTCCTTCAGTATCGCTTACTAGAGAATCCCAAACAAAGAACATCACCAAATCACAGAAGCTTCATCACGTGAGGACGACCAACAGCAACAACAATTAAAATGTAACTCAAAGAGAAAATAACGACATAATCAAAAAGTTGACAGCTACTGAACTTGCAAAACCTATTTTTCTGAGAAATTGTTTTAAGAAAAAGATTTTATAAGTTTTAGCCGACAGTAGTACAAGCAGTTCGATCAATGATTACCGAATGTTTCCTTATAAGGAAACGGATAATATTATCATTACAATTACCATTCTGATGATATTTTATTTAAACGTTTGAAATTGATTCTCTTAAACGTCAGAACACCGGATGTAAAGAACCGTTTGCTTCACTAAATATAGAAGATTCCTTGAAAAAGAACTGAGTACATTTGAAAGTACCTGAGAAAAATATCATGAAATAAAACATTATATATATATATATATATATATATATATATATATATATATATATATATATATATATATATATATATATAGAGAGAGAGAGAGAGAGAGATCTTCTTACATGTAAAATTGCGTGTAAATCGCCATTGCAGTTTTGATTCGTATATCCACACTCTCTATAACCATGTGCATGCATATGCACACGGACAAACACACAAACTCGCACACGCACACACATACACACACATATATAACTAGCAGGCTTAGCACCCTCGTTATCGCTTTGCAAAGTAAGGCATATTCACTAATTGAAATCTTTGAAACAAAAATTATATGTGGGCATTTCATTCATAGATTGGCTTGTTATAGTTAAGGTAAGTTTTACTAATAGATGCCAATTTGTTGAAGGCCAAGTAAAATGCAAATTCCGAAGACTTTTCTGCACTATATAAGACGATATTCCTGAATAGAAATATTTTTTATATGAAAATGAAAACAATCCTCGAATAAAAGAACACTAATGAAGGACAGTTAATTAATGAAATAAACTTTTTTAAAATCAATATTCAAATTAGTTAAACCTGAAGAGTGATATTGTCTAGAAGTTGATAATATATAATACAGATGTTGAGCTTTTGGCGTAAATTACTATAAAGACAGCGTCTGTCGAACTCTCTGCATTAGCAGAGAGGAACCCGGACGAAGCTTTGCCGAAGGGCAAGGTTTCGTTCGGGGAGGTTGACAGGCCTTGAACCCGCCTAGGCGGGTTCGATGGCTATATTTTTGGCCGAGCCTACTGGCTCGGGAAACCCACATTAAACTCGGCCTTGTGCCACATTCAATCCTCGTGGAGGGATCGATAAATACTGTAAATTACTATAAAGTGGAGCCGTAGCTATTTAAACTCAGAATTCCTGAGAGAATTAAGCTCCAGTTTCGCAATTATTCGTATAGATTCCATGATATTGGCTTCTTTAATTCTTCAAAAGTTGAATGTATAACTATTAGGTTGGTGCAAAAATAATGACGTAATAATGTCGTTTTTTGACTTTAAAAAAATACGTCAAAAAACGACATTATTACGTCATTATTTTTGCACCAACCTAATATATTTTAATTCTATTTCCCATATTTACAGTATATTAATTTTATCTTATAAATTGTCCCCCTGTTCTGTTACCCATTAAATAAAAATAATTCTTTGTAAGGCAAATAAGGATCTACTTACATCAAATTGTCCTTAAATTAAGTGGCAGCAGAAGAATTATCGTTGAACTTTTAAAAGGTAAGTTTAAACATTAATTCAGTACTTAAATGCAGCGATCACTTTTGAGTTCTTCTGTAGTTTATTGATGCCTGTCGGACCTACTCCTCCCTAGCTGTTGTGATGGTAGCCAAACCAAGCGTCGTCCACAGCATCTAGCTTAAATGCCACCCGATAAAATAAAATTTTCAGCTAGCTGCAATTTTGGATACAAAATAAAATTAAAGGTTACTCTCCTTGAACTGAAAACAACGATAGTCGCTAGTATAATATATTAATATATATTTTTAACCTCGCAACATGTGGCAACCCTGAATCTGAGCTCAACGAAAATCGTTCCCTGCGCCTAACTTTTCTAGAGCTTTTGAATGAGCTATGAATCAATGAAATCGGATCAGTGGGAGAGGAGTTGCTTGGACACACATACATACACACACATACACTGTACTTTATATATAAGATTTGATACGGTATACTTTTTTTTATTGCTGTAAGGATTATATTTTAGTGGATGTCCTTGTTGAATCTTTTTTTTTTTAATATGAACTGTTAGGTTGGTGCAAAAATAATGTCGGTTTTTGACGTATTTTTTAACGTCAAAAACCGACATTATTTTTGCATCAATATAATACATATGTCCGCCTGTGTCTTGTTCGTTTATGTGCTATATTAATTCAAAGCGTAGACGATCATGGTCCTCTACATATGTCTCTTGTAGCGCTTAAGTTTTTTCTTTTTGTTATTTCTCTCAATCCCTGTTCTACCATCCATTTAATCAAGCTCATCCTCTGTACCTCTTTCTCTCAATCTGTCCTGTGTGTATCAGGTTTTCCATGCCCTCCTTCCTCACTACGTGTCCCAGAAATCTCAACTGCCTCTTCCTGATGTCAAGTGTAACTTTCCTTTATGTCTCCATTTTCTCCAAAACCTCGTTGTCGATCACATGATCAGGCCATGGCATCTTCAGTAACTTTCTGTAGAGCCGCATTTCTGTCGCTTCAATTCTCTTCTTCATCTTTGAGGAGATTGACGAGCATTCGCTGCCATACAGGAAAACTGATATCACGTAAGAGTTCAGTACTCTTTTTTTTCTTTTTTCTTTTTTTCTATCGAAACTTTCTGCCCCTCAAAAATCTCCTTGGGCTTTTGGAATGCATCTTTGGCCAACACGATACCCACTTCGGGGTCTCCTAGTCAGTCTTAATGAAAGAAAATTCCCTTCCGGCAGGGTTGGAATCTATTTTCCCTTTTTATATATTGTGAGCGGCCTTGCAATAAAAACGCCCGTTGGTTTTCCTCATAAAAGAGGATGAAGTTTTGAAGAGATCGAGAATCACCTGAGGAAGTCCGGTGGACAACACAATGGCCGAAACGTTGTGAAAACAGCACGCAAAGGTGAGAACAATGGTTTGAATATAAATCGTGTAAATATCGGTCTTCTATTTTTTTTTTTTTATCTAATTTAATCTTTAATTGCAGTACTGAAATTGTTGCTGACAGAAAAGGAGCAACTCAAAATTCAAACGACGCGCGTGACCCAAATGTAGTATGGATTTTATAGTCACACTTTATAGACCAGTTTATAAAGAGTAGGAATGCCTGTCTACATCTCTGAGAGTGGATAAATACATTGGTTAGATCCAGTGACTAGAGCCAAAGCGTTGTGAGTTCAATACCCGGCTACAGTAGTGGTGAACCGAAAAACCTGGAGAGTTGAGTTAAAGGGAAATAACTGAAGCATCCGGAAGAGGCGTGGCACGTGGAACTAGAAATTCTACCCCCGGTGGGTGAAATATAGGGTTCGTTTCGAAATCCCAATCACTTGTAAAAGGCCGAAGGGTACAGCGGCCGAAACGTTGTGAACATGGCAAGGAAGATGAGAATAACAGCCCGAATAATGTAAGTAAATTGACTACTTCAAAAGAGATCTTAGAAAGGCGATGAAACATATTTTTAATTTCATCGTCTAAATTTTCTAAACTATTTGATGGCGTTGGACGCATGAAAAAATTTGCATGAATAAAGTTTCCTGTCGCATTTCTGTACACCTAATAATAAAGCCGATCCAAATGATTTTGTTTGATCCATACAAGAAGTTAAAACGTGTAAGTAACCGAGAAAAAATATTTTTTTTCATTTTAGATTGCTGAAAAGTTTTTAATATTTCTACGAAAAATAATCATAAAATTATTTTTTTCAAGTAAAATAACTATAATTCGTTATTCTCTAATAAGAATTGATTTCTTTAAATTAAAAAAATTAAAATAAAAAGGAACAGAAGAAAATGAAACATGGATTTTTAAAAAAACTTCCTTTATTTGAAATATTTATGACAAGATGTGCATTTGAGTTTCCTAAAAACTCACATAAATCATAAATATTGAAATTAAACTAATCCTTTTTTAAAAGAAAAAAATATTTCGGCATTTCATAATTCAATTTCTATTTTATTTTATTCATCTGAAGTTTTCTTTCTTATTTGCGGGTGGAATTTTTATTAGCAACCGACTAATCTTCGTAAGAGAAGGAAAGAAAGTTGCGGAAGAAGAAAAGGAGAGAAATAAAACTAAGATCTGATTTCAAATCCGATTTTTTTTTTTAATTCTGTAGGCGAAAAATTCATTAATTCCGAGCCAGCAGGTAAATGTTATTTACATTTGTATAAATTTTAAATTTCGCTTCCTTTTGGCCTTTTTCAAAATCTTTAAATCTTTTATTTTTAGTCTTTATAATTCTATTTTTTCCCATCATAATTTGTCGTTGTCAAATGAAAATGCATGAAGCTGGCAAATGAAAATATTTTCATTTGCATGTGAATTTTATACTTCTGCCTTTAAAGATAGTTGAAGAAGAGTAAAAAAAGACATTACACCATCTTCCAGTATCTAAATTAATAGGCCTGATATCACGTAAGAGTTCAGTACTCTTTCTTTTTTTTATATATGTAGCTGGTTTGTTTCTTTCTCACAGAAAAATTCTGGAACAGTAGACTTAAATAAATAAAGCAGACTTAAATTAGACTTAGAGTAGTATTAAAACCGTAGATTTGGCTTAAATTATCATTTGGAATAATTGTTAAAATAGCAAATTTCTTTTAACGATGTATAATACTCCTTATTATTCATTTTGCTTATGTCATGAAAAGCTATGAAGTTGTGGAGCTGTCATGATCTCCCACGTCGTGAATAGACACGCGATCTTCAATGGATTAAGAAGGAAAAGAATAACCTCCCCAAAGTTAGAGCTTTTAATTTAATATCTCTATTCTGACAACCATTTACACAAGCTCTTTAGACAGGTTATTCGCTGCGTTCCTCTGTCTCTCTTGCCATTAATATGTCCGGGGTGTGCATTAGCGTAGCTAGAGGTTATGGTCCGCCATGGGTGACACTTTTAAGGGGACAGCATTATGGGTTAGGACTCTATAGGTTGCATTGAAATAAAAGTGGTTTTAATGTCGAGACAGTACTCACAGTTGAAGGATCTTATCGATTTTGAATAACTTAAACTATATCATTGTTATTGAGTTGATTGGGTTCTAGCAAATCACATCTCCAAGCATTGAATTCCATTCGGATATGAAATTCAATGCTTGAAGATGAGATTTGCCAGAACCTAATCAAGTCAATGCCAAAAAGGGTTGAAAAGGTTATTCAAAATAAAGGAGGATCCATAGATTATTAAATATTTCGAACTATATTACCTATTATAAAAAAATTATATCTCTATTATTCTTTATTTAAAGCCGCTCGGTTATGTTTCTATTGATTACTAGTTGCAGGAAATAAGTGAGTCACTTTTTTTGCACAGTTTTTCCCTAAATCTCATTTATATCCAAAATTATAATTAACAAAACTCTCAATGGGAAATCCAAATTTATAATTATCAGTAGAATACCTTAGTGTGAATAAACTCTTTTTCCTAAGTGGACAGGAAAGGGTCTTTATATTAGTAAGATTAAAATTATTTTAACCCCGAAAACAATATACAAAAAATATTTTTAGTAAAAAAATCAGGTGAGTCACTTTTATCGAACAGCACTCTATATATAGCGTGAAATTGCGATTATGACATAGGATTTAACGTTTTTAACTGTTTTTTTTTTGTTTTTTTGTTGTTTTTTTTACTCAGTCTGGGCAATATAGGTTACGAGCACTTTACTAAGTAGGTAAGTTTGCCTTCAGGTAATTTTCTCTTTCTGCTTTCAGTATACATATACACACACACACACACACATATATATATATATATATATATATATATATATATATATATATATATGACATGGGAACGAATATGTATCGGAATCAGACAGAATGATAAGATAAATAACAAGTATCAAACGTTTATCAATCTTGATAAACGTTTCATATTTGTTATGTATCTTATATATACAAACAAAACTACACATACAATCAGAACGAAGGCTAGATTTTTCTTTTTATGGGATCTGTGTTTCCTCCAAGTCAATGAGTAGTCCATACTTATCGAAGTTCAGAATCCGTCCTATTATACATACATCACGATATAATCTCTCTCTCTCTCTCTCTCTCTATATATATATATATATTCTTATCATATATATGCATATGTATATATAATCTTACCATATATATATATATATATAATCTTATCATATATACATATAATCTTATCATATATATATATAATCATATATATATAATCTTATGTATATATATAATATTATCACACATATATATATATTTATCTTATACATACATATATATATATATATATATATATATCTTATCATTCATATATATATATATTTATCTTATCGTACATATATATCTACATATATATATATCTTATCATACACATATATATATATATTTATCTTATCATACATATATATATTTATCTTATACATACATATATATATATTTATCTTATCATACATATATATATATATATTTATCTTATCGTACATATATATATATATATTTATTAATTTAATCATATATATCTAAATATATTTATCTCATCATATATATATATATATATATATATATATATATATATATGTATTTATCATATATGTATTTGTTAATTTGCGTTTGCGTGGGGGTTGTTGCTTCTTTCTCTCACTATTCTCCTGCTGTGAATCCATTTCCATTAATGTTATATATGTTTTACCCAAGAAAATTGCAACCCGATGGATGATTGTTAATTTAAACCTTCAATCGATATTTGTTTTAATCCTCCAGCTGGAAATCTAATGCAAACGCAATTTGAAACTTTTTTTTTTTTTTTGTTTTCTTGTCGAGATTCGCTTAGATTCAAGCAGTGCGCGTTCAAGGCTGGAGGGGGTTTCATCTGACAGTTAAACGCCTCCCACAAACTTACATATTATAATTCTACACTTTCCTCCTTTCCTTAACGCGTACTTTCTACACTTTCCTCCTTACTTTAACGCGCCCTGTAGATTTCTTATAAATAATGGCCTATTCCGTTTCGATCCCGAGTAATGAAGGAAGACATCTCAGAGACAATGTTCGGTTTCAGGGAGATAATTAAAGAAGAAGGAAACTAATAACAAGAGAAACTTTCCACCAAATAGACCCTGCATTTTCGGCTGTCCTGTTGATTAGTTGTCCTCCCACCGAAGGCCATTGCCTTGAACGGCTATTGTGACACGATTTCACGCCAGACTTCTCGTGAAATCTCGTACGCATGATCCATAGCTCAGACTGCTGGACAAATGTATTGCTGAATATTCGAGAAACCTTATTAGAGAAAAAATATTCTGCCGGAGAGCGCATAGCTTTCTTTAAAAAACATTTCTTGTATATTCTATCCGGAAGGCAAAAATAAATAAATATGATGTTTAATAAACAAATACTAGTATCCAAAAGAGGCCTTGCCAATACCTAATAAATAACAGCCATTTTGATAGCGAGGAAAGTTAGAAAGACAGATCTGACACGCTGTTTGGTTTCAGTGAGAAAAAGAAAAAAACGAAAAAGAATATAGATAAGGAAATAACGCTCTCATCTGTTTAACATCTACTACCCTGAAATATTAACAATTCATATATTTTTCACTTGTACTTCTTTAAATAAGGAACTGCGTTCATATTTTTAGTGATTTATTAAGCGTAGCTTAAGTGTGACCATGGTCTAAAGTATGAGGCACCCAGCCGAATTCGAACTCACTACTCGTAATTGATCTAGCGAAGTGTCCCTGCATTCATATTTAAGATTTCTATTGCAATTTTTTGTTAAGGTTTTTAAGCTCAAATATCTAACGATGCAGTAGGTGAATTTCAACGGGTATTTCATAGTCGCAAAACAAAACAAAAAAAATGAGACTCATCGTAAAACTCAAATAGGAAATCTGTAAAGGTTACACTAGTCTTTCTAGTAGCGAGTAATATAAGCCAAAACCTTTAAATTTCTTTTCATGTTAAGCTGCTTAAATCTAAAATGTTTTTCAAATTATTTTTAAACGTCTAGAACTGTGTTTTCGTAGTGTGATGTCACGCTTATGATATTGCATTGTGTCTCACCTGGATTATTCTGGTGTTCTGTCGGCAGTTCCACTGTAGTGCTTCTAACGCTTCTCTAAACAGAGTTGATCAACGACAGACAGGTTTTCTCAGGGTTTTTTTTAATTTTAAGGAAGACGTGAAAAGCCGGCGACAAAGAGAGAGAGAGAAAGATAGATATCGACTATCATCAAATCAATGAACAGCTATCCCCTTGAAGTGTGTGACTTTTCTCGTTGCTGAAATCATGTTTACACCAAGTAATTCGAGATAAACCGGCCTGAATGAGCATCAGAGCTGCTATCTGTTTCGTTCGTTTTTCACAATAAAACCAATAGACAGAGACAATCCATAACTGTAACGATTGTGCAGCCATAATATTCAAACCACCAAAAAAGAGGATTCATACCTTTCCCATTTCGAGAAGTTTCGCTCGAAAGTTAAGATCAGTACTGTGGGTTTGGTAATTATATTCACTAGAATTATCATTTTATTTCATTTTTCTCCAGATATCAGTCAGTTATGTGCCATGCTTGATACACGCTTATACGATCATGTATCTTTCGATACTGTTTTCGAAATTGTTTCCCGCATTAGGTTGCCATTTCTTTCTGCGGTAGACCAGTTGTCATCCAAGGCTATAGAACCCGGTCTGTCCTGCTATTTGCCAATAGTTGGGGGAGAGGGAGAAGAAGAAGATTCATACCTTTCCCAAGGATATTAGCACGTAATGTATTTGACTGGAATTCGAACTCGGTTTTCCGATTCCTCAATCCCAGCCGCTATCTATTTACAGTAATGAAAAAAATGTGCGCACAAAAGGTATTGTATTGACGATACAAACATATCAATAATAAACTTATCAATTCCTCAAATGTTCAAATTTTTTGTCTGAGTCATTCACACACTCCTCCTTACCTGAAAAACATTTATTATTTTCATTCCCAGATTGCACCCGCGTGCACCAGACCCTGAAAGGAACTGAACTGAAGTATTATATTGACACAGTTATTATTACATACAGGGGGGGGGATGCAAAAATAGGTATCAGTCAGTTATGTGCCAGTTCCCAACCAAGGCTATAGAACCCGGTCTGTTTAGCCATAGCTTGCGGGAGTAGAAGAGCAGGATTCATACCTTTTCCAAGGGTTTTAGCACGTAAGGGAATGTAATGGATACGAGTTGAATTCGAACTCGGCTCTCCGATTCCGCAATTCTCTGGCATGCACATTCTATAGCATTGGCCGACGAGAATATGATGTAAATGAAGACTGTAGATAGATAGATAGATAGATAGATAGATAGATAGATAGATAGATAGATAGATTGATTGTCAAATCTTACTCAGATGTGAGCCAACCCCTCAAATCTTGCTTCACATGTGATGGCCTCCGTCTAGTTTGGGTGCCAATAACGCTTAAGATGCCTCATTAGACCAGCATTCAATTTTATAGTTTTCAAGCACATATGACAGACGATTGGGATGGTTGGATCTGCATGCCCCACAACTCTCCTGCTGGCCACTATGTGGTTCCTAAGTCCAGATCCTGATCTGCAAACCTTGTAGCAAATAATACGTGTATTATCAGCAGGACGATGGGACAGGTTAACTCGCTTTTAGTGGTTACGATAAACATTTAGATGGTTTAGATAACCTTCAATCTACAGCAACATTCGCTCACATACACCACATTACAAAAACTGCGTATCTGTTGGCAAATATGACTAAGTTTCTCACCGATATCATGACTGAGACATTCATCCTGAAAGGCATTGCAACCCGCCCTAATTATGTGGTTCCACTTAGTATGATTTAAAATCAGTTTTTGGCAATGCAGCATTTTTTAATTGCTGGTGTTCACAGATCAGCCATGATCCGACGTGGCAGCACCTGTTAGGGACCCAGCTATGGGCAACAGTGAACCCGCAAACTGGGGTCAAAACACTATGAAAATACAAAAATACATTTTTATAGTAAAAGTTTCCAGCAACAGATTTCAATAGTAAAAAAATGTTTGTAGCAGATTTTAATATAATGTAAAATTCAAGCAATAGATTTCAATAGTAAAATAAAATACTGCAGTAGACTATAATAGTAGAAATGAAATCCAGTAATAGATTTTAATAGTAAAAAAGTTCCAGCAGTAGATTTTAATAGTTAAAAAAAAAAAAAAAAAAAAAACAGTAATAGATTTTAATAGTAAAAACAAAAAGATCCAGTGGTAGATTTTAATATTAAAAACAAAATCTAGAAGTAGATTTTAACAGTAAAAAAACAAGAAATTTCAGGGGTAGACTTTAATAGTAAAAAAAAAAATTCCATGAGATTTTAATAGTAAAAAAAAAAGTTTCCAGGAGTAGATTTTAATAACAAAAAAAAAATTCCCAGCAGTAGATTTTAATAACAAAAAAAAAAAAAATTCCCAGTAGTAGATTTTAATAACAAAAAAAAGCTCCCAGCAGTAGATTTTAATAACAAAAAAAAAAATTTCCAGCAGTAGATTTTAATAACAAAAAAAAAAAATTCCCAGCATTAGATTTTAATAACAAAAAAAAAAATTCCCAGCAGTAGATTATAATAACAAAAAAAAAAAATTACCAGCAGCAGATTTTAATAACCAAAAAAAAAATTCCCAGCATTAGATTTTAATAACAAAAAAAAAAATCCCTGCAGTAGATTTTAATAACAAAAAAAACAAAAAAAATGTCAGCAGTAGATTTTAATAACAAAAAAAAAAAAAAATGTCAGCAGTAGATTTTAATAACAAAAAAAACTTCCCAGCAGTTGATTTTAACAACAAATAAAAACTTCCCAGCAGTAGATTTTAACAACAAAAAAAAACTTCCCAGCAGTAGATTTTAATAACAAAAAAAACAAAAAAAATCCCAGCAGTAGATTCTAATAACAAAAAAAAAAAACAAAAAAAAACATGCAGTTGATTTTAATAGTACAACATATTCCACCAGCTGCTGATTTTAATAGTAAAAAAATAAAATTACCCAAGCTCACAGGAAAATTAAATTTCAAAATTAAATGACCCATAAAAAGTTGATATACCGTTAAACAAACCATACCAAAAACGACGATGCACATTAATGTGCAGTGGATTCATATTACACATAAGCAAGTCACAGTTCATTTTTGGTTCGATTTTAACTCATGGCCTGAGTAAATAAACATTAAAAGCTTTTATAATTACCTTTTATAATTTTACTTTTAATAATAATTATATTTTAAATTTTCACTTCTTATTTTTTTTACTTCTTACTACCACTACCACTCTGTCTTGCCATCCATATCTTTCTTCGATGTGCCATGTTCTCTCAAGACGTAGGCGATCATTGCCCTCCACCTCTTCCTGTCCCTTTCAAGTTTTGTCTTTTTTGTTATTTCTCCCAGATCCTTTTCCATCAATCCATTAAGTATATCACAAGTTGCTTTTCCCTAAACTTTTTTCCCCTCTATCCGTCCTGTGAGTATCAGATTCCCCATGCCATCCTTTTTTATTACGTGTCCCAGAAATTTCAGCTTCCTCTTTCTGATCTTCAGTATAAGTTTGCTCTTTGTTTCCATTCTCGCCCAAACCTGGTCGTTGCTTACATGTTCGGCTCATCGTATCCTTAGTATCCTTCTGTTGCTTTGGGTTTTCTTCATTTTTGAGAAGATTGTGCAGCATTTGCTGCCATACAGGTGTACGGATATCACGTAACAGTTCAGTACTCTCTTCTTTGTTTCTAAGGAAACTTTTCTGTCTTGTATTTCTCTTTCGTAGTTTTTGAAACGCATCTTTGGCCATCGCAATACATCTTCAGATCTCAGTGTCTCACTTTCCGTCCTCTGTCAGAACACTTCACCGGTATTTAAATTTTCGTACCTTCTTGATTTTAGCATCATCCTTAACCCGTAAATTGCATTTTGAGCTCAGGTTTTTAGTGGATTCTGTCTTCTTGTAGGAGATTTTGTAGTTTCCTTTATGTGCCTGCTACCAGCACTGTGTCTTCTGCATATCTTATGTAGTTAAGATTCTGGTCAGCAATGGTGAATTCTGGTAGGATTTCTAGTTCTTTCCTAATTGCATCTCTTTATAGGTTGAAGAAGTCCGGTGAGAAGACACATCTTTTCAATACACCCCTTCCTATTTTTGTATATCTGCTGAACTCATTTTTTATCTGTATGCAGGCCGTTTGATGCCAGTAGATATTTTTTTTTTTTATTCCGATGTCTTTTGGAATGTGTCAAGTTTACTGAGCAGCTCTAACGGATCTTTGTGGCGTATATTTGTGTAGTCTATAAAACACAGGTACATTGTATTGCTCTTTCTGAGCATAAATATCGCGTTCCTTGTTCCGGTTTCTTTAACGAACCCGCAATATTTATGTCTTATCTTTGGCCTGATTCTGGTGCGAACTCTATTCATCTGTATTCGGAAGATGTGTTTTTGTTTACACAAGCTAATTAGGCAGAATTGCTCAATGTTTCCCTCAGTTCCATTCTCTTCGATATGTCCCATGGTTGGCAAATTTACCAAGCTTCCTTTCCTTATTTTGCGCCCCATAAAATCCAATTCCTTCTGACTGCACTTATAAAAGACGGTTTTATGTTCTATTTTCCTTAAAAGTTCCTGGTTACTTACACATTCAGTCTATGATATTCTCATCTGCAGGACATCATTTCTACTGGCTCAATCCTTCTTTTATCTGCGAGGAAAATGTCCCCCATTCATTCTCACATCAGTCAGGTATGTGCCATGCGTGATACATACTTATGCGATCATATATTTTTCGATACATGTCTGACGAAGCAGATTTTTTTTCCTGCAGTAGTTTTCCATATCTTTCTGCGATGGACCAGTTGGCATCCAAGGCTATGGAGCCCGCTCTATTCTGTTATTTGCCCATAGCTAGCGGGAGAAGAAGAGGTTCACACCTTTCTCAAGGGTTATAAAAAATAAGCCCCCATAGTGGAGTAATGGATTGCAACTCGAATTAAGGAATCGGAGGGCCGACTTCGAATCCCAGTTGAATCCATTAAATTAATTCTCCCATAGCAGTTCAAAACAAATTTGTTTGTTTCTAGCGACATTTTATTTAAGCATTCTTTAAGTTAGAGAAGACATCTTTGGTTTTCCAATCTGTCTTCAGATTTTGGTGGTACACTTTTTATTTTCCCAAATATTTAAACTAATGTACTTGTTTCATTTGACATCACTAATTCGTTGTTCGCATCATCATTCGTTTTCCTTACAATTGTCGACTTATTTATTCGCTCTCCTTGATAAGTTTGTCGAAGAGATCCCGAAGATTCCATTCCGTGTATGTAATATTTTTGTGTTATCAACGAACACCAGACGTCACTTCTGTAATGACAACGAATACTCGTTGTCAATTTCGTTATGTCTCGTTGTAGTAGAGACTTTGTAATCGCAGATACAACTATAGTAACGCCATTGAACAATACTGGTGCCAGACACCTTCGAATATTACTCGCACTAATAGTACTTGCTCGAATAGTAATCACCGAATAGTAATCCGTATAGTGATCAGAATAGTGAATAGTATAAAGAATAGCGATCCGTGTAGTAATAGAGGATAGACTAGAAATAGCGATCCGTATAGTAATAGATAGTGTAGAAATAGTGATCATTGGACGCCACGCTAATTTCCATGTATAAATTTTCTTTATCGTCACGTGATCTACTTATTCAAAATGGGATCGCTTGTTTTTTTTTTGTTTTTTTTTTTGTTTTTTTGTTTGTTAGTTTTTGTTTTGTTTTGTTTTGCTTTCTGGTGATCTGTGACACTTTATTCCTATATAACAAATGTGCACTGTTTAAACGCATCTTATGTGGTTAAGATTGTTAAATTCTGAGAATAGCATTGGTTTAAAATGATCTCCCAAGAAGCGTTTCGCGAAAAATGCAGTCAAATGGCCGAGAAGATATGACTTATAGTAGGGAGTCAGTTGTGGCGAGATTTGTGGTTTTTGGTTTGGGGGAGTGAGCATGAAGTTTTGAGCGTAATGAGTAACAAAAAAAAGCCGCAGAAAAGCTTCCTGCCGAGGGCGTCTGTTAGAAAGACGAATAATTGCGATAAATTAAATAAATAGATAAATAAATACGACCCACAGAGATTTATTTTATGGAAACATAAATCGGAGATCAGATTCCCTTCAGGTAAACAGAGCACACCTGACGCTGGTGGGCGTTGTAATGATGTGGTATAGGAGAAAAGTATTTACATACAGTCTATAAAAAGCAACAAGCTACAGGTGTGAAGATGCTGGCTGATGAGAAGGACGGGTGGCTAGAAGTAAGGTCGTTTACCGACCAATTTAGTACTTCCTCCAGTATGCAATGAGCACAGAGAGTACTTGCTATAATTTCACGTCTAGTTCGAATGAGATAAAAAAAGAAATCAAAGGTATTTATAATACATACACACACATATATATATATATATATATATATATATATATATATATATGTGTGTGTGTGTGTGTGTGTGTGTGTGTGTACAGGGTGTCCATAAAATTCATATGCACTTTAAAAAAACTGTAACTTTATTTGTATTTGCGATAGAAAAAATTTGTAAAAAGGATTAGAAAGAAGTAAATCTATATTTTTAAGGTTTTATTGAAATTTGATTTAAATTTCTACATGTCCTTCATCATTAGCAATACAAAGGGTTATACGATGTTGCAGTTGACATAAAACATTTGCCAACTGATTTACAGAAATGCCTGAAATCACATTAGTTATTTTAGCTATACTTAAAACTTTATAACATTTTTAACAGATTATTTTTATCGCAAATACAAATAAAGTTATAATTTTTAAAGTGCACCGGAACTTTGTGGACACCCTGTATATATATGTGTGTGTGTGTGTGTGTGTGTGTGTGTATATATAGAGGGAGAGAGGGGGAGGAAAACTTTTATTAGAAAGATTCTGTAAAAAATTATTGTATAGACTAAAATGAGAATTGTAAAAAGAAGGCACTTAATATTTAATATAGTGATATTTATTCATAATATATTAATTTTTACAGAGAAGAATTAAAACTTTGTTACTCACAAGTGGATTTTCAGTGTTTTCTCTTCGAAAAAAAATGTGTTTTACTTTTCTTTTTTTCTTTTTTTTTTTTTTGATTTTTGTTTTTACTTTAACCAGTTTAGCTTAGCTTTTCAAAAAGGTTTTAATTGTTTCTATCTCCACGTGTTGATGCTGATGTCTTGTACCAATGAAAAAAAAAAAAGAAAATCAAGAGGCGTAACTGGCTATATATGTCGTTTATGGGAAGGGTAATTGGGTAGAATTTATTTATGGAATGAATTAAATATGCGTTTGAATTTGTTGATGAAAAATATTTCTTTATTAATCTCCCTTTGTTCAGTACTTCTGTAGTCGCATTAATAGAGTCGGAAAACGCTAAATTTTGGCAGATTTTGTCCTCCACATTTCTCTATATGTTGGTTAAGTGATATTTAATATATATATATATATATATATATATATATATATATATATATATATATATATATACTAGTAGAAATACCTGTCGTTGACGGGTTTGGAAGAAGCTGTCAAAATTGTATTAAGTTTTTGAAAGATACTGATAATAGTGTATTGAACATATAATAATAAATAGATGTTAGCATTCATGATGTGGGATAGGAGAAACGTATTTACATACAGTCTATGAAAAGCAACAAGCTATAGGTGTGGAGATGCTGGCTGATGAGAAATCTACAGGATCTCTTCGACAAACTTGCAAAGAACAGTGAATAAATAAGTCGGAAATTGTAAGGAAAACGAATGTGGCAAGATAAAAACTCCCAAGAAGCGAACAACGAATTAATGATGTCAAAATGAAACAAGTACATTAGTTTAAATATTTGGGAAAATCTACCACCAAAATCTGCAGACAGTTTGCAGAAGCAAAGATTTCCACCCTAACCTAAAGAATGCATAAAAAAAAAAATGTTGCGAGATACAAACTAAAGACTTTCGAACTAAGTGAGAATCAATGTAATTGAGTCGACTGGAATTCCAACTCCGATTCCTCAATATGAGTCGCTATCCATTACTCCACTGTGGTGGCCATTTTTTTAATAGCCGTTGGGAAAGATATGAATCCTTTTATTCTCTCCCCCAGCTATAGGTAAATAGCTATATACATCCAGGTAACGCAAAAGAAAGGACTGCTAGTTTTCATGTAGAACAAAGTGGGGCTTCCTCCTAAGCTAATACCATTATAGTTGCATATAAACTTCTGTTTGTGTTCTCCATATTTTGGTCTACAAAATAGGCAATCATCACATACAAAAGATTGAGGAAAACTATCAACACATTCGTATTACAATATTTATATAAATCTTACAACAAACATCACTAATAAAAAATGTACTTTTATAGTAATGTTTATTTTCAGTATAATGTATCCAGTTGCCTAGTTGCATTCCGTCGAGTATTCATACTGAGTCTCCTCTCCTTTACATCTGGAGTTTCAGATTATCCGGCAGCTGCTGTCCGTTGAGTTTTCATGCTACGTCTCACTTCACGGTCTTCTTGAGTTTCAGATTGTCAAGCTTCTGCACTCCGTTGAGCATTTAATGTACGGCTTCTGTCAGCTTCTTGATTTTCAAACTGTCTTGCTGCTGCAGCCTGTTGAGCTTCTAATCTAGGTCTTCTGTCAGCTTGTTGCTGAAGTCCGATGAACATCTAATCTTCGTCTTAGGCCCGCTTGTTCTTGACTCTGTGACGCTCGTGAAGCTGCATACCTTTCTCCGTCTTTTTCCGCTGTCTTACTCATCTAATCATCAGTTTCTCCTGCTCTTTCTTTTTACCTTCGATGGGATTGCTTACGTGGTCCAAAACGAAACGTTTTGGGAGGCATTGTAGTAAGGATGTAGCCTAATTATTATTTGCAATAGTCAGCTGGTTGAACAGACATCTGAAAACTGTATAGATTTGGTCATTATAGGATAAACGACTTTATCAAGCATTCAAATAAATTGCAAAGTTGCATATTAATGAAGTTGTATTTATTGTATAGGTTCAAGTGATGCCTCCTCAGTCCAAAAGTGACAAAATTTATGGAAAAGCTACACTAGGATCCCTATTAATTGGATCATTATATAAGATTGAAACAGCAGCTATTGTGTAGGTTAAAGGAAACTAACTTTGTGGTCTCAATGAAATGATGTAATGAATGTAAACAGATGGTACGTTTTAACTTTCATTTAAATCTATCGGTACAAATTTTTAGAGGCGGGGATTTCTCCACACCTGGATTGCCCCCCCCCCCGTTTAAAATAAGTTACATATACATATAGTTTATCTCATTAGGTGCCATACATAAAATCTTTCAAATTTCATAAGAATTTATCCAATGGTTGAGTTGTTCAGATTTTCAGGGGTCTAAGCCATCCACTACACTCCTTTGTTCACTATATAAGTACTCTGGGATTTTTTTTCAAAATATATCAAGGTAACTAAAACATATAGTCTTGTGAAAAAAAAGCCCGTGATAATAGAGATTCGAATATTAAAATTTTCAATATAGAGAGGTTTAGCTCCCATTATTGTGTCTTGATATTATTGAAATTGGATGCTATTTTGGGAATAGGCATAATTTCAAGTCATTTACCTAAATTTAAACTTCCTTGAAATCGAAGCAAAAAAAAAATTGAGGAGAGTTTCTCCCCACCCCGGAATGCCTCCTATGAATAAAATAATATATACTCATACATATCTTATTACATCCACTGTCATGCCGGAAATCCAAATTTCATAAAAAAAATGTCTAGTAGTTTTTGAATCCATGGGAACATTTATTTTCAAGGGGGAGTAGATCCCCTTTGCTCCCCTCAAAATTAAACAAAACACAGCTCATTACGCTCCCTTTTACGTCTACTATGTATGTTCTAAATTTAATGAATGTCAGTGAAGCAGTTTTTCTTTATTTGTTAAAGATGTTCTGCCACCTAAAAAATAAGCTAAACAAGGCTTCTTATACTCCCTTTTATGTATAACATGTATGATCTAAATTTAATGAAAGTCGGTAAAGTAGTTTTATATTTCCTATCGATGCACATATATTTTCAAGGGAGTGCGTTCTGTTCTCCCTGTTCCGCTCAAAAATAAGCCAAACACGGCTTATAACACTCCGTTTTCTGTCTGCCATCTATGTTCTAAATTTAATGAAGATCGGTGAATTAGTTTTTCTTCTTATAGATATACAGACAGAGAGATTGACATACAGAGATACACACAAACGTTCAGATAGAGTATATATGTAAAAGGACAATAGGATTAAAACAAAAGGAAAACTTAACTTACCCGACGTGTTTCATTCTCCGAGGGACTCTTTCATGGTAAATGATATTTTTTTGATAAAGCCTCTCAAAGGACGAAACGTGTCGGCCAATATGAGTTCTCCTTTTGTCTTTATTCATATGATAAAATATTGTTTTAAGGTATGATATATTTATGGACCAAAATGCTCAATATCAGGGATATAGCGGATGTAAATATAAAAATGGACATTGACTTCAATGTCCACTTTTATATATATATATATATATATATATATATATATATATATATATATATATATTATGTCATTGCAGACAGTACTGTTTCGCTGTATCACAGCACTTCAGTGCGACTAGACATCCGAATGCCTCAAGTCCCAACCGACTTGGTGTCAGTCAGAGTCTCTACCACTGAGGATATAGCAATGTGAATATATATGCATATATGGGCATAGATTTGTCTTTATATATATATATATATAGAGAGAATTCTAATGGAAGAATATAAAATGGAGTCTTAAAGTGGTCTGTTTTTCTTTAAATTATATATATATATATATATATATATATATATATATATATATATATATATATAGTAAGACATTTTTATGTTTATACATTCTTTTTATATATGTCTTCAAATAATTGTCGGACTTTGTCCATTTCATAATATATATATATATATATATATATATATATATATATATTCGAATTCTTAAGTTCGAAGGACGAAAAATTAAAAAAATTTATTCTAAATAATTAAAAAAAAAATTAGAATTTACGTAAACACGGTATGTATCAAAGGGGATACATCTCTTTTAATCATACCCATATTATATATATATATATATATATATATATATATATATATGTGTGTGTGTGTGTGTGTATGTATGTGTGTGTTTTTGTGCGTGTGTACACGTATGTACCTTAGTTGCTAACTGCAAAGAGTATGTCCACAATTTCGATTTAAAAAAATGCATTGCTTATAAGAGAAAGCAATTTGCTAAAAGGAAAATATATGGAAAGGGGTTTAATCAGCAGATCATCCACATTCAGTTTACGTTCACGTTCTTGCAACATATCAGTTTTCTTGGCATAACTACTGTCATGACAATGTCGGATACTTAAAAGTAATAAAAAATAAACCAAAACAAAATGAAATCGGTTAGACTATATACTCAAACATATAAAATGGTCAAACGACGACCACCCAGCAGTATGCAATGACGTGCAGAGATTTGATGGTGCTCGGGCCCAACTCCTTCATTTTATGCCCCTAAGAATCAAATAGGGGCCTATAGGGCCTAGTACTGAGAAATGTGAGAAAGGGAGGCATTTTAAATATGTAAAAACAGATGAAAACATCAAATAAACAGTTTGTCCAAATTAAATTTAAACTAAATTTTTATTTTTTTTCTTGGATTGGATATTCTCCAGATATGGATGTTCTCTGCCATCGCACACTCGGCCCACCACCTCCTGTGCGATAATGGCAACAGGGATCCTTGTTCATAGCGTGAAACAGAGATGTGCATCTGTATTCCTGGCTAATATTTGCTTCCATGTAGATGAATCACTGTTTTAGCATAATTACTAGAAGCATTCATTTATTTAGATTTTTCTTAAGTAAGCTTTTTTTTTTGTGTTTTCTTTACCTTGCAATAAATGAAAAATATGAACTGACGACAATTTACCTATCGTACCCCATGCACACACACACACACACACACACACACATATATATATATATATATATATATATATATATAGATAGATAGATAGATAGATAGATATGATAAAAATATAGGTTAAGATATGGTATATTTTTGTATAAAAGTTGTATGTAATCACCATACACATAGAGATACGGACACTGAATTCAACACTATCTGTTTCATGCTTGAGCTCAGTGACCTGAAGACTGCGTTCAAGCATGAAACCAACTGTCGCTGCTCGGTGCTGACTTCAATGCACACACACAGATATATATATATATATATATATATATATAATTTATTTATTTAAAAATATGATTCCAACACGCTACATAAGAGTTCTCATGTTTCAAAACAATAGCCGAAAACCTCAATATAATTATTTGAATTAAATTGAATTAAAGTAAGCTCTGTTCCATCTTCAAGCTAATTTTTTTTTTTTTAATAATTATTTCTGAAATTTACGTGTTTTAATAGCATATTCATTACTGAAATCAAAATTTCCATGGTAACAGCTAGCGCGATTGTTTAAATAAAGAGGGGTGTAGGGTGTTTATAATTTGTATTAGTATAGAGTTACATTCATAGATGTCAAGTCAGGGTAAGGTGGGGGTGTCTAAATTTAAAACGAAAGATGATTTCGTCTAGTCCGGTTTACGTGCCTATGGAGATTTATTTATTTTTTATTTTATTTTTTCTGAATAGGTTTTGTGTATATATATAAAAATTTCTGCCGTAACATTTGTTTTTGACGACTTCATAAAGGGTTATCTTTTTTTGTAGGGTATTTAAACTATTTATTAGGACTATGGATTTTAAAAATTATTTTATTGTTTGTTTGTTTATATGCTAATTATTCAATGCAAAGATTTGATGATGTTGGCAAAAAACCGTTAACTCATGTCTATCGTTCAATAGATTTTTGTTATTTAGAAACTTAATAATGTGTAGTTTTTCATGTATATATATATATATATATATATATATATATATATATATATATATATATATATATATTAATAATGTATAGTTTTTCATATATATAACGTCCTGGGTATGACGGTAAACTACATCCGCGTCCTGGGTATGGCGATAAACTACATCCGCGTCCTGGGTATGATGATAAACTACATCCACGTCCTGGGTAAGGCGATAAACTGCATCCAACAGCAAGGTCTCAGATAATGTTTTCAGAAAAATAATGTTGCCAGCTCTAAGTTTTTGAAACAATAATGTTGCCAGCTCTAAATTTTTGAAACAATAATTTTGCCAGCTATGCGTTTTTTTTTGTAAAAAAGTAATGTTTCCAGCTATGCGTTTTTTTTGTAAAAGAGTAATGTTGCCAGCTATACGTTTTTTTGTAAAAAAAGTAATGTTGCCAGCTCTAAGTTTTTTTGTAAAGGAATAATGTTGCCAGCTATACGTTTTTTGTAAAAGAGTAATTTTGCCAGCTATACGTTTTTTTGTAAAGGAATAATGTTGCCAGCTATACGTTTTTTGTAAAGGAATAATGTTGCCAGCAATACGTTTTTTTAAACAATAATGTTGCAAGCTATACGTTTTTTTTAAACAATAATGTTGCCATCTATACGTTTTTTTTTAAACAATAATGTTGCTAGCTATACGTTTTTTTTTAAACAATAATGTTGCCAGCTATACATTTTTTATTCCATACAAAATAGGCATTTAAAATTCATATAAACTGGATTTGGCATTAAATAACCCACAGTGGTTGATATGCCATAAAACCCAAATAAACAAACAAACAAATCATATATATATATATATATATATATATATATATATATATATATATATAATTGTATGAAAATATTTTCCATAAAAGTGGCTTCAAAAATAAATTATCTTACATAACCCCCATAAGTAACACAGTAATTTCTAAAGTAGAATATAGGCATAGAAATAGAAAAAGAAAAATTATATGATTCAAAACCCCAATTCTGTATACTATCAAGTATTAATATCGGACAGCATTTCCTATAGTTAATAAACAAACATTTTCAAAAAACAATCCTGTATGTACGATCTTCAACAGAAAAACGATCAACATTAGCTATTCCTGAACCAATAACGTTTAAAATTATCAGTTTTCATAATAACTATATCTAACTATAAGTAAATATTATGGGATAAACAATAAACCTGACATGGAACACCTTGTAATTAGAGAAATAGTGAAAATTACCTAGTTGAGGACAAATGCAGGTCTACAAGGGTGATATACCAAGCAACCGTTTCCCCCAGAGAAAATATTTTAAATTATGTTTACATTGGAATTTCTGCGGGGGAATGGAAACAGAGATTTTATACACATAGGCACTTTTTAACAAGCCTAACTTAAAAGACCAGACAGTTTTTCCAAAGAAATTTTCGGAATTGAAGGAGAAATATCTGAACCCTCAGATAAACTGGAAAATTATAGGTTTTGCTCAAACTCGTAATAGTCTTAGAGATAGGTGTAATCTGTGTTTAGTAGAAAAAAATAGAATAATAAAATATAATAATGATAGGAAACAAATCAAATGAATGAATTCTAAAATGCAAGCACAGAAGCAGATTTAAATTTCTATAATAACATAGATACTACCTTATGAATTTTTAACTCTCAAAATCTTCTAATATTGAATATATAACGATATTTAATTTCTATATTTTTATTTCTTCTCCATATTAATCTGATAACTATCCCCTGTTTTATGTACTCACCTTTCTTTGATAACCTTTTTTATATTTTTAAATTTTTTGTGTTTTTGTTTTGTTGGATTCGTTTTGGGGGTTTGTTTTTTTGTAATTTTTAAAAAAAATATTTCCAGCTATAGTTTGGTTTTCTTAATCGATTAACTTTATCCCTAAAGTTATAAATGGATAATTTATTTTATCTTTAAATTGTTTTTTCTTCAAACTTTTTATTCCTCAATAATATAAGTCTTTTTTTTTTAATATATTCTTTCTTTATAAAAATTTATCTAAAAATGATTTATTGTTGATCGTTTTAATTCATCTTATCTGGAAGTATACTGGATATTTTCTAGTGAGAACCTAATTATATATATATATATATATATATATATATATATATATATATATATATATATATATATATGTTTATATATAAATTACCTTTTCAACCCTTCTTTATTTACAATTCAACACCTCATTTTTCATATAACATTAACTTAGGGTCATAATGTTAATATCCGGGTTGAATCGATTTTGCCTCTTCCCTTTTTAGACAGATACCTTCTGTTCTCCACTTACCACCGACTCGAGCAGTTTGTCTGGCTGAGGCGTCGATTCGAGTAGGTTCGGTATCAATTCCTCGATTACTGTCTAAGTTAAATTTTAAATCTCTTATTCCGATATGAATACAGTTCATCCAGCAGGTTTGAATAAGTCCGACGTACTTAGCGTTGGTTGAAATAGATCTATACTCAAATGAGGTAATTTGGAATTTTTTTGACTTTGTAATTTATATGCTCTGTTATAATAAATACATTGAGCTCTTTTTGTGGGTCAGTTTTAATATTTGATATTATTAAGATCCACCTGGATTATATACCAACGGCTCTATTACTATTACCTGTACTATATATATATATATATATATATATATATATATATATATATATATATATATATATATATATATATATGTGTGTGTGTCTGTGTCTGTGTCTGTGTGTGTGTGTGTGTGGAGAGAGAGAGTGTGGCAACTAATGTAAATATACATATATCAACCTAAAACAAATACTGGTCAGGCCATTTGTTAATTTTGTCACATTGACATTGCAAAGGCATGAAAGCGTCATCTTCCAGTTACGGATTAAATGAAAGGGAAACTTGATTTCTTTTGTCTTGGTAGTAGCCAGTCTAGAAAAAAAATTCGAAAATTAAAATCGCTTAGGGGTGCATGTCTCGTCTCTTTTTTTTTCTGGTGTATTCTCAACTCTGTTTCAAGCAGTATTTTCTGTGAAATATAAACCCTGGCCACTTACAAGATAAACAGTTAGATTCATCACTTTTGGATTTCGCTCGTGAATTTCAAAGCCCAAGATAGGCCACATTATCTCGTTAGAGAAAATATATCTGCCCATCTGATATATTATATTTTGGTAGGATTACACATGCACACGACAGCGGGGTGCTGATAATTTTAGATTTTTTTATTTTTATTAGCCAAATCCATTTAGAGTCTTTTTCTTTTTCTTTCCATCAATTTTTCGAGTAGGTATACCACACTGATAATTGCTGGCGGACCTAATATCACAATGTACTATTAGATTCTTTTTCTTTCTCTCACTTACAAAACTGAGGGAAAGAATAAGTATTTGATATTACATTGTGATATTAGGCTAAAATACCTTTGATTTTTCTCAGGGTAATTATTGTTAGTTGTAGGTTAGTTAGTTTTTAGACAAAATGAAATCTAATAAACTTAAAAGTCAACAGACCCACACTTAAAATAAAACTTATTCTTCTTTTGTGTTATGTCCCTTTAGAACTTAGACGATCATGGTCCTCCACTCCCTCCTGTTCCTTGTAAGTTTTGCGTTTATGCTATTACATTGGTGCAAAAATAATGTCGTTTTTTGACTATTGTTCAATTCATGCGGTACCCATTTATCCAACTTTTTTGACTTCTTTATTTGCTTTAAATGGCGAACGACTGTTGAGTGGTCGATTTCGAGTTCAACAGAAACTTCTCGTGCTGTTTTGCGAGGATCAGCTTCAATTAAGGCTTTCAAATGTTCGTTATCAACCGCAGTCGGCCAGCCGCGACCGTCTTCATATTCGAGGCTCTCGTCACCATTGCGAAATTTCTTGAACCACCGTTGTCCCACACGTTCGTTAGTGGTTCCTGGGCCAAACGCATCATTGATATCACGAGCTGTCTCGGCAGCTTTTCGGCCTAGTTTGAACTGGAACAAGAAAATCGTGCGGATTTGAATTTTGTCCATGCTGTCGAAAAGCCTGCAAAAAATGAATGAAGAGATTGAGAACGGTAACGAATAACACGATTCGATAGAGCGAAAAACGCGCTTCAAAATGATATATAACATGGCTATATATATCAATGAATTAATTCAGAAATCATATATAAATGTAACATATGTGAGAAAACGACATTATATTTGCACCAACCTAATATTTCTCCCAAATCCTTTCCCGCCATCCATTTGCTCAAGGCCATCAAGTGCATTACATGCTGCTTTCCTCCTTTCCTTTTTCTCTCTATCTGTAAAGTGAGTATCAAATTCTTCTTTTCTCAATATGTACTCCAGAAGATTCAACTGCCTCTTCCGGATGTTAAATATAAGTTTGCTTTGCGTTTCTATTCTCCCCAAAACCCCGTCGTTGCTCCCATGTTTGGCCCATGGTATCTTTAGTATCTTTCTGTAGAAACATATTTCTGTTGTTTCAAGTGAAGATTGTCCAGCATTCGCTGCCATACAGGACGACAAATATCACGTTACAGTTAAATACTTTTTCCTTTTTTCTAACGAAATTTCTTCTGTCTCTTAATAGTTTGCTTAGCTTTTGAAATGCATCTTTGGCAATCCCAGTGCGTCTTCAGATCTCAATGCCACACTGTTAGAACACTTTCAGACCAAATGCTAATTTTGGTAAATCATACTGCTGACTTAAGACATGAAATTCTACCACGCCGTACCATGCACACAGTAGCCGTTCTCACTGAGTCGGGTGGGGATGTCCATGCGACAAGGATGAAAATTCCGTAAAATCAACGCGAAAAAAAAAAAAAAAAATGAAACCGGAAATCGTTCACAGGTGATTTTGATTATCTAGGTGCATGGTATGTACGCATCAACAAATCTTGTAAAATCTTGGACTTGCCAAAAGGGTATAACATTTCCGTTTCCACAAATAAATTTTGTCGACCATCTAATCATTTTTTCATTTGTTTTCATAGCCTTGTATCAAACATTGTGTATCGTTTTTATTAGCCGTGTATCCAACAAAACGTACATCGCTCCCATAGCCTTGTGCCTGACTCGTAAAAATCTAGATGTGTATCTAACAAAGAAAGGCGTGTAGAGTTATTTTCACTCGATTCCAATAAATGGTCCGTCTAACTGACCGGAAACATTTACAGAACGAACATGATTGATCCTTTCAGAATCCGAGACTGAATTCACAAGAATTCTTCATTGTTTCACTTGACCGTTTTCTGTTCTTAGTCGCTTTTTTTGTTTTTTCAATCTGCATTTCGCCTTTCTGTAGTCGCTATTATTGAAAGTTATTCAACCATGATAATACTCAAGAAGAAATGGATAATTATGATAGAAAATGCTAGAATACACACAAATCTGGAACAACAACAATCACACTGCAAATATTTAGACTTTCCTTTTATATATATGTATATATATATATATATATATATATATATATATATATATGTGTGTGTGTGTGTGTGAGTGTGTATATATATATATATATGTGTGTGTGTGTGTGTGTGAGTGTGTATATATATATATATATATGTGTGTGTGTGTGTGTGTGAGTGTGTATATATATATATGTGTGTGTCTGTGTGTATATATATATATATATATATTTGTGTGTATATATATATATATATATTTGTGTGTATGTATATATATATATATATATTTGTGTGTATATATATATATATATATATTTGTGTGTATATATATATATATATTTGTGTGTATGTATATATATATATATATATATATATATATATGTAAACAACGCGGACTGTGCCGTTTAGTTGCAGCATGATTGACGAACACGTCGCTTTAAAGCTCTCTTGCAACTGTTCCATGGATAGAATGGAAGATCAAGAGGTTTAACCTCCATTGCTGATAACACGGTACTTTGAATAAAGCCAAACGCAGAATTTTAATTTAGCTTTATTACATAAAAAGAATGAATGAATAAACAGTGTAGAGATGCAGAAATATTGCATTATCTGCTGAGCTATGAATGGACAGTATTATTGAAAGAAAACACGGCCTAATAGCTATTCTCAGTTAGGATTTTATTTATTTATTACTAATCTGTTAATACATTATAAGATCCAAGTGTAGGCACCTTGAGGCGGTCTAATGGTCAGCAAGCTTGTCTCGCTAGAACAATTACGACTGAATAGTGTATCCTCACTTGGTGCCCAATACTTTTGGCCTTATGTCAAATCTAAGCTACGCTTGAAAAATTACTACAAGATCTAAGAATCACCAAAGGTAGTGCATTACTGAATAGGGTTGTTGTAATGAAGAACGAAGGCGAATTAAGAAGTTGATCCTGAGGTTATGTGGAAAAGATAACGTTTAAATCTAGAACTGATGAGGTTAAGCTTGTAGTGATCGGAGTAGTATCCTCTCGAGAGACTGCTCCACAAATTATCGGTTTTGGGAAAGAAATTTTCGAGTGGAACTTCTTGCTTACTAATAGAATACGACTGAAATGGAGATGTTTTGTCGCAATGTACGCGGCATGGTGGTTCGTAGATATAAAGATCTGAACTGGAGGAGATAGTATCTTTTATTAAAGTTAACGTCTTTAATCGTACCAGACTCATAAAACATTGAAACGAAATTAATTTTACAGTGTAACCCAGATATAAGAGACCCGTATATAAGAGAAACCCGGATATAACAGAGATTTTCTCTGGTCCTTGTGTTAATGTATATAAAATAGACCAAACCCGGATATAAGATACTTCTTCTCCGGTCCCGACAACTCTCTTATATCCGGGTTACACTGTATATGAATAATGATATACAAGATAAGAAAATATATATTCAAATGGAATACAGAACAAATATTATAATATGAAACAAATACTAATGCATAATAGGTGATAATATTTTTTTTAAATACTACATTTAAACACTCTAAATGGTGGTGATCAACTGATACAATCTTTTTTATTTGAGGTATTGAAATCTACAAGCCACGAGTTTCACTATTTGATCGCGGTCAGATGAGTGATCGACTTAAATGTTATGATCGCTTTATTTTTTGGAAACTGTATCCGAAAACAGTGATGCCATCGGTATAAATGTTCATTAGTGATCTGAGAATGTTAATTAGTAGAGCGTTAAGAAAATTCAGAAACAGAGTAGACAAAGGAAATAGTAGAAAAAGAGGAGACGATACTGGCGGACGCTCCCATTAATATCATTTCAAATTCTGAAGACTGGACATACTGCAACATTTACGAACCTACCTGTGCTTAATGAGTTGAAGCGTAGTTTAGATAGCGCACAAGGCCGAAAGTTTGGAGCACCTATTAGGATCGAACTTACTTTTCAGTTCCAATTGATTTGCCGAGACAAAATTGTTAGGTATGTCAGGTACGTCGATGACACTTTTGCAACTTTTTCAAATGAAAGTGAGGCTGTTGAGTTCTTCAATGAGCTCAACTCCTTGCACAAAGGTTTGTCCTCCACTGTGGAAGTGGAGAAGGACAATTGTCTGCCTTTTTTGGACGTTTTTGTAGAGCGTAGTAGAGGGGGTTTTCTTACAAGCATCTATCGCAAACCAACCTTTACGGGTCTCTATTTGAATTGGCGTTCATTTTCTCCTGCATCAAGGAAAATCAATCTTGTTAAAACCTTGGTGTACAGAGCGCTTAAAATTTGTTCTATTAGATTGGACCGTGAATTTGAGAACATTAGGGAGATTTTCCTCAGTAATGGCTATCCGGAGACCCTCATTGACTTTATTATTATTAAGAAGACTAAGGAATTTCATTCCCCTAAAGTCCAGGTGCCTTCTAAATGTCCGGTGTATTTGATGATTCCCTGGATTGGGGATAGGGGTCAAGGCTTAATTAAGCAGATTAGCAAGTCGGTTTCCGGTTGTTTCCCATCAGTTGCTTTACGTAGCATTATTCGAACCAGGTCTGTGTTTCCGTCGTTTCGCAAGGATGTATTGCCCTACATCAAATTGAGTAATTTAGTATATGAGTCTAATTGCCAGTGTGCTGCTGGTTATGTAGGGCGTACAACCTTGCATTTGGAAACTAGAATCAATCAGCATGTACCTTCCAAAATACGACTTGGTAAGATAGATAAAATATGCTATCTTCCCCCCATGAATATGGAATCGGCTATTGCTCAACACTTAGTTGAGAATATAGTCTGCGTCAAGTCGTACAAAAAAGAGTGGTTTAAAATTATTCATACAGCCGATTCCAACAATCATTTGAAGATTTTGGAATCGGTCTGTATAGGATTAAGGAAACCTTCTCTCTGCCGGCAGAAGGAATTTGTAAAGTCTCTTAATCCGTTGGGGGATACATTATTTTAACTGTCCCTCGCTTATTTATTTACACGTTATTTCCCCTCCCCTCGTTACAAGTATATACACTTGTTTGTTATTTTAGCGTGTTCCCCCTTTTTGCTCTTTATTGTCGTTACTATTCTTTTCGTTAATTAATTATCCAACGATTACCTCCTGATGAGATGTTGGTTGAAAGGGCCTTAGAGACTTTTAAAATTAAAATCAATACATTCCTTGTTTTTAAAATTATAAAATAATCTTATAAATATAAGTAATTATACTCGTCCGGAAAAACCTTAGGTGTTTTGGCTTGTAAATGAACAAACCAATACCCAAGGAAAAATAAGGAATAATAAAAAAGAAAGAATATGTAATTCAGGTGAAAAAAACCCGACCAGAATCCAAGCTCAGAATCGAAAGAAAATAACCTCCAACACGAGTAAAGCAAAAGTAACTAAGCAAAGTGCTCAATACACGAAGTAGAGCAAATCAAACTATGAACCTAAAGAGCCAGGCAAACCTTCCTAGGTTGGTTTGCCTGGCTCTTTACGTTTATATATATATATATATATATATATAATAAAAATTTAATGGTCAGTGTTGAATTAGACCAGAAACAGTTGTATCAAAAGTGTTCAATACACATATAAAAAGATAAAAATTTAACATGTACAGATTTTAACTATAAAAAAAATTAGAAGATCAAATGATTCCGCTACTTTGGTTTCAACCTGTCGGAATATTTTTGGACTATGTTCAAACTGATTTCCTAACACTTTATTTTTTTAAATAAAAAATTTATGAAGGCTATATTTCAAATATATATATATATATATATATGAATGAATAAACGCACAGAATGAGATGTAGTAAAAGGTGATGATAATAAGGAGGTAAGCAAGTGTATTGTAAATGCATCGGCAGTGGTTAAATAAAATATATATATATATTTCTTTTCATTATACTAAAATATGAACTCAAAAGGAACTATTTCGTACGTATACAACGTGTCATAAAAAATGAAACGTTAGAAAATCAATTCGCTTGAAATCGCCTGAAGATACCGAACGCTTGAAACCAAGGTAGCGGGATCGGCTACGTGTCTGATTGTGCAGATCTGTACAGAACAACGAAGCCTGTAGAATTTCAAAGACATTTTCAATGGAAATAAAAAAAAAAAAACAACACCCAGTTGCTTACAATCTAATTTAATGTAAGTTACGATCTAATTACATGACTCGCATGTTAATTGTTGCGCATAAGTTTGGTGAGGTCATTGAAGAATTCACCAAATAAATGTAATTTGTTTTCAACCCTTTACGAAAATTACTTGTATCTAACTTGAAACGGAGCGAAGAGGTAAAGAGAAAAAAATGGAGGCACTCTAATCAGCCAATTAAATGTCACCGAAAAGAAAGCCATTAGAGCAATTCATTAAATAGATTAATGTTTTTAAAAATATAAAGAAAACTGTTACAGGATTAACAAAAATATGCCGGAATTAATCTGACAATAAGCAGCTATAAGGAAGTTATGCTCAGTTGGCGCCATTTCCTTTCCAAGAGGGGATAATTTCTGGCCACACTATATTCAATAATTAGTCTTACAATTCCGTGTCGACAATTATTTATTACAGTTTGAAATAGAAAACTCATTGGAGTGACAAGCTTTTGGGATATTAATTTTGTTTCTGTTCAAAGTTGAGTGCTTATTGTTAAATAAAAACAAGTGATTATATGAATAATAATATCGAAACTTAAAACAAAACATTGTTACTAAACTAGTAGAACTGTCACAGAATATATAAATTGCGTTCTCTTTTCAAATTAGTTAAATATTTAAATTTTTTCTATGGTATTAATAAATTGTATCACCGGCAATTTCGATATAAGTCTACCATTTTCATTTAAGATGACAGACAAGGTACTGCGATTAACCTTTTTTTTTATTAAATTTCTGTTGTGTACGAACAAGTGTTTTCTTTTCGGAACACGTATAAACTGTCCAAATGTTCTGTAATTTAGAGCGCTTTCAGCCTACTTTAATCCATTATCAAGGATGATTTTATTTTATTTTGCTTTACAACTCGGTGCATGAGTTGTGTGCATGCTTCTAGAGTTAAAGGATTCTTTTATTTCAAGAATCATCCCATTGTGTTTTTTTTTTTTAGTTTTTATTATTAAGATTCCCATTATGTTTCATCTTATTTTTACATGCGGATGACGTTATTATGTTTGTATTTTCTACTTGTATGTTTCGGATTGAATCTGGTAAGTTTATGTGTGTGTGTGTGTGTGTGTGTGTGTTTAAATGGCTCTAAAAGAGCCGTGGTCGGACAGCCGTGGTCGGACAGCCGTAACGTAAGCCGTCTGGATGGGCATGTACCCGTGTCCGATGTAATTGTTTCTGAATTCGGTTTGATCAGGAACATAGATCCTTAAGGAGCATTTGAACTCATAAATAATGTTCGTTCGTTGTAATTTTAATCTTGCTGATGTGTTGTTAATTTTGACGATAAGATTAGCCGTTTTGAATTTTTTGTAATACGTAATTAATAATAGTACAGATGTAGACGTCTTGTTGGTATACTGCGGTACTGAAAACTAATCAATCAGAAAAAAAAGAATCTTACCAACTGTCCCAATGCCAAAAGTGACATTCACTAAATTTTGCTTAAAGTTTCCAGAGACCAAACGTAGCTTAGATGTGGCACAAGAGCGAAAGCATGGGGGCGGAGCACCCAGTGCGGATCGAACTCACTATTCAGTCATAATTGTTCTAGCGAGACACGATTGCTAACCGCCTTGGTGTGAGTATAGTAAGGCGTTAATGCGTTGCAGCCAAGGTGACAAAATGGATTTGACAAGCCACGTTCCAGGGCAAACCTGCATGATTGCCAGTCCATGAAATGAAAAGCAAAAATACATAGGTGCGTCATTTGAATTCGACAATGTAAAACTGGCAACTGCTCTCGAACAGTACCGCCAATCAGTGGTTCGAGTGAGTCAAGAAATGGCTTAGAAAATTTGTAACGTTTCCAAAACAAAACTGCTTTCACTTAAGTGGAAAGACGTACGCCCATTCACATTCATCAGCCTTCTTCAGATGGTATACGCTGGAATTTTGAACCGAACTCTTTATTTCATCCGCCGAGGTAGATTATTCTAGTTCCACATGCCATACCTTTTCGGGATATCTCAGCTTCAGTTAATTCCCTTTAGTAATTCAACTCTCCAAGTTTTTGTTCATCTCTGCCGTGATCAAGTATTGAACTCACAAATCTTTGGGTCAAGTCGCTGGATTACTTCAAACATACGCTTTTATCCACATAGTCCAGTGGATAAAAGCGTTAGTTGAAGTAATCCTCAAAAAGTGACAGGGTCCAAAGTGCTGTAAATTCAATATACAGAAGAGGCGAACGAAAATTTGGATAGTTGAGTTACTAAAGGGAAATAACTCAAACTGAGATACCCAGAAATAGCATTGTCTGCCTATTTGAATTTTTTTCAATTTTCTATGAGATTATCCACAAATCTGATCACGTTCATTACCAACCTTCGTTTGATTATTCTATTCAGTAACCATCCCTAGGTTGCAAGACATTGTAACAAATGTAACAAATGCCTATATTCCTAAGACTTTAAACGGAGAATTACTTTCCTATCAGTGGCCTGAAGATACTTTTTTTATTGAGAAATCAAATGTGCATAATCAAACCATATTCCTATTTTTTTTTTATTTTGACTTTTAAAACATCATTCTTATGTCAGTAAAAGGTTTGGTTCATTTTGAAGAATTTGACAGACATGGAGACTGGTTCCGTATCAATGGCATTCTGTCGATTTACACTTGAGTGATTTTCCCAAAGAGTAGAATATTCGGTATGTAGATATCAATTTGCATAGCGATTTTGCACTCCAGAGAAAAAATAACGTTTCAATACAGATGCTTGTTACGGAAGAAAACTTTGTTCATTCATGAATGAAATTATCTTTGCCTTACTCTTTGCATTTGTATCTTAGCTATAAAGCCCTGTCTTCTGTCGATCTATCCAACTGCACATGACAGAGTCATCACGTTTTCATTTCTCCTAAAAAAGCTTTCTATTTGCACCACTAAATACAAAAAAAAAGAGGGATTGAATTTTATCGTTCTTGACAATCGAACCTCGATATATTCCAACTTCTTTTTCTCCTCCCGTAGCATTTTACACATATATATATATATATATATATATATATGTATATGTATATGTGTGTGTGTGTGTGTGTATACTGAGTGTAACAGCAAAATTGTTCAAATAGTGTCCTATTGTCAGATTAAGCTTTGAAACGTTGGAAATGATTAAAGATATCTTACTGGAATTCTCCAGGGTTTTATAACACTATTGGGACTCTAATGTGAACATTAAGAATGCATTTAGCTCTAAGTCAAAATGATGACCCTGTTGCTGTTGAGACTTCCTGATCCAGTTTTCCTCTCTACTGTTGTCCCCTCTTTTTTAAACTTATTCACTGTTCTTTGGATGGTTCTTGAACGGACTTTGAAGATGGAAGCCAGACTATGAATGTTGCTACCATTATCTTTTTTCTTTCCTTCGTTGGGAAGATATAGTAAGGCTGATACAAAACGATTTTAATCTGTTCTCTATCTAGCAGAATAAGTAAAAAGGTTTCTCAGTAATTCTTAAGACAAATGCTTTAAAGATGGCTAAATACCATATCTGAAAACTAGGAAAAAAGGCACTCAATTCTTTTTGTTTTTAGATATTGAACATTTTGTGTGATGGACAATTATGCTGTGACAATTTGGAATAATTTTGGTGTTACACCCGATACACACACACACACACGCACACACACAGATATATATATATATATATATATATATATATATATATATATATATATATATATATATATATGCGGGGTACTTTGATCTTATCATCAGTAGCAAATAAGTGAATTTGGTCTTCTCTTCCTCCGAGGGTTACGTCCATATGACATGGGAACAGCGGTTCTCTTACGATCACCTAAGTTAAGGAACGTCGAACCTGGCCAGTACTTAGAAGGTTGCCCGTTTGGAAATGCCAAGTGCTATAAGCTATTATTCCGGGTGGTGTAGTGGATGATGGCTCGGAATTGGAAATCGGAGAGCAAAGTTCAAATTCCAGTCGGGCTCGTTATATTCACGTGTGCAAATATCCTTGGGATAGTTATGAATCTACCTTTCCCCTCCAGCTAGGGGTTAATTTGTAGGACTTGTAACGAGGCGTCGCAAGCCTAGCATTACTCTATTGCTATTTCTATAGTGTGTATCCAGATGAACTGCATTCCTTCGATACACCAGTCCAAACCGACGCGGTTAAAATCCGCCATACCACGCATACTGTAGCTAACGATACACATTCTCTTCATACACACCTATTGAGCTGTAAGTTCCATTCAAGCTGCTTATTTCCACGAAACACTGCCCTGATTAAACAACTCCCAAGTGGTTGCTTACTAGATTACTTCATTTTTAACATGTCCCAAACTAGGGTTAACTGTTATCTTCCACACATATCAGCATGAATAATAGGAAAAGATTTACCGCACGAGTTTATTTATTTTTGAAAATAATAATATAGAATTCATTATTTTTTTTTAAAGTAAAGCGTTAAGAGGTCATTTAATAAAAATCTCCTGAAGTACCGTAAGGTTGAAACCAAGGTAGCGGATTCAACTGACCACCTGATTTTTAAACTATTTATTCTACATTCAACATCATCACTTTAAAGACACTGGAGGTGTTGAAACAAAATGGCTAGTTTTTAGTGATTTTATAACATATTTATGTTATAATTTTTAAATAATTATACATACATACATATATATATATATATATATATATATATATATATATATATATATATATATATATTGAAAACATATAGTTATATAGGAAATAAAGTGTAGCTTCTGACACTTGAGTTTGAACATAGAAAACCAGGGAGCAAATACAGGCGATCCCATTATTGAATTAAGTAGACCACGTGACCATAGAGAAAACGCATATATGGGAGGTACCGTGTGTTTAATTGATCTGCATTTCTAGTCTATCCTCTATGCTATACGGACCGCCATTCTCTATTCTCTTCTATGCACTATTCTTTATTCGGATCATTACGGAGATTACTGTACAGGCGAGTATTAGCGAGCAAGTTCTATTAGTGCGAGTGCTATTTGAAGGCGTCTGGCACCGACATTGTTCAACGGCGTACTATAGTTGTATCTGCGATTACAAAGACCCATATTTGCGCAAACGCTCCGTTTATTTATTAATAGTATAGATTTACGGCTACAGACCTGAATATTCAAGAAATCTTATTAATTAAAGACAGATGTTGGGTATTTAACTTTAATAACATTTCCCGAATGTTCAGGCCGGTAGTCGAAAATAAATAAATATACATTTTAATAAATAAATACAGCGTCTACTCAAATATGGATATCCAGCAAAATAACGATTATCGTGATCTGTCTGATTAATAGATAAAAATCGATTACTTCTTTAGAAATAAGACAATCGAGAAATTACAGCAGATTAACTTTTAAAAAAAGTTTTTCATATTAATTCTATCTCTATCTTCGATATTGAACACTCTAACACAAAGCCTGATTTGCTTTAAATGCTTCCTGAGCAGTAAACCACTGAAAAAACAGCAATTTTGACTTCAAAACAGTATTTTAAACTAACACTATATATATATATATATATATATATATATATATATATATATATATGTAAGCAAATATATGGATATAGATCCGACATTATGAAGAAAAATATACGGAAAAAACAAACAAAAATTCTTTTATGCAATTATGCTGTTTTAATGTTAATATAATGTCAACGTCAGACGTTTCAGTCTAACAAACTATCTTCAGGACCTATTGAATTGATAATGTTAATTATATTTTATGAATATGTCCTGAAGATGGTTTATTAGACCGAAACGTCTGACGTTGACATTATATTAACATTAAAACAGCATAATTGCATATAAGGATTTTTGTTTGTTTTTTCCGTATATTTTTCTTCATATATATATATATATATATATATATATATATATATATATATTTAGCAGTGCAGAACTTGAGTAAGGCTTTTAAAGCATTCAGTTTAATATTACTAGACATAATGAAATATAAAAGAGGAAAATAACCGTTTTTTCCTCTTTTACTTTTCATTATGCCTTGTAATATTAAACTGAATGCTTTTAAAGCAAAATATATATAATTAGGTTGGTGCAAAAATAATCACGTAATAATGTCGTTTTTTGAGATATTTTTAACGTAAAAAACGACATTATTACGTCATTATTTTTGCACCAACCTAATATGTGTATGTATATATATATATATATATACATACATGCATATATATATATATATATATATATATATATATATATATATATATATATCTTTATAAAAAAAAAATAATTATAATAATATTTTGCTCTACTGTGTTAAATCAAGCATTGATTTTAAAAAAAATAACTGCTAAGAACACCGGATTAAAAATCTTACTGTTCTTATTATTTTAATTTACTCTCTCTCTCTATATATATATAGATTGAGCGTTTGGCCTTGTTCAGATTGCTGACCACGCTAGATAACACGCTGTAACCGACTATATCTAAGGTCTGTTCAGCATAGGTGTAGTATAAACCAGAGCTGGGATCTGTTGGTGCTGAACAAACACAAAATATGCCTGAGCAAACATCTGCAATAGCTTGGCTAGCCGTTCTAATAGACGGGTATACTCGATTACGATTGGCCAGCTATATATATAACGTAATCCACAGACAGACTGTTTCGCAGTTCATCAGTGTGGCTAGACATCCGGTTGCCTCTAGCTCGGATCGAAACCCGACTGAACTGGTGGACGGCATATTTATTTTTAGAAACACGCCCAGTGACTGACAGTGACTCAATTCGCTATGCGAAGAGTCTCGCTATATTAGCTATAATAGTCACTACAAACCCATACCTACTCCCTAGAGAGCTCAACTGAAATTAATATTTATTTCAGCAAAAACTAAGGTAGATGCTTTGTGCGTATAAGTGGGGAGATAAAGAGAGAGGGAGGAATTAAGAAAAAGAGAGAAATAGATAAGAGTATAGAAGACGTGCGTTCCTCAACATAGTTTTTTTCTTATATGGTTAAATATAGATATATATATTTTAAATGGCGTGCATTCTTTCCTGAAATCCTTTCAATCATTTTCTTAGAATATTGATATGAATTAAAACTGTTTAACTATGTTAGACGCACTATAATCGTCCAAAATAAGCCTCGGCTGTAAGTTCCTTGGTTGTCTAAAAATCCGACAGAATTTGATAAAGACACAAACGTCTGTGTGTTTTATTTCTCTTGGCCATAACCTGAATCCTGAAATACTATTTTTTCCGTCTCCACATCAGCCGATTTGATCTCGAAACTTCTAATCGCGGATTGTATCCACAGAGAAATTCGGGCTTAACGTAAAAAAAAAAGGCGTTTCTCATTATTTCTGCCATTTCTGAAAGAAAGACAATATGGACGACAGCCGTTCACTTTTAGTAATATTTCCTTGTAATTGAAAGGATTCATTTATTATTTATGGTGTCGCGTGTCACTTCAGACACTAATTATAGGCTAGAGAATTTCACTAGAAATGTCTATTATTATTAATCGACAGGACAAAGGAGAAAGTGAAATATTCGCCTTGCCGTGAATATATATGTATGCTCGTGGGACATTGAAAAATAAAAGACATATCAACGAACAAGATATCAGTTAATTGTACCTTGAAAATACTTGTCTATTCATTCAGCTTTTAATTAAAAAATTGTTCAGCCCCTGACATTCTTAAGTGAAAACACAGAGAAAAAAAAGCAGAACACTGTAGTGAATTCGACATTCACTGAGTGTCCTACGCCGTAATGGCTGTTTGAATGAATGGCTGATTTGTTTAACGTTATATCAGTGCATTATGGGTCATGTTATAAAATAAAATAAGATATATCTCGGCTGATTTACTGGCAAATAAACTAACATACTCAAGAGCGAGATCCGGATGAGAACGGGACAAGGCCCCCTCACAAAATGACCATTATCTTCGTTTACGCATGTTCCCGACGCACGAGTTCCGGTCGAAAAATAAAATAATATTTTAAAGTGTTTCTATTTTTCGACCAATAAATATGCTTCCCTTCTAATTATACTCGCGTCGTTTTTCGAGCCTGTTAAGCCATAAAAAATCGCCATAAAAGGGGTCACACGGAAGTACACCAGGCAGTCAACAGCAGGCCAGGGAAGAGACCTGTCACGGTCAGGTGAGCGGTCAGCAGCAGCCAGCAGCAGTAGCGCCACGCCAACCAGCGAGAACAACTATGAGAGATCAGCCCAGATGTTTTTGTTGAAGTTATATTTTGGAATACAGTTTGATTTCTTTAAAAAATTGTAGAGTATTATATGGATTAATATCATGAAAATGTTCTTTCATGCTGGTTGTTTGTTTTGCTGGCAGATTTTTTAGCGGTATGTCAACATCTCTATGGGTCATTTTATGCCAAAATCTAAGTATTTTGGACACAAAATAGTGGTTTCAACTAAATATATTTCGAACGCAATTGTATTGCTTAAACTACAGATAAAATGTATTATTGGTACTTTTGCTAGAAAATGTAGTGTTTTTAATTCTACTAAAAATAGGTATTGTTGGTAATTTTACTATAAATATGTGCTGTTGGTCTTTTTTTTAATATGAAAATTTATGGCTGATATTTATACTATAAAAATGTATTTTTATCCTTTCATAGTACTTTTTATTCATTTTAACAAGTGCTACCATTCCAGGTCAGGATGTACCCAGGAGTCACAGAAATTAAGAGATCGTTCTACGCTCCTCATACCTTCAGTGATGATAAGATATGTTGGGTTACGTCCTCTAGGAGTGAAGTTGAAAAAATATCACCCATTCACACACTGTCATACGCATTTATTATATAGAAGTGCATTTAACACTTGATCGCTGTTGCGGGTATCACTACTTTTTTGTGTGGTGTAACTTTTTTCCGTAAGAATTCAATGCCTTCTACTGCACTGGTTCCGCAAACAATATTTGTCGGACACGAAAATATGATGTTTCAACAAAAAAGTATTAATAGATATATTAAACGAACAAGTTATACAAAGGAAAAGGAGAAATGAAGATAAGATGTGAAGTGTGTCACTAGCAAATGTCGCATCTGTGCTAAAAAGGTTTGCAAATCGCAAAATATGTCTTCGGCAAAATGACCAGAAAAATAATTTTGATCTCTAACAACGCTGGGAAGTAAGGACTGGGTAACTTCAGCCGAGATGTTAGCAATGCACTGTTTCTGATCTCATCTGGCTCTTAAAAAAATAAAGAATGACAAAAGGTGTCAGGTCATTCCTGGAGCAACAAAATTAACGGACCATTCTAACCGGTATTTTATAGAATGACTAATAAATAAATTTGAGAAGAAGAAAAAACGTTTATTAACGGTGAAAAAAGGTCGGTGGGAAGGAAATGTAATTAATGCCTTTTTTTTCTTTTTTTTTCTATTTTTTTTTTTTTTTTTTTTTTTTTACATCGGCCATCTTGTCGATATGCTGAATTCCGAGAAAGACGTGATCACTAGAATGCGTTACCATTTCCTCACATTGTTCGGTAAACTTTATTTGCCTTCTCGCGAGGAAAGAAGGAAATAAACGTACCACCATCTTAACGGACAAACAAAGAAGACAGATTGAAGTTCGATAAACACTCTTTGTTTTACTTCGACAAGATGGCTGACCTGCATCTGAAAGTAAAAAAGAAAAGAATAATTCAGCCAAACAGGGAACCAAGTCAGGCGAAGACCAACGCAATACTCCAAACTTCTAACTGGAAAGGACTCGTTCATGCGACAAAGTAACATGCAGAGTTGCTTGTTGTTAGTGTGGGACTTGCATTACGGCCCAAACTGACAAAATTTCGTTCATGTCCTTTGTCAGCAATTACGCCATTTCTCGGATATGCGGATGGTGTAACTGATATCGATTCGGAATAAGACGTGTTCGTTACATCCACTTACGCGCAGACACCCTTCAGAAAGGTAGGAACCGTTCTTCTGTCCCAGATACAGATTAAATAGTAGGTTTTGTATCATGAAAATCACTATCATTCTCAAAGAAATTTTAGTGTAATATTCACTCTCAAAAATTAAGAATTGTGTTTAAAATACAGAACATGTTCCGGTTCGAATAACAAACAAAAAGTTTGATACGCCCTAAAAATAAATTAGATAATCGCCAATTATCTCTTCCTTATTCATTTTTTTTTTGTCTTAAGTCCTGATGTGGTATTAGAAAATGGTAAACACTTCAATTTCCGGTACATATCAATGGCGACTGCAAAAGAGGATAGGAAAGAAGCGTCGAAATAGAAAACCGATTCAGAAAAATAAACTAAAAACAGAGCAGTGAGTTGCCGACTCAAAGAAGCTCTAATTCAGGAGAGGGCAAGCCTTAAAGATCTTCTTAAGGATATTAAAAAAAAAAGGATTGGTGATCCCTAGAGCTGTGAACCAAATTAAACGTCGGAAGAAAAAGCGGCATACTCGGAGATCATTTTACAATGATCCTTACGCTTTTGCTAAAAAGCTGTTCACCGAGACAAAGTGGGACAAACGCGACGTACCGCAAGATGAACTCGAGATCCACCTGAGTATGGCGTATTCTGATGCTTGGAAAGATGTTCCAATCTCTTCTATAAATGACCCTCCTAGGAACTGAAGATCCAGTGATCATTTTTAATGACAGCGGTCGAGAGCTGAGGGAAATTCATGAATTCGTTCGCAAAGCCTTTGCTCGCATTGCACCTGGAATAAATGAAATATCATACAATTTATATAAGAATTGTTCAAACGTCCTCAAGCAACTCACCATCTCCATCCGTGTTTCAATTTTATTAAAGCCTCGTTAGAGTATGAGAGAAAACAGACAATAAGACAAAAACACTTTTCAGATATTTTTGGGTCAGTTCTCATTGATCAGACACGTGCCATCTTAGTGCGTTCAGGCCGCGTAACGTGGTGTCACATGCTTCTAACTTATGGTTGACCTTTTTAAGCATGTATTCTTTGTATTAGATAGATATAAATTAGATTCTGTAGGAATGGATTCAGAAGAAAGACGGCAATGTTATTTGATGTTTTAGCCATGTGTATAACCACTGAAGATGCATATATCGGATATATAACAAAGTGTGGTCATGGACTTCGTACACAGTGCGAAGCAGGCAACAAAATGCCTGTAATGGCCAGAGAACCTAAGATCCGATTTCACAAGGAAGGTGAACACCCTGTGCGAAAGACCTAAATATTAGGTTGGTGCAAAAATAATGACGTATAATGTCGTTTTTGACGTTAAAAAATCAAAAAACGAAATTATTACGTCATTATTTTTGCACCAACCTAATAACTCCCAACATGACGCTACTGAGTAGAGCCGATGATTGGAGGGTGTTAGTTGATCTTAGAACACCTCTGCAATTTCCGGTATAAATCTTTCAGACAGAGGCACGCCCCGACATTGTAGCATGGTCTGATTCAAAGAAATATACGCTCCAAGTTGAATTAACGGTACCTGGGGACGAGAACCGCGAGGAGGCACACAAGCGAAAGAAAAACCGCTACAAATTGCGGCGATCCGTCTGCGTAGAAAGAGGTATGGACATATCATGTGCTACCTATTGAGATTGGGTGCCGTGGATTCCTGGGACAGTCTTTTTGAAGGTGGATATCAATGGCCGGAACCTAAAGCGTGCTTCACACCGATTCCAGACCACATCTCAACAGACATCGAGGTGGATCTGATCAAGATCCAAAATAAATAAAGTTAAATAAAACCTTGCTCGCAACACATTGCTACTTCAGACATGAAACAGAAAATTTACCTTGCATTCTACGATATTAATAACGGTCGCTACGAACGCGTTGTGCATTTTAACATGACGTTGAAAATTTCAGTTGCAGTTGTAAAAAGAAATCGTAAGAGACTGACACGTATACAAAAATAATTCCCTACCCGGTGGCAAAAGCTGCTGGTGGCACCACGGGTGGCAGTGCCGCCTTAGCCACCAAAACCTTGTTAACTCCGCTGGTTGGCGGCTGACGATGGCAGGGTATCGCACGTTCTTTCACACGGTGTATGTAGAGAATTAAATAGGCATTTAAGGACGAGGATGTTTATTGTGATTTTATTCAAATAGTGTGTTCCTTCTTTTTCTCGTTTGTTTTGTATTAGAAGAACTAAACTAAAAACTTCATTTAATAATAATTTTTTAATGTATCGCTGCAACTTGTGTTATGTTTTAACTTTTTTTACAATTGCCACGTTTTTATACATTTATCTTAACTTTGAAATTGTATGAAAATAAATAATATTTTGGAGTAATACGTGTTTTTTTAACTTTAAGAAGGAAAGAAACATAGCCCATACACGCACAAATATATTTTTCCTCCGTAGTTTTCTCAATAATTAATAAAATATAGTTTTTACAGCATTTTAGGCATTTAATGAAAAAGTCATATTTGAAAATTTATTATCGATTACCTTGATTGCGATACCATAATCGGATTTGATTAAAATCACTTGATAATATTTTGTTTTCACAAAGTATGCGTTCAGACTTTTCTCATAATTAAAAGAAATAAAAATTAAGAGACTTGGTATTTTTGTTCATTTTCATTATGACAATTTATTATTTTTATCTAATTTTAATTGGAAAATCTAACAATGTCTGCCAATGATTGTATTTTGCCGCCAGGAAGATTTTAGACTTCCTGACTATCAACCAAAACGATCTCTCCTGCAAGAAATTGAAACGCAAGAAAACATGCCTGTTTAAGTGGGAAAAAAATTGCTTGTTTTTGGCTTAATTATTAAAGTTTAACGTCAGTGTAAATAGACTTATTGAAATCGTTCCATTTAATGTTTAGAGCCTGTAATTACAATTTGTATTACGAGAATAATTGTTCAATATTGAAGATCTAATATAATATTGATATTTAGAAGAGCAAAGGAGTCCTGATAATAAGCTCCACCTGACAGCAAGCCTCTGTTCGGGAGATTTGAGGTTTTACAGAACGTGGAACCCCCTCTTAATTGCTGTCGCTCCCGGGTCGGCCCTGTTCCGAGGTGGTAACACCTGTTACAATCCCAGCTATGAGAAAACAGTGAAAGCACAAACAAAAACAAAACACTATGAAAGTATAAAAATACATTTTTATAAAATTACCAGAAATATCTATTTTAAGTAAAATGACCAAGTATCAATGTCCGGGCAAAGTTACTAAGATTTTTTTTTTTTTTCATATTTGTACACCAATTCTGCTGAACTTGAGTGTTCGATCTCGTCCCTATGAATCGTAATACACATGGAGTATTCTCTTGCGATATTGCTATTTTCGCTAAAATTCAGGAATCAATAATAAGCAATTTTAACATCTACCGAAGACAGAGAAAAGTTAATTAAAAAAAAAAAAAAAAAAAAAAAAAACTACATATAAATTAAAACCATAATAATATTTCTTTAACATGCAAAGAAGTGTTTTGACCGGATTTTTGAAAACTCTAACGGATAAAATAAACTGTGAAAGTTGTACAGATAAATTATATACACCTTGTATGATGGTACCCCCGTTGTATATAATGCCGCCTCAAGGTACTGACAATACCGGCATTCGTCGAGAGCACCATCAAGGCCGACAGCGCCATAACGCCCTTAGATCGTGTATTTGTGATCTTCCAAAACTAAAGCTTATGAAAACATACTTAATGTCGACCATGACTAAATACAGATTAAATTATTTTACTATTTTATCATTAGGAAATGATCATGGAAAGTAGATAGTCGTAGAATGTGCCACGAAATGATCTGCAGATATAAAGGCTAGCAAAATGTTTTAGTAGGATAATTAATATTATTTTACCTTCTATTAACTGTATATTGTAATAAACTTATTCTACGTTTTCAGTTTTTCTCCTTATAAAAATTAAAAAAAAATATAAACTTGTAAGTGTGCCGAAATTCATTTTGCTCAAGGTGCTAGGTACCCTATTACCGTCACATATACAAATCTACTTAGATCCCATGCAACGCTTAACACATTTTACGGAGAACTGAGACCAATCTCTCTTAATCTCAAACAAAAACGATTACAGTTTTTCGGTCACTGCCACCAGGCGGATAGGAAAATTGTCTCATCCTTACTCCTTCTGGAAATGTCTTCTCGCGAACATT
>OZ010578.1:55676178-55731178 GCA_963932145.1 Acanthosepion lycidas | reverse complement strand
TATATATATATATATATATATATATATGTCTGTGTGTGTGTGTATACGATGTCATATAACCGCATTTTTGCCATAACACAGATTATATAAGACTGCGAATATTTTTTTTTTACTTTCTCTAGTATATATATATATATATATATATATATATATATATATATATATATATACATATATATATATATATATACATATATTAAAGCATTTCCCCACAATCAAGGCGAAAACACTACTAAGACGCAAGCGGTTACTGAGAGTGAAAGAAAATTAAAATAACTGGTGTCAACAATACAGAAGATAAGGTTTGACGTAACATTTACTTTTTTTTTAAGATCGGAGATGGCTGCAAAGCAAGAAACAGGATAAGAGTTCCAAGGACGAGAAGTGCGAGAAAAGAACAGGTCAGATGACACTATCTGCTAGAAGAGTACTAGCCATTTGAGCATTGCATCCAAATTGCCATTACACTTAAATTCATGGGCCAAGAAGGAAACCTCATTAAAACAATTGAATATTTCAGGACATCCCATAAGTTCTGTTTGGATTTTGAATAATAAAGTTTGTGTGATCAAATCTGAAATCTTATTGAAATTTATTCATCAGTGTAGTTTGCATATGACTTCCTTCCATCTACTTGCAAGATTTTTGATCCTACTAATAAAGGACTATTTCGGTTTCGAGGAACCACGTCATGGCGTTTGAGAGTTAATCCATCCAAAAGCTTCTGTAAACTATGAAACAAATTGTAGTCTGAAGGAACAGGGTGGATGAGGAATTCTTTCTCAACCAAGTTCTTCAATCTTCTGAGATGTTATTTTTGCAATGTGGGGTCTTGCATAGTTCTGATGAAATACTACTCCTTTTCGATTCACTGAAGCAGGTCATTTTTTTCTTCAAAGCTGCGTTCAAATGCTGAAATTGCTGACAGTAGACTTGAGCATTGATTGTTGCATTAGCTGGGAGCAGATCAAAGTGAATTATTTCCTTTGCAAACCCACCGAATTGAGAGAAGAACCTTTTGCACATGTGTCTCTTTGTATGTTTGGTTTGCGTGTGCACTGTCGGAGAAAAAAAATCCACACATCTTATTAAAAAAAATGCATGTGCCGTTTTGTTTGGGCCTTTTCTCAATTACCAAGCCACTGTTGACGACGTTTAAAATTTTGATAAAACATCCATTTTTCATCGCCAGTCAGAAAAAGGTTCAAGATGAGTTCACGAGAATGAAGAGAAGAGCAGAAAGCAGTTCAGCATTTGCAGTAGAATTCAAACAATTCACGAGACAAATATTTTCCAAGTATAGGAACTTTTCCAAGTTGTTGAAAATGACAATGAACAGTTGTATGGTTTGAACGAAGTTCATTTCCAATTCTTCAACAGATACGGTAGTATTTTCTTCAAGTGCTGCTACAAGGAGCTCATCATCAAACTCAACTGGACGTCCTGTTCGGTCTTCATCTTGAAAGCTGAAATTTCCCCTTATGACGTTGGCAAACCATCTTATGAAAATTCTTTAATTCAAGCATTTTTTTTAATAAGATGTGTGGATTTTTTTTCTCTGCCATTGCACACTCAAACCAAACATACAAAGAGAGAGAGAGAGAGCAGAGAAACAGAGAAACAGAGAGAAAAGATATATTATCAGTAAAGAGAAAAATGAAGACTTATAATATTATAAACACGATTCAATAGAAGTAATATATATATATATATATATATATATATATATATATATATATATATATATATGTGTGTGTGTGTGTGTGTGTGTGTGTGTGTGTGTGTAATATAGGTAATCGATCCCTTGGTATATAATCCGGGTGGATCCTAGTAATGTTAATTATTAAAACTAGTCCACAGAGAACTTGATGTTTTTATTTTAACAGAGCATATGTATTTTTTACAGCAAAAAAAAAACAAAATTACCTCAACATAGAGATAGTCTGTTTCAAGCTGTTCTGTCTACGGCTATCACCAGTCTCTTAGTGTTTGTCCCGGAAAATTGTTAAAATTGTTTTAAATTTATTTTCAATGTCAGTCCTCCTCCCGTAGACGCCTTGTTAATGAAACTGAGTTTGTGTTAGCGATTGGCAGGGGCGTAAGTTATCTTAGCCCGGGGAAAGCCGTCTTGAGTTGGAGTTTATTTATTGTCAGGAGTTGTTGTTTGTAGTTTAATATAATTTCCTAATATGTGGTGGCCAGGACTTGACGTTTGTGGATTAATATCATTTCCTACTATGTGGTGGCCAGGACTTGACGTTTGTGGATTAATATCATTTCCTACTATGTGGTGGCCAGGACTTGACGTTTGTGGATTAATATCATTTCCTACTATGTGGTGGCCAGGATTTGTCGTTTGTGGATTAATATAATTTCCTAATATGTGGTGGCCAGGACTTGACGTTTGTGGATTAATATAATTTCCTAATATGTGGTGGCCAGGACTTGACGTTTGTGGATTAATATAATTTCCTACTATGTGGTGGCCAGGACTTGACGTTTGTGGATTAATATCATTTCCTACTATGTGGTGGCCAGGACTTGACGTTTGTGGATTAATATCATTTCCTACTATGTGGTGGCCAGGACTTGACGTTTGTGGATTAATATAATTTCCTACTATGTGGTGGCCAGGACTTGACGTTTGTGGATTAATATCATTTCCTACTATGTGGTGGCCAGGACTTGACGTTTGTGGATTAATATCATTTCCTACTATGTGGTGGCCAGGATTTGTCGTTTGTGGATTAATATAATTTCCTACTATGTGGTGGCCAGGACTTGACGTTTGTGGATTAATATCATTTCCTACTATGTGGTGGCCAGGACTTGACGTTTGTGGATTAATATAATTTCCTACTATGTGGTGGCCAGGACTTGACGTTTGTGGATTAATATAATTTCCTACTATGTGGTGGCCAGGACTTGACGTTTGTGGATTAATATAATTTCCTACTATGTGGTGGCCAGGACTTGACGTTTGTGGATTAATATAATTTCCTACTATGTGGTGGCCAGGACTTGACGTTTGTGGATTAATATAATTTCCTACTATGTGGTGGCCAGGACTTGACGTTTGTGGATTAATATAATTTCCTACTATGTGGTGGCCAGGACTTGACGTTTGTGGATTAATATAATTTCTTATGTCGTGTCTCTTATAAAAAACCCCGGCGTGTCTTTTACTGGGATTCACTGTATTTCTTCTTTTTTTCTTTTTTTTTTGTTACATGTATGTAATATTGTTAGTAATATTAATAAGTAGTGAGGGATTTAAATGTGAGCCCGTTAAGATTAATGTAAATTAGTAGCGTTATAGATTTATCGATTGTGATTAGTTATCTCACTTAATAGTTTGCATTGATCTTTGTATTTTATTATTATGATTTTTTTCCCTTCTAAACATATCTTACACCTATCCCTAAAAATATTGGGGGTGTTCGCGAAACCTAGAATTTTCCAATCTATTTGAGGATTCAGAGCCTTTTCCTTCAATTCCCAAAATTTTTTTCGAAATGGCTGTTTGGTGTTTTAATTTTGTGAATCAATGTTTATGTCTATTGATCCTCTTTTCAAATTCTCCTACAGATATGCCTAAGTAAATATTATGGTTTGTCGTATTTTCTTTTGGGGTAATGGTTGCCTGCTATACTACTTTTGTAGATCTTCATTTGCCCCCTACTGGGCAGTTATCCTTAATTCCACAATTACAGGGAGTTTCAATGTTAGATTTGTTTCCCCCCCCATGGAATTTACTTAAGATATAATTGTTATGGAAATTAATAATTTGGTACATGTTATCAGTGCAGAAGTAGCTAATTTTGACTAATTTCCTGTTGGATATTTTATTTAGAGATTTTTTTTTTAAGTGTTTAGTAATTAATCTTAGGAAGTACTGACTGATTTTGATACTTGACAGTTTGCAGAAGTGGGTGTTGAACCAAGTGATTTTTCTTTTCCTATTTTTACATCTACATTCCACTTTAGGTGTATCGGTATTATTAATAGTGGTTGCGTAAGACAATTTACTTTGGAAACCACTTTTTAGAGGGCTTTTTCGTTTAGTTCTTTATCCTTATTAAAGATTTATTCATTGGACGATTGTTTACTAATCCTGGTGCAAACGGTACTGGGTATTTGTCTTAGGATTGTATTGGGGTGGTTAGAAGCGATATTAATATAGTTGGGGTTTCGTTCTCTTTATGGTAGGGTTTAAATGTTTCAAAATTAAGGTTAAGGGTGATATCTAGGTAGTCAACTATTTTAAGGTTAGAGGAAATCTTGATCTTAAACCCTAGGAATTTGAAGGCCATGATAATTCTCTTTTGTAATTTTTCTGTTAGTGGATCATTACTATTAGGGATGAGCATGAGTCCGTCATCCCTATACATTCCTATTAGTTCCGGTTTTACGATTCTACTAAGCATATCTAAAATTTAAAAACATACTAGATCTGCAACTTGGACTGAGTCATATGCTCCCATGGGAACATCGAATTCGTCATTGTGCCGCTTAGTCCAGGTGAAATTATTTAGTATTAATAGTGACTTTCTCACTGTTAAGATGATATTAGTTTCATCATCCGTTATTATTATATAGTTCTTTCCAAAGTTGATACAATTGACCAGGAGGTCCCTAGTGATAGATGAATAGAACATTATTTACATTATTCGGACTAGTGTACTCATCTTTGTCGCTATATTTATCACAACGTTTCGGCCGTTGTACGCTCCGGCCTTCTTCAGGTGGTTGGAATTTCGAACGGAACCGTTTATTTCGCTCACTGGGATAGACTGTTCTAGTTCCACGTGCCTTGTTTGATGGATGTCAGTTATCAGTTATCTCCTGTTAATTTCCCTCTGAAAGTTATCCACTGCCTTAACTGTGTATTGAACTCACACTCTTTGAGTCCTGTCACTGGATCTAACCAACGTCTTTATCCACTGTGCAATACCAGGTTACACGATTTGGAGAAATTTTCTATTACACCTCATAGATAGATAGATAGATAGATAGATAGATACAGAAAGAGACAAAGAAAGAGATAGGGAAGTGGATATAGGATCAACATGCAGAAATGATTCCAATATATATATATATATATATATATATATATATATATATATATATATATATATATATATATATATGTATGTATGTATGTATATGTGTATGTATATATTGGTCAATATAGATATAAACGCTATTGATTTCTGTTTACTGTATATTGGGTGCGATGGAGAAATCGGCGTTTAAATTACGTAAAAATGAAAATAAGACGGACATTTTAACAGATATATTTCCCAAAATAACACAAAAGTAAGTTGAAATACTAAAGAGTAATTTTGTTTAATAAAATCGCCATATATATATATATATATATATATATATATATATATATATATATATAATTATTTATTTTTAAAGAAAAAAAATTTATAACATAAATATGTTATAAAATCACTACAAAAATAGCCATTTTGTTTCAACACCCTCGGTGTCTTATCAAGTGATGACGTTGAATGTAAAATAAATGGTTTTAAAAGTTTCAAATTAATTAATAATCCTACGCAAGGGGAAAACGTTGTTACAAAGGCTAGATGGACCAATCAAAACACAAGTACAGGAAAATTCAAAAAGCTCGATAACGAAGTCATGTTATAATATCTATTCAGATGTTTAGTATTAAAAAAATAATTTATTCCAACGAATAATTACTAAATTATATGATAAAATTTAATATTAAAATTTAAAACCGCTAATTACAAAATCAAAATTTAAAATTTATTCTCTATTAAGTTTACAACTATAAAATTACTGAGGAGAAAAGAAGAAATATATATGTTATTCAATTTATTTTTTCATTGAAGTTACTTTAGCTATATTTAATATCCGGTCTTTTTACAATGTATACATTTTAATCCTCATGGTGTGTAAATGGGGTCCTAAACTCACGCGTAAAACAAACGCAGTCAGATTCTAATACATAAGCACCAAGACATATACACACACAAAAAAGGGACAAGACAGAGAACATCTCCACGGTCTGTCATGAAAAAAAGGGGGGGATGGGAGAAGGGAAACCAACACACACGTACATACATATATAATTAAAAGTGGATGCACTTTCAATACACATAGATACATATAAATACATGCACACACATCCACAGACATTGACCCAGACAGTTGGATACCCCAACCGATAAATATTTAAGACAGAAAATGTCATTGCATGAATGTTAACAACCTATTGAAATCTAACTTAAGCGAGTAAATATACAAAGATAAAAATGATTAAAATTAATATTATTTAATATATTAAAATAGTGTATGTAGAAAAAAAAAAACAAAAAAAAAACCGGACATTAAAGTCAACACGCATCGGCAACTACGATGTCCACCTCATATATATATATAAGTATATACACAACCACACACACATACACACACATATATACGCATACAAATATATATACATATACACATATATACATACATATACACACATATATATATATATATATACATATACACATACACATACACATACATATACATATATACATACATATACACACATACTCACACATATACATAAATATACATACATACATACACACCGAAATATCTACACATACACATACATACACATATACATATATGTACCCACAAATATACACACAAATATGTGTACACATACTTACAAATAAATACATATATACACAGCAATACACAAATATAAACATATATACACATATATATACTAACCCATGTGGCCGTAATGACATACCCAAGTTTCCCTACCTACACGTACACATAAACAATTTCATATACAGTAGGTTCAAACATACATATATACAACTGCAAACCTACATAACACACACACACACATATATACATATATATACATACACATATATACATACATATACACACACACACATATATATACATATATATCTATATATACATATATATACACATACATACATGCACACACACATACAGAAATATACATACACATAAATATCTACATAAAAATACTTATCTATAGTAATAAATACACATATATACGCACAAACACATAAATGCAACGACATTTGACCAAAAGCATATATAAATATACAGACATACATACACATACATAGGCATAGACATACTTCGATATACATGCAAACACAAAAATACACGTATCCTAACATACATATATATAAAAAAAAACAAAAAAAAACAAAAAAAACATCCATACCGACATAAATATACGTAAATAAAATTAGGTACACAATATAACAATACACATACAAACATATACACACATATATATATATATATATATATATATATATATACATAAACATACATCTACATATATTCACATATATATATATATATATATATACGTACATATACATATATATATATACCTACAAATACATGCACACATACATGCACACACACATATATATATACATATATACACACATACACATACATACACATACACCTACACACACATATATATATATACACATACACACATACATATATATACACAACTACATAAACATGCAGACACTTACATATATACACACATAAAAAATATATATACATGCATATAAGGATACATACTCACATATCTATACACACACATACCCACATCCACAAATACACATACATACACATATACAACAATATTTTTAACCTCTTTTCTTCTTCTCCTTTTCACCTTCTTACTTTATATATATATATATATATACACACACATACATATGTATACATACATACACGCACATACACACATATATCTATAAACACACAAACACACACACATACATATATACATATATATATATATATACAAAACTTAGCAACATATTAATACATTAAAATACAAACATACACATTTCGCAGTACAAACACACATAACTACACATAAATATATGCATATATATACATACACATACAGAAAAATGAATAACATTATGTAGTTATACCATACACATTCATATCGTCAGATTGACCATCAGGCAATAAAAGTTATAATCTATTAAACTTACAGCTACGTATCATTACCATTTAAAATATATGACCCCTATAATAAGTTAAATTTATAACGGTGTTTACAATTAACAATTATATATATATATATATGTGTGTGTGTGTGGGTGTGTGTGTTTGTGTGTGCGTGTAATTTATACATATATATATATTATTTATATTTTATATATCCGCGGTACTTATCTGAAAGAGATCAACATTAGTGATAGAGCTAACATATTTAGTTTAGTTTCACACACTTATGATTGTTAGACAATTATCTGACGATCACAAGGACTTGAAACCCAATGTCGCAAACTCACATTAATCCAATTAAATATATATATATATATCTATATATATATATATATATATATATATATATATATATATATATATATATATTATCACTTCTCTCCTAGAAATGCGATGATCCTACTAAGACGCAACCAACTACTGGAGGCCAAAGAGAATGATAAGACTTCAGAATGAACTGGAAATCCAGTTATAAATAAGAAACAAGAAACAAGCCCCAAATCATGCTCAAAAGATCAGCTAGGAGTGAGAACTGGACAAGAGAGACAGACAGATAGTCAGACCGAGAGACAGATGAGTGAAAAAAACGCTTTCCGAGTGAAAGATAAATTATTCTGTGCTAGACTAAAGACCATGCATAGAAATTTCTGGGGGCGAAACAGAGAGAGAAAAAAAACTAATGAAAAGCATAGAATTCAGAAGATATTTGTTTGAAGGTCAACTTTGTTTCAAATATGGCACAGGGTCACGGAACTGAAAGGAATTGAGAAAGAATATATAAATAGATAGCAAGAACGAAACAGTATATTAAACATATAAAGAGTTACTAAATTAGTGGATGTATTGACTATAAAAGAAAGAAAGAAAGAAAGAAAGAAAAAGAAAGAAAGAAAGAAAGAAAGGAAACGGTTGATACAACGAAGAGAATAGACACAGGTTCTTCGAGGGTGGAAGGAAACAGTGTGGAGCCGTGGAGAAATGGTGAAAAGACGACTCTTTGTATGGATGCTTTTATCATTCACAAAAAGGACCGTTTTCGAATAAAAGTCCACTTAAGAAAAGAAAAAAATGACGAAAATCAGTTCAGATCTGAATCATTTTCTGCCATGCTTAATAAATGGAGGTCTATTTTTTTTTTTTTTTAATTTTCTTTATGACGAGGGAATTATGTGTCTGTACGTCAGCCAGTAACTTTACTCCATTTTTTCCATCTTTACCCAAAAACTTCCAGATCAAGTGGTTAAATTTTAGCGGAAGCTGTTACTTGTAGACCTCGCTCTCTGGTAATATATCGGGCTAACGATTTCAAAGATTACTAGGCCATAAATTATTTTTATTCAGCTTGGCAAGTATATATGAATGTATAAAAATTCCCCACTTTAACATCTATATACAGCAACTCGTTGATTAGTGCGGTTAATGTGTACAACGGTAACTATGCGAAAATCAGTTTTCAGTTACTATGGTTAAACGTTAATTACTATGGTTAGGGGAGGTACGGTGAAGTAATGGATAGCGCCTCGGATAGAGGAGAGTTCGAACTCTAGTCGAATCCATTACATTCAATTACGTGCTAATATCCTTGGAAAAGGTACGAATGTTCTTCTTGCCCCACCGCCAACTATGGGTAAATAGGAGGACAGATATAGCCTTGGATGGCAACTGGCCTACCGCAGAAAGAAATAGCAACCTTACTGTGGGGAAAAAAACTGCCTCGTCTGTCTTCATTACCTAAGCGTGTATTATTTATGCACTAATCGAAATTTGGTATATAAAAATTTTAGCGCACTAATCGAATCAAGGAATGACCGTATTCTTAGACAATTTAGATGTCAGTATTAAAAGCTTCCCGTTTAAAAAGATTCACTTTTCACTTAAAATACGACAAAGTGCTGAAAGGTTCTCGGTTCGACTCACTCCCCCAAATCCGATACGATGACTAAATATTACAAGTTGGTTTGCTTCTTTCTTTGGTAGAGTTTTTTTTTTTTTCAACACAACCTCGGAGAAAGCAAAGAAACAAGTGATTGTTGATGAAAGGAAATAAAGCTTCCACCCCCCAAAAAATATGGTAGCTAAGACTTTATAAAAAGGTAAATAAGAGTTCATACAAATGATACTGTTTATTTTCCCTTTTAACTTTACATTGCGAAAAGTTAGGAACATTCAGCTCTGTAGAAATTACTGAATTCATCTGATTTGTAGACGGAAGAAAGAAGAAAAGACGAGACACTTCAGGCAGCTATTCGACCGTCTAGAATGCTTTTTTTTGACTGCGAATGGAATTTGTCTGATGAGTCATCATAAAAGGTGAGTTTGCCTTATTTTGGCACAATGTATTCAGTAGTAGAACACACGGTGAGTGTCTATTGATTACCGATGTATATTGATTTCTTTACGGGTCCCAACAAGAGACCTAAGCTCAGCAATAGAATCATGACATCATGCAAATGATCTTCATTTACGTCAGTTTAACACATTGACTACGAACAACGAATTTACCCATGATTAGTATTTTTTTTTTTTTTTTAGGGTTCCGACGAAGAGATATCTCGTCCATTATATATTCACACATTTTCCTCCGCGGTGATACTTTTAGTGTGAAAACACTAATAAGTCTTCTGTTGAAGCTATAAATCAGTTCATATATTGTTTTTATTACCTCGGTTCTCCTTTGCAGTCATATATCCTAATAGACGTCTGTCAGTTAACACGTTAAACTTTTGGTTTTATTCAAAACTAAGTCGTATCCTTAAAGAGGTTAAAAACAGAGAAAGGTGGTACTCCAGTGAAGGGAACAGTAACACGCGCTTAGATGAAAGAAAGGTTTATTGTACAAGAGAGTACACTACTGAAAGATAGGGAACCGATTAGCAGGCTAGTAATTCCAGAAGTAAGGATATTTGCCACCTGCCCCACGGGGATAGTTGTGGCACAAGTCCGAATTTAATGTGGGGTATACGAGCACGTAGGCTCGGCCAAAAATTCCCCGTATAAAACGGGATCTGGCAGCTGTTTCCCGAGACGAGACTTTGCCCTTCGACATAGCCTCTTCTGGGGATTCTCTCTACCCGGAGGTATAGTTTGACCAGCACAGCTAGAGACGAATCTCTAATCCAAACTAATAACGGAAGCAAGGATATTTACTCTGCCCCACCCCGCGTGACAGGATGTGACACAAGGCCGCTTTGAATACGGGGTCAAAACCGAGCATGTAGGCTCGAACAAAACTTCCCCGTAGACCTCGTATACACGGAGTCGGGTAGCTGTCAACGACCCCAGACGAGACTCTGCCCTCTGCATAGCCTCGTCTGGGTTGCTCTGTGCTCCAAGACAGACAGCTCAACAGCACAGCTCTAGACGAATCTCCAAGTAATTGCCGAAGGAAGCTTATTTACCATATATCCCGCGAGGCAAGATGTGGCAAAAGGCCGTTTTTAATGCGGGGTAAAACCGAGCCCGTAGACGCGAGCAAAAATTCCCGTATACATGTGGTCGAGTAGCAGTCTACCTAGAGCTGCCCGTAGACACATGCAAAAATTCCCCGTTTACACCGGGTCGGGTAGCTGTCTACCATCCCAAATGTGACTCTGCCCTTTGGCATAGAATCGACCGGGTTCCTCTCTGCCCGAAGGCAGAGAGTTGGACCAGCACAGCTGGATAGGAATCTCCAACTAATTGCCGAAGCAAGCTTATTTAACTTACCTCTCTGCGAGGCAGGATGTGGCACAAGGCTGTTTTTTAATGCGGGACAAACCGAGCCCGTAGGCTCGGGTAAAAATTCCCATTAGAACCCGTATACACAGGGCTGGGTAGCTGTCTACTAACCCAGACGAAGCTATGCCCTTCGGCATAACTTCGTCTGGGTTCCTCTATGTCCCAAGTCAGAGAGTTGGACCAGCACAGCTGGAGACGAATCTCCAAGTAATTGCCGAAACAAGGTTATTTACCTTACCTCCCCGTGATGCAGGATGTGGCAAAAAGCCGTTTTTAATGCGGGCAATAACCCGTAGACGCGGGCAAAAATTCCCCGTAGACCCCATATATACAGGATCGGAATGCTTTCTACCACCCCAGATGAGACTCTGCTCTTTGGCATAGACTCGTCTGGGTTTTTCTCTGCCCGAAGGCAGAGAGTTTGATCAGCACAGCTGAAGACGCATCTTCAACTAATTGCCAAAGCAGGTCCGCTATGTATATCCTGTGCTTGCTATATATATCTACTGATATAGTCAGTCCACATATGCGATCAGGAGTGTGGGACGTTCCGCTACAACAAACTAGCCGAGGTTCGCGGCTGTACATCGTTACAATTGTATGACCTCGCCCCTGTATACCCGCAACCCCTCTCTAGCAATGTCTGCCTGCGTCGCTGCCTGAAATGCATCATTCGTTGGTATACTAAACTACTCCCCCTCATCTTTTTTACGGTATGTCCTTTGCAAGTGTTTGTTTAGCATGAAGAAATTCCATCGATAAAAACTTTTTGTGTGGTTGGTATTCGGGGTTAAATTGTTTCAATGTTTTATATATTCAATAAATTTCCTATGGCGGTGATAAAATTTCAAATAGTATGACATTGTTCCCAAATCTAATAATGAAACAAAAATAGGGATGAAGCGTCTGTGCTTGATTCAACTGCAAGTGCAAACGCCTAAAGGTCCTCTGTAAAGCTGAAGTTAATAAAAGGTTCTTCGGCAATTCCTCCCTTTTAATGCTTCAGTAATTCTTCTCAAACAATCTTTGCGCCAAGGGCAATTTAAGATGATCATATGAAGAAACTATTGGCTAGATTTCAAATAGAATCATTCAAGGAATCACTGGCAGCCCATGCCTTAAAGAAATACAAAAATTATACTCGCAATTATATCTCACACCTTACGAAGGGTTTATCTATATAAAATATGGGCGATTTTTTTTTCAAAATTGCTCAGTTGAAAATATCATGACTCCATTTTCTGAAGTTCGGTCCGGAAAGAAATGAGTATACACCCCAAACCAAAGGAAATAATAATAATAATAATAATAATAATAATAATAATAATAATAATAATAATCTCAGGTTGTACGGTATTGGCACGCAGTGAATATAAAATCCTGCATGAGAGAATGGGCTAAAATCTGCACTTGTAAATCTGCAACTTTTATGGAAAGGTAACTGCAAGAAATTAGAATGAGCGTCAATAAGACGCAGTTACAGACATAGGTCCTGTAAAAATTGTGTGTGACTTTACAATACACACAAACAGAACAATCAAAGCTAATCAACTAGACATCGGAATCAGATACCTCACAAAACAAAATGTGCCTTCCTGGCGTCATGGCAGTCTCTGCAGACTGGACTGTAACAATGAAGATCTTCAAAATACTATCGAAATACAAATATCTTCAAGTGGGAATATTATCAAAAATCTGACGCATGATGACATCTGTAATTCTAGTTGTAATTGGAGCCCTCTGATAGATTGGAAAAAGGTCCGATAGACACATTTAAAGGATTCTGGGTAGTTCATGTCTTAGAGAAAAACAAAAAAATGTACTCACAAGTACAGCTCCCATCTTAATTATGGCTTTATGTATGTAAAATGTGTCTGATCTTATTTTTTTCCTCAGAAAATGCTCATTGAAAAATGTCATGATACTATTTTTGACCTGAGGTCTCTTGTTGGGACCAGGTAAGAAATCAATATACATCGGTAATCAATGGAAATAAAAATAATAATATTAAATATTAAATTATTCTATGTCATTCATTTGAGAATGATTCTTGGGCTTGTGTGTTGGATGGAAACAAGTTATATTGCTGATTTGGAATTTCCTAGTCTGCCTTGTAAAGTCGTTTATGTTCACAAAACATAGACACTCACCGTGTGTTCTACTACTGAATACACTGTGCCAAAATAAGGCAAACTCACCTTTTATAAGACAAATTCCATTCGCAGTCAAAAAAAAAGCATTCTAGACGGTCGAATAGCTGCCTGAAGTGTCTCGTCTTTTCTTCTTTCTTCCGTCTACAAATCAGATGAATTCAGTAATTTCTAAAGAGATGAATGTTCCTAACTTTTCGCAATGTAAAGTTAAAAGGGAAAATAAACAGTATCTTTTTTATGAACTCTTATTTACGTTTTTATAAAGTCTTAGCTACCTTCTTTTTTTTTTTTTTTTTTTTTTTGGTGTGGTGGGTGGAAGCTTTATTTCCTTTCATCAACAATCACTTGTTTCTTTGCTTTCTCCGAGGTTGTGTTGAAAAAAAATCTCTACCTGACAAAGAAAGAAGCAAACCAACTTGTGATATTTAGTCATCGTATCGGATTTGGGGGAGTGAGTCGAACCGAGAACCTTTCAGCACTTTGTCGTATTTTAAGCAAACATTAGATGGCTACCCGTAACTCGATTCTTAGCTCGGATGATTGTCCGAGACGTAAAGTTGCAAGCGGAGAGAGTCTGAGATGCCGCAGTCTGGGGAGTTTGGTGGCCAGATATAACGGTTGATGTGGTCACAGAAATTGTCTGACAGCCATGACTGGGTTCTCCTGATTGTGTGGCATGGTGCACAGTGCTGTTGTCAGACAAAAGGTATTCCAGAACCCTCTTGTACCAGGGCAGCACTATCTCCTCAGGGTAGATAAAGCCTTCCGTGTTGAATATTCTGTGGGAATATGAATGGAAGCATAACGTCGCCATCACAAATTGTTGTGGATTCCGGGTTGAAATCCGGTACCAATAAATAACAAACGCTGGGAATGAATATATGAAAATAATGTATTAACGTAATAATACAAACTGGTAAAGCAGGTTGGTAGTTCCAGGAATACGGGTTAGTAGCAAAATATATATACAGTCTTTGCTATTGAAGTATCGCTGTATGACTTCTTACTGAGTCCTACAACACTGTTACCTCACCCTCACACTTCCGGTTACCTACAACCTTTTACTCTGTCACTCTGGACTCGACTCTTCGGTCTTGTTCTGTCGGGTCTTCACGAAGCCGTAGTATATGTATACACTTTTTGTTTGTATAAAAAGGGGTTGGACCCCTCAACACTAATGATCTCAGCAAATACCATAATGTGCGACTGGATATATCATCCAGCTCTTTCTCTATCTTCTTTTTGTGATGTTAGACGCTCACTTGTTGTAAACTTCGTTAGATCAACGAATGCACGTTATCGCTTCCAAAATACTCGTTGCAGACGAGACTTTATAAATGAAGATACTGGTAGTAGTAACGCCTACAGTAATAATCGCACTAATAATACTTATTCAAATAGTAATCGCCGAATAATTATTCGTATAATGATCAGTATAGAGAAATAGTCTAGAGAATAGCAATCACTTAGACGTCACTCTAATCCCATTTTTACGTTTCCTTTACGATCACGCGATCTACTAAATTAATTATGGAATCGTCCGTGTTTTGCTCACTAGTGATCTCTGTTCAAACTACGGTGTCGGTAACGACACATTATTGCTATACAATACCTCTGCACTGTCCGCAGATTGAAACACAATCACTCTGAAATGTTTGTATCGGAGCTTTCGGGGCTGATGCCAAGCAGTAAGGCATGCTATTTCCCAAATTTCTGGCGGAGTGAGTTGTGCCATGTTGCTCTTGTTCTCATATACGGTGCCCAGATGATACAACTATACTGTGCAGTTGACGAAATTAAAGACAGCCAACGCGCCTGCGCGAAATTAATATATAAAATGGCGGCAATTTCTCTATCGTACCTTGTACATATGTAGAATTTAATGCCATGTTGCCGTATTTTGTAATGAAGATTAATTTAATATGTTTAAATGACGATTAACTTTTTTCCCCATTCAGTACGTAGGTTACCATCCTTCGCCAGAGATTCCTTTTCTTTATTATTTGCAAATTGTCACTCCTTCTTGCGAAGACATTATAGTTGTCTCTCGTCTTTCAATTAGGTTTTCTTTCTCTTAGATAGATTACCACCAGAGGCGAGAGAAACCCGGGGAATCAGCCATTTGATCCCCAAATAGCAATAGAAGAGAGTAATTCCACTCTCAAGGAAATTTGTACGAAAATGAACGCAACAGACTAACATGATATTTGAACTCGGATGTTTGATTCAGCTTTTCCCAACGATATCCATCACATCACAGACGGCTTTTTTTTTAAATAAGAAACAGAAATGATTATATTTTTAATTATATTTCCAAAGATATTTAACTGGGTTATAAAACCAACAAAGAAGCTTAGCCAAAGAAGGTTACTGAAAACTTGATTAATAAATGATCCTGGATGACGTGACGAAAGATTTATCATGGATGGTGAGACTCCAGCAAGTCACGTATCCAATTTGGCAAATGTTGCGAATCACGCCACAAAGAAGTAAACGTTGCGAATCAAGTCGTCAATGATGTACAATGATAGATTATGTAACACGTAAAGCGAACAAAAAGCATTCCCAAAAATGAAAAGGAATATTTACTGGCGCATTTGAAGAACATGCGTTTGTCTCTATCTTTTAAGCGTAGCGTGGGATGCTATCATTCGCAATTTTGGAAGTGGTCAGGCGATCTCAGATGAAGACTCATACAGTTTTCTGTTTCTATTTGTTTCTTGTTAATACGCGCGGATGAAGTAGTCAACTGAACAATACTGAGTTATCAGACACCGTTTTGTTCTTCTGATTAGCAAGAAGCTTACAATAATAATATAGGTATAAATAATAAAATAAAAATAATAAGTTCGTGCAAAAATTAAACACTCATCTCTATTCAGCAGGTTGGCTACGATGCCAAATTGTTTGTCGAAGTTAGTAACCATATGAGGATTTCGACCCGAAATACATTGGGTTCTTTCACGTCTATAGAAGAAGCTATTATTTGTTAGTTCTTCAAAGTCATATGCCAGACTGTGAGGAAATATCTGCTTATGAGCAAAATGGGAAACTCAGAAGTTGTTTTAGGTAAATTTAATTTAAAGTAACCATTCATTTTCCTCAAATTTGGAAAGTTAAATGTTGTTTTGAAATAAACTCTGACCTTTTTACTTTGAAATTTCAATTTATTCTTATCGCACCTAAAATACATAAAAAAAAATAGGTATGTTTTTTTAGAGAGGAATGACTACTAAACTTTAAACAACTATTACTATTTTAAAATTCGCCTATAATCTCTCTCGATAGTATTTTTTTTTAAAAACCTGCAAAGTTTTAAGTCAATACAATCGTAGGTGACGAGCTCCCAGCAATCATTTTAAAGAAATGTACTCCCATGCTGGCTCTAGGCCTCTCCAAACTTTAAAACTATTGCCTCGCTGCCTCCTGCTTTCCAACTTGTTGGAAGTCCTCCTCTGTAGTTGCCACTTTTAAGAACTCTGGAGAATATTCGGACCCCTCTAACTATCGCCCTACTAGTCTCCTACAGCTTTTCGGCAAAGTATTTGAGGCTTTAATCAATGCTGAAATTCTTAAGGACCTTACTTCTCACGACCTACTCTCTGACAAACAATATGAGTTTCGTTTTGCCAGATCCACCGCTGATGTGCTAACAGACATCTTTGAGTATGTATATCAAAGTCTTGATAATAACGATGAAGCCTGACCTCTGGCTCTTGATATATCGAATACGTTTGAAAGAGTTTGGCGTGCTGATCTTCTACATAAACGTTATATGCTCCCCACCCAGTTATTTTTCAAGACGTACACATAAGTACAAGTTTTTAATCCATACAGTATGAGTGGTTCAATTAGTGTTCGAAAGGGTTGAACTTTTAAGGATGATGGAAGGTTCGAGCGAAAATTGTTACACTCACCCCATGCTGTAAATTAAATTGTTTAGGTAATACATTAGGCTGGTGCAAAAATAATATCGTTTTTTGACGTATTTTTTAACGTCAAAAAACGATATTATTTTTGCACCAGCCTAATAACATTAACTTCGTTGTTTTTTTTCTTTAAACGTCCAGACCAAGGCAGCCTTCTGGACGGAGAGTTCTGAGGTTGAAACAATTTATTATACTACATTTGATATCATGGCCCTCGTCCGAGACACTGCATAGCTGTCTGGTTCGCTCACTCCAAAAAGTTGCCGACTGCTGCTCTAAGTAATCTTTGGTGGCTTTTTTTTTTATCAGTGAAATAGTTTTAATTTAAAAAAATCCTATGGAATGAATATATAGCTTCATCGTTTCCATTAGCAGTGTCTAGGCATTTTTTCTCGGATGTCCATAATTGATTGTTGATTTTTTTCGGCATGCTTTAATTGTTCAATCTGTAATCCGACTGTTGTCAAATTTTCTCCGAACAAATACAAGCAGAAAATATAATTTTTATAATAATTAATTTCATATCTTTCTTAAAGATAGCAAACTGCTTGTCGACTTTAGTAACTACAGGATAATTTCTAACTCCAGATATATTGTTCTCATTCTGTTGTCCATAGAACTTACTGTTCGCTAATTCTTCCAAGTCACATCTGCTTAATCCACTCAAGCAGAATATATGAATTTCCCAAGTAGACGTGAGAACCGAACACATGATCATCAGGTAGCTAAATACATTTAGTTAGTGTCTTTAATCTTCTTATATGAGATCATTATATAAGATCTACTAGTACCAGGTAACTTATTACTAAGTGCCGTATCTTCGAATTATCGACGCCTAAACCAGTTTCTCAGTAAACTTAACTAACGAGGAGCGTCACGACAAACCCAGAAAGCTTAAAAACAAATACCAGTCAAAGGACTGTTGAACCTTCTTGTAATATCAACAACCATTTGTCTCTATGGTGTAGACTGCCCCATAAGTATATATACAGTCAATCTGTGAGATGTTAAATTCACAATAAAAGCCCTAAACATGTAGGGAGCAAGGTTAGAACGATTAGGTTTCAAAAGAGACTAAAAGTTATCGCAGAGAATAGGTATTCCACACTGTGATATTAGACCTGCCAGGAATGGGGAAATGTTGTAAAAGCCATGGCACAAATTTACTGTAGATGACCTTGCGATTGAGGCATCTCTAGACATTTACGTCATCGTGTATTATTTTATTATTTTATTATTTTATTATTTTATGAGAGTAGCATTTTTTATATCAAAATTTTGATCAGTTCCGGTACGGTGGGCAACCAATGCACTTGAAAAATTATTTTAACGTATTATTTTGTAAAATATCCCACAGTGTGAAATACCTACTTAAAAAGTAATGGAAAGAAGAAGAAAAATGCCCTAAATGAATGTCTAGAAAAAAAAAAGAATTTAAAATTCCCAGAACTCCTCTGTCGTGCGGATTTGTAGTCCTACTAAATTTAGTCCGATAAAGTCCTGAAGGACGAAACGCGTCACAAGTAAACTTTTTTTCCACTTTTTGTGTAAAAGCAAAATTGTCCATGTGTTAGATTAAGCTTTGAACCGGTGTACCTTAAAAACGATTAAAGATATCTTACTGGAAATCTTTGATATTTTTATAACACTATTGGACTCTACTTTGAGCAGTTTACCTTGTTATAATTTCATATGCTTTATGCCGGGTATTTATCACTTTTACCCATAAATATGACATAACATAAAACTCTCTCTCTCTCTTTCCTTCCCTCTCTCCCCCTCTCCTTTCTCTCTCTCTCTCTCTCTATATATATATATATATGATGGGTGTATATATATATATATATATATATATATGATGGGTGTATATATATATATATATATATATATGATGGGTATATATATATATATATATATATATATATATATATATATATATATATTTCTTTCACTCTCTCTCTCCCTCTCCCTCTCTTTCCTTCCCTCTCTCTCCCGCTCTCCTCTCTCCCGCTCTCCCCTCTCTCTCTCTCTATATATATATATATGATGGGTGTATATATAAATATATATATATATATATATATATATATATATATATATGATGGGTATATATATATATATATATATATATATATATATATATATATATATATATATATATATGTGTGTGTGTGTGTGTATATGTGTGTGTGATCTATCAGCAAAATTGTCCAATTGATGAATTAAGTTTGAACCGTTGTATCTTATGATTAAAGATATCTTGCTGGAAATTTCAGAGGTTGCTATAGTGCTACTGGACTCTACATTAAGCAATAAGAAAAATATAATTACTCTTAAAGCTTAACAGAAGAATCGTAATGAAATTCGATCATAAACCAAAATCACATGTTCATCATCAATTAAACATAGTTAAGGATCCCAACCTCATGAAGAATTGAAATAAAGTTCATTATATATATATATATATATATATATATATATATATATATATATATATATATATATATATATATATATATATAGAGAGAGAGAGAGAGAGAGAGAGAGAGAGAGAGATAGATAGATAGATAGATAGATAGATAGATAGATAGATAGATAGATATGTAGGTCGGTCCGTCAAGCGATAGGGGAAACCTGGCCAAGTGCTTAGAACGCTCGTTCTCTGTGTTCGAATCTCACTACGTCAGAAAGGTAACGTCTTGATGTTATCGTTCTGAGGAAGCGATTCCAGCGTGCGACACTTTTGGAAAGTGCCTGAAAACCAAGGACACGTGGCTCAGTGGATAAAGGAGTTGGTTAGATCCAGTGACAGGACCCAAAGAGTGTGAGTTCAATACCCGGTTAAGGCAGTGTAGAACTTGGAGAGGGGAATTAGCAGGAGATAACTGATAGCTGACATCCATCAAATATGGCACGTGGAACTAGTACAGTCTACCCCAATGAGCGAAATAAACGGTTCAGTTCGATATTCCAACCACCTGAATGAGGCCGGAGTGTACAACGGCCAAAACGTTGTAATAAATATGGCGAGAAAGATGATGACAATAGTCCGAATAATGAAAATGGGTATTTTATTGAATAAATTTATTCTTTAGCATTTCCAGATATTTTTGTACAATTTTATTAAATATATCTGCTACAATGAAATGTCAGTAGTATTTTGATTTTTGCTTAAATTAGACCACAATTTTCTATCGTTCCCTCTCTGTGTGTGAGAGTGTATGTGTCTGTACATATATATATATATATATATATATATATATATATATATATATATATATTGATCATCACCCATTCTAACCTTTTAGCTTTCTGTCCTGGAGTAACAAGGTGCTTCACAGGTTTCATGTACGATTTCATTTTCAAGTTTTTTTCATTGCTCTTTGGTCTGTCATAGCTGAAACTCCTCTCCTATACTGTGTGGATTAAGCTGGATCTTTTCTAATTGATCACTTTAGCTCGTAGTTGAAATGATAATCCCTCTCCCTATTGGGACCTCTTGATCTAGTTTTCCTCTCTATTATTCTCTCTTTTTTAAACTTATTCACCGTTCTCCTGACGGTCCTTGAATGAACTTTGAAAATGGAACAAAATTATAAATGATGGTACCATTACTGAATCATATTTTTCCTCTCACCATTGCTCACTTGGGAAGACGGTGGTGCTGAAACAAAACGATTTTAACCTGTTCTCTTTCTAGCTGATTAACTCGAAGGGTTCGTCAGTTATTCTTTATACAAATGGTGACAAGATGATCAAACGTTTTAGCTGAAAACCTGTAAGAAAGAAACTCATTAGTGTATTGTAGAGGGGCAATTATGCTGTTACACCCAGTATATATATATATATATATATATATATATATATATATATATATATATATATATTATACATATATATATAATTTATTTATAAATAAATTATAACATAAATATGTTATAAAAGCACTACAAATATAAATATTTTGTTTCAACACTTCTCCTGTCTTATCAAGTGATGGTGTTGATTGTAGAATGTTTCTACATTCAACACCATCACTTAATAAGACACCAGAAATGTTGAAACAAAATAGCTATTTTTGTAGTGACTTTATAACATATTTATGTTATAATTTTCGAATAAATTATATTTGCTCTACTCTGTATTGAGCACTCTTTTAAGAATAATATTTTTTGGTTATTGGAATTGGTGGGATTTATTCTGTATACACTAATCCTATACCTGTATACATATATATGTGTGTGTGTGTGTGGGCTTGCGTGTGTGTATAATTCATGAAAAATGTAAGCGATCATTGGCACTGAGCGGGCTCTTTAACCCAGCAATGGATTTGCACACCTGGTATCATATGTGACATTAGAAGATCACCTTGACAGCAGTTATTTGATCAATTATGATTAATGTTATTCTCATGGATCTCAATGTGTCTTTTCAGACTCAGGCTGGATTTACAAATTTTACCACGCATCACACACATATTTTCAGGTGGCTTGACCGGGAAAAATATATCAAGTATGATAACCCAAAAGGGAAAGCTTAAAAACATTTCAGTTTTAACACCTAATATAATTTTGCATCCAATCAATAGGCTGGACTTTGAAGTAAATAAATAGACTGTCACTTGTGTGCAATTAATTCAGGTGTTATCGAAATGCGTAATTGAACTACAACGCATAAATTTAAAAACAGAAATCCTTTTGCTCTAAACAGTGATCTGCTATTTGTGAATTTAAAAACGATACCATCTTTGGCAAAGCCGTGTCCTGCTATAATATATAAAATTAAAGTAAATGCCTGCAATACTTCGGTGACAAAAAACGGCATAGCATAATGAAAATATTCCCAAACGTAATATAAACAAAGTTTAATTTTCATAATGTTTATGTTATTATTAAAAGGAAAGAAGAAAGTATCTATTTATCATTTTTAAAAATGCTTACTCCTTTCTAACACGTTCGAAATTTTTGTTAAATAACTTTTTTTTATGCGTCAACAGTGTAACAGAACTGATAAAGGAAACTATTTTTTCGGTAAAATAACATTAATTTGGAAAGTCTTGCAAAAATCAAATAATTGTCTGATTTTAATAAAATTTATAAATGAATGAAATTATTTTTGAAATTATTATTTTTAGAAAATTTTACTCACTCCTCCCCATTTACTTAATTTCATTAATTCTCTACAAATTAAATTCGTTCTCCAAATTTGTTTAGTTAAAAGCTGGACTCCTTGTAGAATGTCAATCACTAGTTTTTATTTTTCGACCTTTTACCAATTTCTCTAAAATCTGCTCACAATCGTAAAACAAAAACAGCAATAAAGTTAGCTTATGATTTAATTAGATAAACTTTTAATTGCTTTTATAAATAATATATATTAAGGACATTATAGTCGGATGAAAAAATTTTCGATGAATATAAATTTTTCCAAGAATTGTTTTCATTTTTGTCTCATATTGATTTCAAAAATGTTTTAAAAATCCATCTAAACTTCATCCCTATTAGGTTATGAATTTATTAAGTGAAGACAATATTTACTTAGCGAAAATTGAAAAGCTTAATGCAAATCATCACACCAAAGATTTTTAAAATATTTTTTTTTTTATGTGTATAAACGTGCCGATTTTCAAAGTATGGGTGACCATACACGTCATTATCTGACAATAAGATCGATCATGAGAGTAAATTAAAATCAACATTCTTAAAATTATATTACGGAATATATTAAAGATGACTGAATACTTAAAAATTGTATAAAAAAACATTCACCCATCATGTTCTTAAATTATGTTTTAACAGATAAGGTCTCTGCAGAACAATAATAAAATTGTCAAGACCTCGTAAATCACACGTGAATTGATTTACGATTAGTTGACACGCACTTAATCGCACTACCGTTTGTTTTCAAAATCCTTTCCTTAGTTATTTTCAACTTAAAGTAAATATTTTTTTTCAACTCAGATGAATAATATTTTAAATCAGCTAATATTCCTCAAATAAAGTTTCAGAAAAGTATATTTTATTTTTGAAAGTTTTTTTAATAAAGTAAAATTCATTGCGATTGCTATAAAGGGTGCTAATCAGCTATTTTAGCACCCCAAAATGAATTGATTCCAACCAAGAGAAACTCTGTTTCAAATACATTACAGAGTGTTTTGCTTACTGGAAAATTTAAACCTTTCAGTTTCAATTAAAGCTAAAATGAAAGCTTCAAGAAAGATTTTTCATTTATGAAAATTCATTTAATCCTTAGGTGTACCGACTTATTGGAAGTACCAAAATTAAAAACAGATCATTAAACACAGCAATCACCGTCTATAATATGTGAAGTTAAAATCAATATATCTTTTGGCGAAGAAGTGTTCTGCTATAATATGTAAAATTGAAAAACTAAATATTTGATAAAACACTGTTCTATCTCCTAATAATGAAGCACTTTTTTCTTTACAATGTTCTGAATATGTACTGAACTTAAATGTTCCATCCATGCAGAACCAGATGAACTTAATTTGTCATCATCTGACGATAACTTCGAGAAATTTACGCCTGAGTGCTAATTCCATGCTATGACCATCAGGTATATCTTTGAGGGACTGGCAGGTGTTCAGTAAGAAGTAAACAAAACCGGAGGAGGAAATAAGAATTAAATTCATTCATCACAGATGATAACACAGGTCTTATCAAATAGCAAACGCCAGCAGCCATCTTGGATATGGGAAGGAATCCCCCCACTTAAAAGAATTTTCGGAGTACATAAAAATGTGAAAAGGTGTCAAAAGATTTAAGCACTCTGGATCTTTTTTTATTGCATTTAAGTATCTAACACACACACACACACACACACACACACACACACACACACACACACACACACACACATATATATATATATATATATATATATATATATATATAATTTTTAAAGTTTATTATAGTGGATAATGTATTTGAAAACCAACTTCTTAAGTAATAAAAATATCAGATTAAGAATAATGCCATTAAATCTTCATATATATATATATATATATATATATATATGTGTGTGTGTGTGTTTGTGTGTGTGTGAGAGAGAGAGAGAGAGGTGGGGAGGGAGAGAGACAGGAAATTATTTTTTTACAAGGTCCTGTAATGCGTTAAACGGTAGTTTATACGGATATGAGGGGAAGATAACGGTTGACTCTACATTGAACAGGTTAACATTCTAATGATCGGGGATACATCCTCTTCGGCCTCTGTTCCATAGGGCAGTGGTTCACGAGAAGTAAACGATAGAGCAGTGAGATACTCGCCACACACACCCTGCAAGAGACAGGTTGTGGGAAATAATTCTTCTCCAACAAGGACTCGAAGACGCTCTTAAACTTTGGGCAGCTCCCGCCCAAACATGGCAACAGTACACCGTTTTCGGCGTTGATCTGGATTTTTATAAAGGTGTCTAACTTTATAAGAGCCAGATAAAATAGAATGAGGAGTCAAGTACTTTATGGAGCGGTACAGGGTGACGGTCATATTTCCAGCATCTTCAGCAATTGATTCCACTGGCGGGTCGGGTGTGAGTTTGTGGCCCGATATCCTTCCAAGGAACGGGTTTCTTCGAGGGCACATCCGTTCTTCGCGACTAGCAATAGTTCGCAGACTGATTGGAGGTGATGGAATGTAACAAGTTTGGTGTTATAGGTATTGAATGTAAACAGCCAGTCTTTTCCCCCACTGGGAAGTTAGTGTTAGATCGGCAGCGAGGTTAGCTACCAAACTCTGATCGTTATGACTTTAAGAGATACGGCCTTATTTCGCCGTATCATCGAAATAGACTTTTACAGATGATTGGAATATAATCTTAGGTAGCTGATTTATATAAATTAGGAAGAAGGTCGGTCCGAGAAGTGACATTTTAAGGACACCTACGTTAACTGCAATGGGTACTCGGAGGACGGAACTTTAATAACTACCTTCATGGATCTACATGTTAGGAAGGATTTTGTCATTAAATACTGATACCTCCTCATCCCAGAAATACAGAAAAAAATATGGTTTTGATCGAAGTGTCTACTTTTTATATGTCCATACGCTCTATCTCTGATATTGAGAAATATAGCATACTTTAAAATTATATATATATATATATATATATATATATATATATATATATATATATATATATATATATATATATATATTTAAATTCCCAGATCAATTCTGTGGACAAAACAGATTGGTATAAAATGACAATTGGCAAAATCTAACACCTTTTTTCCAATTGTCATTTCATATATATATATATATATATATATATATATATATATATATATATATATATATATATATATATATATATATATATATAAGGCTCAAACACTGATATTCCATGGTTATAATTTATTACATTGGAATCGTAATCAATTCATCAGACCTACAAATTCAAATAAATTATAACCATAGAATATTAGATTTGAACCTTTTATATTATATTCTTACGCTGTCCTGGACATTGAGTTTCCCTGGATTTTATCCTCTTGGAAATTTATATATATATATATATATATATATATATATATATATATATATATATAGATAGATAGATAGATAGATAGATAGATATAGATATATACATATATATATATATATATATATATATATATATATTGACCACTAATATGATCTATATATATATATATATGTGTGTGTGTTAACCAATTAGCTTCCATATGGTGTGTAAGAAAATAGCTTCCCCAAACTCGGTGTTGGTGATGTGCCTTCAGTAGTAGTAGTTTTACTAGGTTGCAGAGAACAAGGTATCAGCCAGAGAAGTGTGTGGCGAGACAAAGGAAGGCGTTTCAATTTAATGTCGTTTAACACAAACAAAAAGTTCCTCCCCTCTTGGACTGAATTATGCGAGCAACTTCAGGTGTAGTGTGAGTTCATCCGGAAGATGGTAACGACACCGAGTTTAGACCAGTTGCTTGTAGGACTGAAATCATGACAATATATACAATGCAGTTATGGAAGGGCATCAATAGTAGTATTTTTAACAGGGTAGAGTTATAATCTCACGCTATAGCGATTTGGTATTGAGAGTATTCTTTACCCTACACTGGTTGCCACCCACGCCTAGAGAGCTCAATATCCACTGCTATTAAGAGGGAGTATCATATGTACATACATGTATTTTCTTTGGCTTTTAATATTATATCAGAGAGGTTAATCTCCGTTTAAAACAATGAAAATAAGTGTTCGGAGATTTGATGGCACAATATTTAGCCGTTTCTCTGCTATTGGATCTTCTGAAAATTATAGCTGGTTCATTTTATTAGGATAGGAAAAAGGATATTTTAAACAACTTTCAATATGACATGGTCGTTTGTTCAAGACGAGCTGGTTTAAGTATTTCAAAAAATCTGAGGTACAAGAATTTCTGCTTATATCTTTAGTGTTTACAGATACTCCAGACAAAAAGAAAATGGATTCCAATAAACCTGTATTTTTGTGGGAGTAATTTTTTTTTTTTTTTTTATGAAAGAGTTCGGAAGATAATGGCTTAGCTGGTTAAAGCTGATAACCGCTCTTTAAAACCGAAATATACAGATGTGTATCCCTGAATGAACAAGACCTCAAAAATTAAAGCAGACGATCTCTAACGGCCGTCAGTGTCAGTACTTACGTAAGAAAAAGAGGTTATAATTCACTAAAAGCTATAAACTGGAAGACTAAGAAAAAACTTTACTTTGTCGGGCGAATCCCGAGTTCTTTGACATTCAGATGGTAGGGGCGAGAATTGGCACAAATATTGAAGTATAGGCTCGTCGTGCCTTCAATCAACGTTTCAGACTAGTGGTAAGAATACGGTATATACTTGTGTAATGCACGATCTCGCTTATCGTGCGACCCCAAAGTTTTCACTTAGAAAAAAGAATTTTATTATGTATCTCGTGTATCATGCGAATTCCTTTATAGAGACACCGAATTACAATAGACTAACCCATTTTTATTCTCATCTTCATCCCATCTTCTATTTAAGTAAGGTAGAAAAGGAAAAGACAATGACAAAAGTATCGTTAGTAACACTAAACTCATTGTGTAAAGGGGTATATTCATAAACAACCAATCGAGAAACGGCTAAACATCTTATAAGTGCTAACAAAATAAAGATGCATATTCGCTGTTTGTATTTTATAAAACGATACTAATATGTGAATATTGCGTGCATTATTGCTGGATGCAGTCAAATAAATCATCAGTTTTATTTTCATTATTTACGTAGTTCGGACTGTTTTCCTCGTCCTTGTTGCAATATTCACAACGTTTCTTTCTTTGCCCCTCCGGCCTTCTTCAGTTAAGTAGAATTTCAAACTGAACCATTTATTTCGTCTACCGGGGTAAATTGTTCTAGTTCCACGTGCTAATCTAACCTAGTGGACGAAATAAAGGGTCGGTTCGAAATTCCAATCACCCGAAGAAGGCCGAAGCGTACAACGGCCCAAACGTCGTGAATATGCCAACAAAGATGAGGACAACAGTCCGAACAATGTAAATAGTGTAAATAATTACAATAACTCATTTCAGAAATATAGACAAACATCAGTTTTCTCAAAAACATGTTTATTTTAGATACACCTGTACCTTTCACTACACTAAATGAGTATATAGTTTGGTCAACGGTGTAGCCAGGGCCACCAGTACATACCCTAATTTTATATCTCGTGTATAATGTAACCTCCACAAAATTAGCTTCAAAATTAGGTCATTAAAATCGTATGATATGCGAGTATATACGGTATAATGGGTACCTTCCGGTATATATTCGAACCCTTTGAACGTATAACAGATCGCTTAAATGCTATACATATATATATATATATATATATATGTGTGTGTGTGTGTGTGTGTGTGTGTGTGTGTGTGAAAATATTATAGAAAATAGGAAAGAAACTGGTTTGGTAAATAATCCAAAGTTCCTTAGTATTTTTGTTATTATTTTTAAAAAATAGTGCTCGATACGAAAGTAGAGCATAAATATAATTATATATATATATATATATATATATATATATATATATATATATATATATATATATACCTCGGTTTTGAGTTTGACCACGTCTTTCAATGTATGACTGCGATGGCCAACTCACCGAGTCAGAAACACAATTAATAAGTTTTGTTAATTGAACAAGATGGCAAATGTTCACAGAAACAAAGTTTCAAAATTGGTCACCGCAGTCAACGGATCGCAAACCTTTCAAGAACTTGCGGAATGGTGGAAAGTGAGATCTCAATCGTGTGTGTGCCACGAACCATCATTGAATCCATGTCAAGAAGTGAGATAGTTTTAAGGGCAAAAGTAGTCCAATCAGGTATGAAACGATTATAGCTAATACAGAGACAGGTGAGTGTATATGTAGATATGCGCATATGTAGTATATCTTGAATATATATATATATATCAACGGTTTCTCCTCCAGTTCCTATCCCACGAACGCAGGTGTTCCACAAGGCTCCATCCTTGGTCCCACACTTTTCCTTATTTTCATCAACGACCTTCCTGACACCATAGGTTCCCAAGTTGGCATCTACGCGGACGACACTACAATTTTCTCCTGCCTCAAAAACAAATCTAGTGTCGCGGTCAAAACTAACCTGGCCGCGCGTCTTGAAATGGACCTCCAATCGGTTGTTAACTGGGGCAACCACCATAGAGATCCTTACCTGCCCCCCATTAGAATATCTGATAGTCAACTTCTTGAGAGCGACTCCCTGCGTCTGCTCGGTCTCACGTTGACTGCTGACCTGAGATCGAACAAATACATTGAGGCAATTGCATCGTCCACCGCGAGGAAAGTTGGCTCTCTGTGTCACGCCAGGAAATTTTTCTCCCCTGAATCGATACTTCAAATATACAAAACGACCATTCGCCCTTGCATGGAGTTTTGCTGCCATATATGGTCTGGGGAACCTTCTGTTTACCTCGGAGTTCTTGACAAGATCCAAAGACGGATATATAATGTGATTGGCCCTGATCTGGCGTCTCGCCTGCAGCCACTATCTCACAGACGCACCGTCGCCTCTCTCTGTCTCTTCTACAAATACTTTCATGGCAATTGCTCCGATGAGCTGCTTTCCCTGGTCCCTAGTCTCCATGAATACAAGCACCTTACGAGGCTGGCATCCCGCTCTCACCCTTACACTGTAGAAACTTTAAAATGTAGCCGTCTCTTCTACTCCAATAACTTCATACCTCGCACCTCTCGCCTGTGGAACACCCTTCCCAATTACTGTTTCCCTGATAGTTATAATCTCCAACTATTCAAATGTAATGTCAATCGACATCTCCAGTTACCTTGATTTACACACTCTCCTTCCCTTCATCCTTTCTTCTATCACTCCTATCTGCTCTTGCTACAAATCTTCTGCAACCCCCCTGCATCCTAGTGGCTTCATGCCTTGCTCGGGGCGCTAAGCTTAATATATATATATATATATATATATATATATATATATATATATATATATATATATATATATATGGCCCAGTAGATAAAAGCATTGGTTTGATCCAGTAACTTGACCCAAATTTGTGAGTTCAATAACTGGTTACTGCAGAAGTAAACAAAAACTTGGAGAGTTGAATTAAAGAGACATAACTGAAAATGCATGACACCTGGAAGTAGAACAGTATACCCCGGTGGACGAAATAAAAGTTCAGTTTGAATTTACAATCTCCTGACGAAATCCGGAACGTATAACGGCTGAAACGTCGTGAATATGGCAACAAAAATGAGGACAACAGTCCGAACAATGTACATATATATATATATGTGAATGTGTGTGTGTGTGTGTGTGTGTGTGTGTGTGTGTGTGTGTGTGTGTGTGTGTGTGTGTTTGTGTGTGTGTGTGAATAAAGACAAAAGGAAAATTTTATCTTAGCCGGCGAGATTCGTCCTCAAGGCAAATGCAATGATTTTTATTTTGTAATAATTATTTATATACAAGAGCAAAACACGTTGGTTTTTTCATACTTTATAAATATTCATCAGGTTATTTGAAAAGTTAGGCAAACTATGGAGGACACAAATTGATAAAATTCCATATCTAAGTAAGTGATGTTTTAGAGTTTATTTGCGCACATTATTATTTAAATTAATTCAGTTTGGGATTAATTTGTGTGCCATATATTTTAAATAACATGAGGTCATGTTTTTACCCCTTTTCTTTTAATCGTCATGTATATTCTTAATGATCTTGAATAAATGGATGTTAAATCAGGGTTTTAGGAGAAATGGCCAAAAGACAAATCTTATAAAGAGCTACAAGGGACAAGAAGATGTAGAGGGCCATGATAGAAGAAAAAGCACATTCCTTATATGTAGAGGAGTGCTCTTAAACTGGTCATTTCTCCTGATTTACCTTGGGATCCTGTTCTTAGAAAAGCTATTCCTAAAATGACGGAATTCAATCACAGATATCAGACTATAGTAGAAAGTAAGTCTTATTTTAGGAGAAGTTTGAAGTTGTATAATCGTATAAGTCTGGAATATCGAATGGGTCAGGAAGTTATATTTAGGGACCGCTACAATAATTGACCATGAAACAGAAGAAAAAAAAAAAGTAATTTCGTCAGTTGTTTTACTTTTGCACATTGTATTGAATGAAGAAAGAAAACAACAGCTAAAAAGATAATTTCAGTTCTAATACAAAACAATTTTCCAGCGGCATTCGAGTACGTCTGGAGTTTTATTGATTCACTGAAGAATCATGCCATCATTTTCTTTCACATTAAAATCTATAAAAGGCAGGATGTGTTTGTGTGTGTGTGTGTGTGTGTGTGTGTGTGTAACGAATGCACGGTCGCAATTTTCGACGGATTTTCACGAAAATTTACATGCACATGCTCCAAGTTAGCAGAAAGGCTAAAATCGACTTTGCATTTCCCAACTCCCATCGATAGCGGAAATAATCGAGTTTTTCATGCTTCTACGGCAGTTTTCATTTAGTTTGCGGGATGTGTCTTCTCACCGGACTTATTCAACCTATACAGTGAGGCAATTCTGAGAGAAATGGAAAGCCTAACAGGATTCATCACTGGTGGCCACAATCTTAACAACATAAGATACACGGAAAAGAAATTGCAAAACCTCCTACAGAAGGTCGCGAAGGAGAGCGAGAAGAAGGGACTAAGCGTAAACTATAAGAAGACAGAATGCATGGTCATTAGTAAAAAGATGAGTCAAAAATGCGATTTACAGGTCGGGGGCTCTAAAAATCAAGCAGGTGCGTAAATTCAAATATCTGGGAAGTTTTCTGACAGAAGACGGAAAGTGCGACGGTGAGATCCGAAGATGCATTGAGATGACCAAAGACGCATTCCAAAATTTAGGCAGAGTAGTATGATACAGAAAGATATCGTTGACAACAAAGTAAAGAGTACTGAACTGATACGTGATATCTGTCCTCCTTTACTGTAGCGAATGTTGGACGGCCTCCTAAATGATTAAGAAGAGACTCACGGCAGCGGAGGCATGGTTCTACAGAAGGATGCTATGGACCGAACATGTGAGCAACGATGAGGTTTTCGAGGGGATGTAAACACAGGAGAAACTTATACTTAACCTCAGGAAGAGGCAGCTGAAATTTCTTGGACTCTTAATGAGAAAGAAGGACTTGGAAAATCTGATACTCACAGGGCGTATAGCGAGACAAGAGAACGCAACGAGTGGCATACGGAACGGCCTTAAGCAACTTAATTGCAGAGAAGGTTCTGCGAGAAATAACAAAAAGACAAAACTTATTGAGAGCTACAGTAGACAGAAAGAAGTGGAAAGCCATGATCGCTTACGTCCTGAAGAGACACGGCCCATAAAAGCAGAAGATATGTATGGAGAAGAAACATATATACACACACTGGCAAAAACGCACACACAATACACAAGAATAATGAAGGGATGAAAAGATACACTGGGACATTATGAGATAAAAAGAAAGACGTCCTCTTTTCTTTACATTTCTGCTGTCAAATTTAATTCCTCAAGCAAGGAAACTTTTTTCAACCAGTCCACGATGGATTCAGATGACTACTACTACACACAAGACAATGATTAAAAGATTTAACAGAGGCTGATAAAAAATTAATTCCTTTAAATAATATGTTAAAATAACCATTCTTCATTCTTCGAAAGTCATAAGACCTGAAACGCGTGTAGCGAAATATATAGGATAAAGTAAAAAAAAAAAAAGTTGTTTGGGGGTTTTCCTCTCTTTAAAATATACCCTTTTCTCTCATAGTAACCACTATAATCTCCCATTATATATATATATATATATATATATATATATATATATATATATATATATATATATATTACATGAATCATTCATACAAAAAACAGATATAGAAGTTAAGGATTCAAATATCGAGAATACATCTTCGCAAAAATTAAATAAAGTACACTAACCACGAACCTGCATATGAATGATATGATCCCTGCTTATAAATTCCAGTTGCATAAGGTCCTTTTTAGTTTTTACAAGCTTTCGTCTGTTCCTACAGACATCATCAGGTATGGAAATAGGTTCGTTTTTGTTTCTTACTTCTCGGTAATAACAGGAAACGAAAATATAGATGTAAACCGAAAAATCATTAAATTTGTTTGCGAAGATGTATTCTCGCCATTTAAATCATTAACTTCTATATCTGTTTTTTGTATGAATGATTCATGTAATGTAAATTGAACTGCGCCACATACTTGAAATATATATATATATATATATATATATATATATATATATATATATATATACTAATAATTTTGTATATATATATATATATACACTAATAATTTTGTATATATATATATATATATACACTAATAATTTTGTATATATATATGTACAACGCAATCTGAAGATGGCGTTGAGTATGAAACTAACAAGGCTGTGTAAATAAAGGGTAGTTGAAAAAACCTTAAGAGCTCCAAATTCAAGGATTTTGTGGGAAGCAATTTTCCACTCCATTCGTACATGGGCTACACACCACATAACAGAAAATAAGCAATGAATAGTGTATTGCAATTTGAAATGAAATTTAATTTGTAATCATTGTTACTTTTTATTACGGTGTTTCTAATAAATTTCCAAAATTATTAATAATAACAAAAGCAATCGTGAAATAAAAATTGTTTCAGAAATATAAAACTTATGGCTTTTGTCTACTTGTGTTTACAGACAAAAAATATCCAGGATGTTCCTCAATAAGTAACGTATTTATTTATCTATTTAAGCCACGGTGGAATCTTATTTATTTATTGGTTTGTTTGCTTCTTGCAACTTGGTTCTGTCAGTAACAGTTCTTAAAAAAGTAAAACCTGCCTGTGGTAATTATCCTCAGGCCAGACGCTAGGGGTCTGCCCCCAACCCCGAATATAATTAGCACCCCTACTGCGGAAATGATGCGGACTAATTTTAGTATACAAATTCTAACTCGCCACCTCACCTCACCTCAGTCGCCCCAATTTATTGGAAAAACTCCGGCACCGAGGCTGATAATCTACGACTGAAAACAGTTATTTGGAGTAATGTTTTTTTTGTTTTTTGGGGTTTTTTTTTAACAGAATGGAGACGAATAAGTAAAACTAAAAACAAAATTTAAAAAGAACTACTTCGAGGTATAAATAAAGCGTAGTCATATCTTTTAGGTCTAAATGAGAAAAGTGAAAAATGCTGACTGGTATTTAAAACCATTCGACCTTGCATGGAGTATTGCTGCCATATATGGTCTGGGGCACCTTCTGTTTACCTCGGAGTTCTTGACAAGATCCAGAGACGGATATGTAATATAATTGCCCCTGATCTGGCGTCTCGTCTACAGTCACTCTCTCACAGACGCGCCGTCGCCTCTCTCTGTCTTTTCTACAAATACTTTCATGGTAATTGCTCCGATGAGCTGCTTTCACTGGTTCCCAGACTCCATGAATTCAAGCGCCCTACGAGGCTGGCATCCCGCTCCCACTCTTACACTGTAGAAACTTTTAAATATAGCCGTCTCTTCTACTCCAATAGCTTCATATCTCGCAGCACTCGCCTGCGGAACACCCTTCCCGATTACTGTTTCCCTGAGAGCTATAATCTCCAACTATTCAAATGTAATGTCAATCGACATCTCCAGTTACCTTTATCTATCCACTATCCGTCCCTTCATCCTTTCTTCTATCACTCCTATCTGCTCTTGCTCCAAATCTTCTGCAACCCCCTTCATCCTAGTGGCTTCACGCCTTGGTCGGGGTGTAATTCTCCAAAAAAATAAATAAATAAATCACGAACGAATTCGAAATATAAATACTTTTTTAAAAAAATCAGTATCACGTCATAGCCGCTCTCAGGGACAATGAGCTGAGGAAGAAGTATTGCAATGCTATGCCATCAAACCCAGACCAGACTGCAACTACAGGGACCGAGTATGCCTGTCCCGCATTGGACATATTACCCATAAACGTGCCTGCAAGCGGCGTGTACAGGACCCCGCATGATCTTCGTTTTGCGGAGCCAAGTCATAACGCTGATCACATCATGCAAGGCATTAATGCCATTAAAAAAAACTAAGGATTACAGCGTGTAATGACAAAAGTACGTAGGTGTAGGCTTTAAGAAAGCTTTATTCCACTGAGAATACAAGGTTCGCGTATAGTGTCCTTTTATAGTCCCAGTAAACAGAAATAGCTGTTTCAAAGAGGAGAGTAACAAAACAAGGGGAGACCACTCTTGATCATTCATAATAAGTATGTAAATAAAAAGTGATATTAGCATTGTAATGACAAAAGTACGTAGGTGTAGTCTTTAAGAACGCTTTATTCCACTGAGAATACAAGGTTCGCGTATATTGTTTTTTTATAGTCCCAGTAAAAAGAAATAGCTGTTTCAAAGAGGAGAGTAACAAAACAAGGGGAGGCCACTCTTGATTGTTCATAACACAGCGTATGGAAGAATTAGCAACAGAAACAACAGTGATGAGAAGAAAGAGAAGAAAGTCATCAGGGGGGGGCAGTAGATGCATTTAAATTTTTTTGAAGATTAACGTTGGCTTTAAAACATGGAACCGGAAGGGAGTTCCACATGCGAGAAGTGCGAGAGAAGAAACTGTTAGCATAGAATTTACGGCTACATCTAGCCATCTCAACTATAAATTCATGAAATCTCGACGCCAGTCTAGTACAGCGATTAAATTCAAAAACTCTAGGTACCACGGCGAAGAGCGATATTTTTTCAGCTTCCCTACAGAAAATGTGGCACAAGGCCAAAATTGGTAAAAGGACGGTATTCTTCTGTCTTAACGTTAAACTTTGCTAGCCACAAACACTGACCCAAACATACAACAATATTCTTTACACCACAAGAAGGCATTCTTACTTACCTTTCTTACTACATCCACCATAATACCTCGTTGTCTCTATGAAAGTCTTAATAGGGTCCCCATATGCCAATTCATTTGTCTGGTGTGGGGAGAAGAATAACACATCAAATTTAAAAATCCAACCCCAAGTAATATTTAGAAAAATGTACAAAACTATTTACAAGAAAATAAACAAAATAATGTTAGTAATTAAAACCCCCAAATCCCTAAATGTACTACAGCGAAGAGCTTACCCGAAAAATTACCATGAAAGCATTTATAGAAAAGACATCGAGAGGCAACATTACGGTATTGAGAAAGCGTCTGAAGCCGAGTTGCCAGATCAGGACCAATAATATTGCTGATTCTTTGGTATCTTATCAAGGAGCTCAAGGTAAATAGCAGGGGTCTGGACTATATGTGGCAGCAATATTTAAGACATGGACCAATAGATAATTATAGATATGTTAGACAGATTTTGAAGATAAAAGTTGTCTCACCCCAATGTGATGCATTGTTTAACAAGAGTATGTCAATAGATCAATTATAAATGACTAGTGAGTTTGAATCTCTGCTTCAGCCTTGTACCACACTTCTTCTATGTTAAGTAATCACTAAAACACATGCATGTATACCAACTGGTGTGGCTACCTGCATTTATATCTTAGTCAACCTATGAACTTTTCAGCTGAACCTCGTAACTATTGAAAAACGAAGTGAAGTGAACATGGATGATTCACCACATGGGTGCGTGGTATGATAGATGGCCGGTGTAAAGGTTCTGGGATAAGGGGGTTAAGGAATATAGCCCGTCAGCACAAATAGCATGGAAATAGCGTTAGAGTAGGAAACACGGAGTGATGAACGGCCGAAACAATTTGAGAATAACAACAAAGATGAGGATAATAATGCAAGGTAAAATAATGGGAAAGAATTAATTGTAAAAACTAAATGAAAAAAAAAACAAAAAAAAACGAAATTGATGCAAGAGTTATTAAGCTTTCTTTGGCGTGGATGTCGGGGGCGTAAGTTGAGCTTATGGGAAAAAATGTTTTTCTTTTTTTTTTTTTTTCTTTTTCTTTCTTCCAAACGAAATAGTGTCGGGTTTTATTTTCTAGAGTTACAATAAATCGCCATCACCATTTATTCAGAGCATTTTGAGCTGCTGTGGTCACCACTCCCCTCTGTTTTAACTGTGGTTCATAGCGACATTCAAGGTAAAATAGTGCAATGGCTTGCCGTTTCCTTTTGCACCAGAGACGTTGACGTCGCAACACCCCTCGTCTCAGAAAGCTGTTGACCTCTGCGGCACAGCTCCTAATCCCTGACTGGCGACTGGCCGTTGGCCGCTTGGCAAAGGTAGCTTGGGGAGAGGCGTTTCCCTCCACTCGTCGGATCGGGAAACCTTTTCGACTACCCTCACAGAGTTTAGCAGGCATGTTGCTGTCTTTGGCCGGCGGGTGGCCGTCGCAGTTCAAACGCAGTTTCCTGGAGCCACGTGTGAGAATTGAATGTACAGTACAATACCGATCACAATTCACCTGAGCAGGGTCAACCATTTCGTTGCAAAAGTAGTATCACTGACGATACACCCATAATACTTTGGGAAAAATATTGGAATCCATCTATTCTCCTCTGAGTTATGTGTTAAATATCAAGACAGACTGAAAAATGACAGAATAAAAAATATGACTAATATGATTTTGTGATGTAAACTTTCGTAATGCTCGTTGTAGTAGAAACTTTTTAATCGCAGATACAACTATATCAGTGCCGTTGAACAATACTTGTGTCAGACGCCTTCGAATAACACTCTCACTAGTAGTAGTTGCTCGATAATACTCGCTCGAATTGTAACAAACAAATATTGATCCGAATATTAATCCGTATAGGAAGATATTCGCTAAGTGCCCGACGCGATCGGATGCGACACAAGGCCAAGTTTATTATAGGGTATCTGAACTCGTAGCCTCGGCCAAAAATTCCCGGTAGACACCGTTAAAAAAAAGTGGGTAAGGTAGCTGTCTCCAGAGACGAGACTCTGCCATTCGGCATAACCTCGTCTGGGGATCCTCTCTCTCTCCTGAGGCAGAGAGTTTGACCAGAACACTTCCGAAGTAATCCGTATCGTGAGATATTCACTAACCCCCCCCCACGCGGTCGGATGCGCCATAAGTCCAAGCTTATTGTGGGGTATCCGAGCCCGTAGGCTCAGGCAAAAATTCCCGTAGACCCAGTAAAAATCGGGTCGAGTGACTGTCTACAACCCTAAAAGAAACTCTGCCCTTTGGCATATCTTCGTCTGTGTACCTCTCTGCCAGAAGGCAGAGAGTTTGACCAGCACACTTCCGAAGTAATCTGTATCGTGTTCACTTAGACGCCACGCTAAATCCCATATATATATTTCCTTTGCCATCACATGATTTACTTATTCAAAATGGAATCATCATTGTTTGCTCTCTGGTGATCTGTGTTCAATCTCCACTATCGGCAGTGGCGCTTTATTCTTATATAACAGAATTATATAACAAATATACAGAAATTCTCAATAAACAAAATAAAATGAAAGTATAAATCAGAAGAAATTGACATTGATGAATAAAGTCCTTTTAAAACTCATCAAATTCTTATGTACAGTGTAACCCGGATATAAGAGAGTTGCCAGGACCGGAGAAGAAGTATCTTATATCCGGGTTTCTCTTATATCCGCGTTTGGTCTAATTTATATACATTAACACAGGCTCTAATTTGGGACCAGAGAAAATCTCTCTCATATCCGGGTTTCTCTTATATCCGGGTCTCTTATATCCGGGTTACACTGTATTAGCAGCTGTATTTTACCATTGCTGTCTGAGTATCTTTAAAAGATTTAAATATTTATTTTATTTTATTTGTTTATTTATGATAATAACAGTAGTCCGAGAAACTCCTGATGTTTGCAATATAATAGCTTTCAAATTGTCAAACCTTCTGGGAAAGACAATACCCTGTCCCTACCAAAACCGAGCAAATTGTTTTCGTTTCTATATATAAATTATTCTTTATTAGTTTTATATTCTATTTTAATATCTAGAAAACTTGCAGTATTGCGATATTTTCGGTAAAATATGCTACCAGAAAACGTTTTTGTTTACATCGGGCTGGTGTGTTCAGAAGAAACGAGAGTTTATATCATAGCATATGTGGTTACGCAATTTCAGTAGAGTGGAAATGCGTACCAGGTTATTTCTGAATGAACGAATGAATAAATGAATGAAAAGAGGAGGAATTTTTACGCATGAATGATTTCTCTCTCTGCGGAGGAAAGTGCGCGTCCCGCTTCAGGCTACCCGGCCATCTGTCTGGTTCCTATCTCTCTCTGTCTCGCTCTCTCTCTCTCTCTCTCTCTCTCTCTCTCTCTCTATATATATATATATATATATATATATATATATATATATATATATATATATATATCGTATTTATTTTCTTTTTAGATTCTGTTCAACATGTTTCCATATTTTTTCATGCTAACCGAATTTTTGTCGCTTTCACTCATTCTTGTTGTTGTTGTTGTTGTTCTTCTTCTTCTTCTTCTTCTTCTTCTTCTTCTTCTTCTTCTTAACGCCCTCTACCTCCACCTCTCTCTTTTTCTTTTTCGTCATAGTCTTCTCCTCCTCCTCACTTGCCTTCTATTTCTGTCACTTCCCTGCCTTATTCTTCCTCTTCTTTTTATTCATCACCTCCTTCTACTCCTCCGCCTTCTACTTCTATCGTTCCTCCGTCTTCTTTTTCTTAGCTTTCTTCTTCATGTCCTCCACTTGCACCGCTGTTGTCTTCTTCTTCTTCTTCTTCTTCTTCTTCTTCTTCTTCTTCTTCTTCTTCGATTTCTTCGATTTCTTCTTCTTCTCATTCGCCTCCTTCTTGTTCTTCCCCTCCGCCTTCTTTTTATTATTCTTCCTCTTCTACTCCTCTTCCTCCGCCTTCTTCCTATTCCTTTTTTCTTGTTCCTCTCTTCCTCCACCTTCTACTTTTTCTTCTTCATTATATTCCTTAAATGTATCAAAACTGATGATGAAAAATTATTTGACACTCCAAATGTTCAACGCAGTGGACTGACATGGATCAATCTCCACAACCGAAAACAAAAGTCGGGCTCCATGGAAGAAAGGTAATGTTGTGTGCGTCGTACGATCTACGGGGTATTATTCTTTTCATTTAGAGTTCTTAAAACGGAAGGAAACATTAAAGCCACATTTATATGTCCAGTAGCTGCAACATGTCCATATATGTTTGGTCGAAAACCATCGTTCGCCGTTTAATAGGAAAAATACCGTCTTCTTCCAAGATAACCTAAGTCGGATGACAGCAAGAAAAGCACAGGAAAACATTTTGGAACTCGGTTGTTCGATTCTAGCCGATCCACCATATTCACCTGACTTTGCAGATAAACATTTTAAGTTATTTCAGTCAGAAGAAAAATAAATTCAGGCTTACGGCCGCATAACGTTAAAACGCCGGTTCCCTTACAATCTCCACTGTTAAAGAATATCTAGCCCAGCCATTACATATATTGGTGACCACTTAGGAATATCAAGTGCTATAAGTTAAGATGTGCTGGTGGTGTAATGGTTAATATCTCAGAATTGTTAATCAGAGAGCCGGGTTCAAATACCTGTTGCGTTCGTTGTATTCCCTTACACGCATTACCAATGGGAAAGGTATGAATCCACCTCTTTTCCCCTAGCTATGGGTTAATTAGTAAGATTTTTATCGCCAAATCATTATCTCAAAATCTTACAATGTAAAAATATTTTCTTGCGTTAAATAACCCGCAAAAGATTGATAAACTATAGAAATTGAATGAATCAATCAATTGATACTCAGTTACTACCTGCGTCTTGTGGCGAAAATATTTAAAAAAATGTACCTGGGACCAGGTGATCTTTTCTCCACTGATACAATATAAATGGTGGTGTAAACTTGGATGCGATATTGATAACAGCTTTGAATTTAAAATCAGAGGACCAGGTTCAAATTCCAGTCTGTTTTGTGATATTCACTTATGCGCAAAAACCCGTGGAAGAAGGTATGAATCCAACTCTTCTACCCGAAGCTGCTAGTAAAACTGTTATCACTAAATTATTATCTACCCACCCATCCCCGCCAAAAAACAAAAATATAACTTACGGTTACATATAGCTTCTTCAACTCTAATGTGATGAGACCTAACCGCCAATCTATTACCGGGTCTAAATTTACAGATTCTGAGTACCATAGAGGAAATTTCATTAGAACAATGATCATGAAAGTAGTCATAGAAAAGTGACAGGGAAGCTGTGTAATGGCGGAGGGAAAGTGACTGAAGTTCGGATGCCAGATCCGGACCAATAATAAACAATAAATATGTAAATCCTTCGATTTACCTTCATAAAGTCACCTGGTGGGGGGCGGGGAGAAACATATTGGAGAAAAAAAAACAAAACTTTTTGTCTTTATTCATACTTTCTTTTTATTCATATATACTATTTATCTATATCTGAATTTTTACACCCCCTACACATATATATGTAAATAAAGATAGATAGATAGATAGATAGACAGACAGACAGATAGACAGATAGATAGATAGATAGATAGATTTCTTATTACTGTAAAGTTTACATATATTGATTGGTTGATTCGTTCTTAATGCTTATGAACGGTTTCAGGCTTATTTTACACCCCTACATATATATATATAAATAAAGATAGATAGATAGACAGACAGATAAATAGATTTCTTATTACTGTAATGTTTATATATATTGATTGGTTGATTCGTTTTTAATGCTTATCGACGGTTTCAGGCTTATTTTTACACCCCCTACATATATATATGTAAATAAAGATAGATAGATAGATAGATAGATAGATAGATAGATTTCTTATTACTGTAAAGTTTACATATATTAATTGGTTGATTCGTTTTTAATGCTTATCAACGGTTTCAGGCTCATTTAAAACCAGAAAATATCTTTACGTTGTAAGGATTGTTTTGTTTTGTGTTTTGAAGATAATACTAGTTTAACGATACAATACACACGATACAAACATTGGTTCCCGTACGATCATCGAAGTTAAGCAAGGTCAATTCTTCGGGCGGTGTAATGGATAATGTCTGGAATTGTTAATCAGAGAAGTGAATCCTATTTCCCGTTGTGTTCATTATATTGAGGTTTCAGCATAATGAACACAACCGGAAATGTCAATGCCCTTGAGATTCACCTATTCTCTCTTCAGTTGTGGGTTAATTAGTAAGATTTTATCATCTTCAAGCAAATAAAACGCTTCCAGGGGTAAAACTTTCTCTGATGAAAAACCAGATTCAACACTTCTCATCAAAACCTGTTAAATATTACTAAAAAAAAAAGTATCGAAGTATCCTGATAAGTGACAGGGTCATTGTAAACAAAGGTGTATATCGTCGCCATCGTTAACCGAACTCATTTCTGAGTATTGGTGTCCTCACCAACATGTCCTTCTGTATGAAATTAGTCCTCTGCTGGATCTGACGAGACGTCCGCAGCCACCGCATAGTACGGTCGGAGGGCTCAGGGGATATAGAGCTCTGGCTTTTCTTTAAGCTTTCTTTGCCTCTTCTATTTGTTTTCTGGTCTTTTCGAAGGGTGTTATTATTTCTCGTGGACTGCTCTTTTCCAACTGGTTCTTCCAGCAGCTTCTGATCCCCAATTCAGCGGATTAATTTCTATCCCAAGCAAGGTGGTTTTTAGCTGATCCTTGAGTCGACGAGGTGGGGCTCCACGTTCTTTCTTTTCAGATTCTGCAAAAACTTTTTGGTTCTCTGTACCTCTCCAGTAAGTACCTGACTCCTTCTGCTATCCTCCGCATTTACAAGAGCAAGAGTTGTCAGGAGAAGCACCTCTGTTCGTCCAAGAGCAAAAGCAGGCCGAAAGTGGAGTACTGCAGACATAAATGAGTAGGAGCGCTCCAGTCTTCACATTCCAGTGTCGATAGAGTCCCAAAGCGTGTCAGCGTCCTTGTGGGTGATGAATTATTTTCCAAGACTACAAACTCTTTCCCACAGACGGAAATGGATAAATTAATTAACAGTTTTTTTTGTTTGTTTTTTAATTTAAATTTTAAAAAAATAACTTTACTTCAATTCGCTGAATTTACATAAAAATAAAAACAATCATGAAGATTGTGTTAATGTATGCAAAGAGGTAATTTGCTCGGTGATATTTTTTAATTTTATTTTTATTATGTTGCTCTTCTCATTCCTCTGATCATACTATATAGCGGTCAAAGGGAATGGGATGTTATTCTCTATTGTTAATGCTCGGCAGGCTCTGACCAGAAAGTATATATTAGGTTGATAAAAAAATTACTAATGTCGTTTTTTGACGTTAAAAATACGTCAAAAAACGACATTATTACGTCATTATTTTTGCACCAACCTAATAATTGCGGGTTTGTCTAGTGTCGGGCAAGTGGTCTCACGGGGGAGAAAGAATTACGTCCGTGGGAGGAAGTAAAGTAAACCACAAGACAAAAACAGGCAAGTCGATGGCAAAATAGAGGGAAGAAGAAAAAAAATGTACAAAAAAGAGAAAGAAACGTTAAAACGAAAAAAGAAGAGACGATTAACGCCCAGAAATAGAAAGAAATTTGACGAAAACTATGGAAGAACAGAATGTCTTCTTTTTCTTCTACTACAGTGTCACACAGGCGACCATGGCTCTCTGCAACTTCCTGTCCTTTTTAGCTCTTAATAAACTTTATCTTTTTGTTATTTCCCTGAAACACTGTTCATTTAGTCCAGATAATTATTTTATGCGTGTTTTCCTCTATCTTTCTTGCCTTCAATCTGTCTCGTGTGTATCAGATTTCCCAAACCCTCATTCCTCATTATATGCCGTAGAAACTTCAACTGTCTCTTCTTGATATTAAGTATAAGTTTCCTATTTGTTTCCGTTTGCTCTAGAACTTCGTCTTTGCTCATATATTCGGCCCATAGTATTGACAGGACGGCACCCTTCTGTAGAAGCACATTTCTGTTGCTTCAAGTCTCCTCTTCATCTGTAAGGAGATTGTCCAGCATTCACTACCATACAGGAGCACAGATATCACATAAGAGTTTAGTACCCCTTTCTTTATTTCTGATGAAGCTTTCCTGTTTCTTAGTACTCTGCTTAGCTTTTGGAAACCATTTTCGATTATCCCAATACGCCTTCTGATTTCAGTATCTCACTTTACGTCCTCTCTTAAAACGCTTCCCATATATTTAAATTCCCTCTGCTTATTTTTAATTGGCCAAGTTTATAACAGTCAATTGTCCGAATTCTTTATTTTCACAATATTGTCCACGCTGTAGAAGACTCAATAGCTACCCAAGGTAGTGGGATACAGTCTAAAAGGCACAGTTTACGGGGATATGTGGGCAAGATAACGGTTAACTGTAGACTTGAACAGGTTATCATTGTAGTTATCGGGGAAGTATCCTGTTAGTAGTCGGTCCTACAAAGAAGCGGTTCGTGGGAAGAAGCAGCTTCAGTGGAAATTAGATCTCACAATGAAACGAGGGTTGTTCTATTCAATTTTAATTAAGGCTAGAACTTATGTTTTATGATGTCAACGAACACTCGTCGCTACTTTTGTGATGCCAAAAAATACCCGTTGTTACTTTTCTAATGCTCGCTGTAGTAGAGACTTTGTAATCACAGATTACAACTATAGTACGCCGTTGAACAATGCTAGTGTCAGACACCTTCGAATAACACTCGCACTAATAATACTTGCTCAATAATACTCACCCAAATAATAATCACCGTGAGAATAGTGTAGAGAAGAGAATAGATGATAGAGTAGAAATGGAGATCACTTTGTCTTCAGCTACTTTCTACATATATACGTTTCCTTTATGGTAACATGGTCTACTTAATTCAACAATGGGATCGCTGGTGTTTACTCGTGATCTATGTTCAAAGTCAAGTGTCGACGGCGATTCTTTATTCATATATAACACTGTGGAACTACGGAATGTATACATTCCATGGAAATAGCGATAGAGCAGAAAGAGCCTTGCGAAGTTTTGTCTGTGCAACGTGGAAAATAATTCATTACCCACAGGGATGCAGAGACTCTTTAGGACTCTATCGATATAGGAAAGTAAAGAGTGGTCAGCTGCCGCTGCTGTATGAGAGCGGTACTCATATTTTGGCCTGCTTTAACTCTTGTACACATATATGTATTGATACATATAACAACTGTACAGTTTATTTTAAGTACAATTCTTACTCTACAAATATTAGTTCGAATATATTTCTTAACTTTTGAATTTCACAGTAATGTTCTAAATGCGCCCTTTTGCAGGATTCTTAACTGAGTCAACTCTTTGCAGGAGATCCGATGTGCTTTTGACCATTCCGCTACGAAGAGCTTCATATGGATGGCAGATCCTACCTGTCTTTAAAGTACAATTTAAAAATACGATTAATTCATTAGAAATTATTATATTGACGTTTTGCTTACTAAACTGAGTAGTTATGAATTTCTAAGAAATCTGAATGAGTAAAGTGTTCTTAAATAACCAACACATTATATATATATATATATATATATATATATATGTGTGTGTGTGTGTGCGTGTGTGCATGTGTACGTGTATGCGTGTGTGTGCATATGTGTCTGTGTCTTTGTGCGCGTGCGTGCGTGTGTGTGTTTAAGAAGTATATTTTCATTCAAGCATTTAGTTAAATATATTTTAGACGTATTATGTTTATTTATTCTAAAATTATAACATAACTATGTCATAAAATCACTACAAAAATAGCCATTTTGTTTCAACACTTTTGGTGTCTTATCAAGTGATGGTGTTGATCACTTGATAAGACACCAAAAGTGTTGAAACAAAATGACTATTTTTGTAGTGATTTTATGACATAGTTATGTTATAATTTTAGAATAAATATTATTTATTCTACTCTGTATTGAGCATTCTTTTAAGAATTGTATTTTTGGGTTATTCATTCCGTATACATCAATCCTATACTTGAATATATATATATATATATATATATATATATATATATATATATATATATATATATATATATATATACGCAAATATTAGTTCGGTTTAAAATTAATCCCAGATATAAATTATGTTTATACTTGACACAGCTAACTAGCTAGATAGAAACAGACTGACATAGATAGATAGATAGATAGATTAGATAGATAGATAGATAGATAGATAGATATTTCTTATTTTTAAGCTTTTCTCCGCATGTAAATCGGGAGTGCCACTAGTATGCAAAGTGTTACAGAGGGTTGGGAACAAGCGTAAAGAGATGTGTTTTGAGGAAAGGATAAAGAAAATCTGTCTATTTTTCTGAAATGAGGTATTATGTACATTATTTACATTATTCGGACTATTGCCCTCATCGTTGTCGACATGTTTATTACAAAGTTTCGGCTTTTGTACACTCCGGCCTTCTTCACGGGGTTAGAATGTCGAAATGAACCCTTTATTTTGCTCACTGGGGTAGACAGCCTAAACAAAATATGGCGACAAAGATGAGGACAATAGTCCGAATAATGTAAATAATGGATAAAGAGAAGCACGACGGAAAAGACCAAGGCATCAGAAGATGTCGATTGACATTACACTTGAATATCTGAAGATTATACTTATCAGGGAAGCAAGTAAGAGGACGAGAGTTTCACAGACGGGAAAGGCGAGAGAAACTGTTGAAATAGAAGAGGCGGTTACATTTAACTGTTTCGACAGTTAAAATGTAGGACTAAAATGTCAACGAAGTAGCTCGTTTAAATTCATGCAGTCTGGGAACCAGCGAAAGTAGCTCTTTGGAACAGTTGCCATGAAAATACAGAAGGAATCCACGGCAAGAATGTAAACAAGTGACTGTAGACGAGATGCGTGACGTATCACATTTCATATCCGTCTCTGGAATTTGAGACGTAGAGCGTAGACACCAGACCATATATGACAGCAGTATTTCACGCAAGGACAGATGCTTCATTTATAGCTTTGAAGGATGGGCAGGCGAGAAAAACTATTAGGCTGGTGCAAAAATAATGACGTAATAATGTCGTTTTTTGACGTTAAAAATTACGTCAAAAAACGACATTGTTACGTCATTATTTTTGCACCAACCTAATATCTGGTACGACACAGACAACCAACTTTCCTTGCGATAGATGAAGCTAGCAATTCAATGTATTTGTTCTACCTCAGGTTAGAGGACAGCGTGAGACCAAGCATGCGCAGAGAGGCGCTCTAATGGAGTTGGGAATAAGCCATTTTGATGGGAGGCAGGGAGGATTCTCAGTGGTGGGTAAATGAGATCAGTTTCGTTTTGGAGACATCAAATTTTACAAGCCATTTCTTGCCCCACTCACCAACAGATTGGAGTTCTTTTTCGTGACCAGAGGTCTGTTTAATTTTATCAACGGTACCAGATTTACTACTGAGGCAGGATTGAATGATAGATACTTAGATAGGCACAGATTGAGATCGAACCGAGAAGAAAGGACTAAATATCACTTGCCAGAAGACGGAATGTTTGTTGTCAGCACGTTTAACATCCCGAGGTGTTAGCTACGAAAAGAAGATGTCAAAATCTTGCAAGTCCTACAATTTAAATATCTAGGAATGCGATACCGAATTCATTGGGAAAACGAAAGATGTCTTCCAAAAGGTAAGCAAATTATTAAGAAAAATGAAAATTTCGTTAGAAACAAAGAAAAGGGAACTGAACTGTTATGTAATATCGGTTCAACTATATAGCAGTAAAGGCTAGACATTCTCCTCACTGATGAAGAAGAAATTTGACGTAAAAGAAATCTGGTTCTATATAAGGACGTTGAGTATACCGAAATTCAGAGATTCATTGGGTAAACGAAAGATGTCTTCCAAAAGGTAAGCAAATTATTAAGAAAAAAATGAAAATTTCGTTAGAAACAAAAAGGGAACTGAACTGTTATGCAATATTTGTTCATCTATATGGCAGTCAATGCTAGACACTCTCCTCACAGATAAAGAAGAAATTTGATGTAACAGAAATCTGGTTCTACAGAGGGACGCTGAGTATACAAATAGACTGTGAATGTGAGTAATCTTAAAATATTATTGAAAACTACACTTGTACTTAGCATGAGAAAAACGGAGTTACCATTTTTACTGGACAAAAGGGTGTAACAGATCAATTCCTGATTTTGTCATTAAAAAAACTTATGTATTCAGTCAGTTTAATTGACGTCTGCTTATTACAATCAACATGAAAACTCGAATTCTGTTCTTAAATAGCCTCGTCAGATTGAGACTTTATGTATAGCATCTATGATGACAAATCCATTCAGAAATATTTGAGATGAAAAAGGTTTTAAGCGAGAGAAACCTGAAGGTCTTGGAAAAGACCATACTTCTTGGAAACATTGTGGACTGGCGCTACAGAATCACGTACTGTACCAAATAATAGAAACCAAATCACTTAAGGACTAGCAACAGCAGCAAAATCTAAAATGTAGAACAACTCGAAAAGAAAATGATGACATAATGAATATGTTGGCATTCAACTCTATTTCAAACAAAAGGTTAGGGAGGAAACCCCATTAATACTGGAGAGAGAGAGATAACAGCTACTGAGATTGAGGAACCTTTTTTTTCCGGGCAAGGATTTTATAAATTTCAACCGAAAGCAGTACTGTCTGCTCAGGCAATGAATGCCAAATGTTTCCTTATAGAGAAAATCGCTAATATAATAAGAGATTAGCAGATTTTCATTACTACTAACGAAATGAATATGTAAGGTAGGTTATTCCTTCTGTCTCCCTGCTTTCAATATATCCCGTGAACGGCAAATTCTCCTCTTTCTTCATTATTATAATTAACATAAGCGAACATTTGTGGGGTTTGAGCCTGAGTTTATGCGCAAACATTGGTTGGGATTGTATCAAAGTCTATAAGCAAACATTAGACGTGTTTATGCCTAGGTCTACGTGTAAATATTGGCCGGGGGCTTATGCCTGAGTGATTCACAAAAATTAGCCAGGTTAAATTCATGTCGACAGGGTATACACTCTAAGTAACATTGTTATTTATAAGGAACAACACAAATTATATCCAGGAAATATAGATATAATGTATTAATTACATGTGCCAATAGCAGCTTAAATGATTCTGTTAGCCATTCTAAATATAGGACGACTATTTAATCATCCTAGACGCAATCATATAATTTTCATGCAGCGGTAGACGAAACAAGATATTAAGATACAGGAAAATTGCGTTTGAAGCAAAGAAAAGTGTAGTGAACTGTTATGTAATATCAATCCTCTTATATGGGAGTGAATACTGAAAAATTTCCTCAGAGATGAAGAAGAGATTTCAGGCAACACTATTATGTTTCTACAAGAGCATGCTGAGAATCCCATGATATGAATAGGTTAGTACGGCGAGGTTTATGTGAAAAGAGAAAACAAAATGGAGTTTTATACTTAGAATCATGTTGAACGGTATATTGAACTGTTATATAATTTCGCTCCACTGATATATTAGTGAATGCTAGACGATCTTCTCAAAGATAAATACGAAAATTGAGGATTGTGTTTCTACAGAAGGATGGTGAGGATATTATGGAATTTAGATGGATACAACAACGAAGTTTTAGGGAAAATGGAAACAAAAAGGATACTTATACTTAACTTAAGAGACAGTTGACACTTTTAGGACAGACAACGAGGAAAGAGGGCTTGGAGAATGTTGCGTTCAAGGGCATATTGAAGTCAAGAGAGACAAGAAATAACCTTCATAACCTATTCATTTATTGAGCAATACTGAAAATCGGCTAATCCCTTAAGCAATCTCTACAGTATTTTCTGTAGACAATAAATATTTTTCCTTATTGGAACTAACGAATAGATTTTATGATGTTCAATTGTACTCTTGGTGTATATACATCTATGACTGATATATTAAAAAGCTACCTTGTCAGCTTAACTAAAAGAATACTTATAATTAGAAAGATATATTTTAAGAAGTAGAAGGTTTATCCCTTGTTTTCTGTTGGGGATTAGTTCTATATTTCCTTCCAAAGTCTATTCTGTAGTTTTAATATCTCCAACTGAACGTTATTTTTTTTACTAAATATTATTTCTCCTCAATAGAAATAGATAGTTTCACCAATCGACCGATTTACACACCACCCCGGTCTTTTGAGTAGGAGTAGAGGTTTATGCCTTGTATCCTGTCTAGGATTGGGTTCCCGGACCTTTCTAAAGACTAACACTATGCATCTAACGAATCCGTTCGAATTCGGAAATGTTATTTACTATTCATATTTTCTCCCTAATAGTAGTAGATAGGTTCGTCTGTCGTCCGCTTCACAATCCTTCCTCGTTTTTTGTTTTTTTTAAAGGAATAGAGGTTTATCCCTTGTTCCACGTTTAGGATTTGGTTTCCAGCTTCTTCTAAAGTCTTTTCAAGTCTTTGTTATTAACTCCTCTGACTGAAGTCTGAAATTTTATTTGCTAATGTATTTCCTATCTCTCCTTCATATATCTAGATAGGTTCAGCTATCATCCAGTATACACTGCTCTCCTGTCTTTGGAACAGGAGTAGGGCTTTATCCATTGTTCTATTTAGAATTGGGCTTCCGAGAGTTTCTAAAATCTTTCAATCCTCATTTCAATCCTTTTTGGGTAGAATAAGTTTAAAAAGACGGCTTGGAGAATTTAAAATACATAGGACTCAGGAGAGATAAAGGATACTGTGAGTAATCTAGCATAAAGGCGTTTATAAAAACAACGACAAAGATTACTAAGAGCTACAGTGGAAAGGATATTGTGAAGAGCTGTAATCCCGACAACTTAAGAGGACATGGCATATAGAATAAGACGTAGAAACGGTAACTGGAAGAGCGTAGCAGATGTGTCACACTTTATGCGTAGAATTTTGATTGCTTTTTCTATTGATCTTTGAACTTGGTTTAAGGTTTTCGTTCTCTCTGCCTCTTTCACACATCAGATCCATGAGCTGCACTGGCGATGTCAACGCCTAGACTCGGTCGGATTAATCTTCTGGGCTCAAATGACTTCATTCATCATTCTAGAAAGGCGTACTCGACGGGAAGTGAGCCATTGGAAACATCGTGGGGGATGCTCTTAAATTCCTTCTCTCTGCCGAAAGCTATTTGTGAGCAGAAAGTTAACTGAACTCACAGGAGAAACTGATAAACAAGCGTGTTAAATTACTTTCTACGAGGTTGAATAAGACTTAATGCTTTGCAATAAATAAATTTAGATATATCAAATGTAAAAGCGGTCATGGAAATCGAACACACCAAACATATATATCTATATCTATATATATATATATATATACATATATATATATATATATATATATATATATATATATATATATATATATATATATATATATATAATATTCTTAAATCAAACTGTGTTAGTAAATGTTAACGATGGAGGAATCTAAGCGATGTAATTCAATGCCTTATGAGCGAAAGTGAGTTGATGAATTATTATTCTCTTATTTGCTTATACACACGCACACGCACACACACAAACACACACACACATAGATAGATAGATAGATAGATAGATAGATAGTGAGAGAGAGAGGGCGAGAGAGAGAGAGAGGGAGACATGTTTCGATGGATAAATTATCGTCTGTATTACACAAAAATGAAAATAACACTGATATCTCATTTTAACGGTTATATTTACCAAAATTACCAAAAAAATCTTGAAATACTGAAGAGTACATTTATTCAATGAAATCGCCTTTGGCTTCAGCTACAGCAGCCACACGACTTTGTAATCTTTGGCAACTCTTCTGCATGGTCTCTTTGATAAATTGGAGAATGCTGGCATAATCCTTGTCTTCAGTTCATCTTTGGTGTTACAAGATGTTTTGTTGGTCTCTCGCTCAACTGCGCCCCACACATAACAATCAATTGTGTTGCGGAGTCAGGTGTCCAGATGTAAGGAATGATGTGGTCGCAGAAATTGTCTGACAACTAAGACTGTGTTCTTCTGCTCGTGTGGCATGGTGCAGGGTCCTGCTTACTAGACAGAGGGAATTCCAACAGTCAACCCGGTCAACTCAAGATACTCCCTGTTGAGTCAGATGTCATGTGGGAAGATGAATGAAGACATAACGTCGTCATCACTAATGACGCTAAACACAATGGTCTTGACTGGATATATCCTCCAACTCTTGACCCAGGGCCGCTCTACCTTCTCAAGGTACCCTGTTGAATTTGAAGCCGTCACTAACAAATTCCGGAATTCTTTCTTATCAGAACAGAGTAATTTTTCCGAGCTGCCGTACCATCGTAATCACCATCCAACTCTGCAGTGTCCACAGATTGACATCCAAACAATCTGAAATGTTCGTATTGGAGCTTCCGGCAGTACAGCATACCGTTTCCAAATTTATAAAAGATTGAATTGTGTCATATATATATATATATATATATATATATATATATATATATATATATATATATATATATACTCTCGGAGTCCCTTCGACAGAGCTCTCTAGAGGAAAGGCCGAAATTAATAAAAACAGTGGCTGCTGCTGCTAGGAATGCATTACTCTTCAAGTACGAATTGAGTTCTCAGCCGCTGGCGTATTTCGTATAGAGACAACGATAAAATTTCTTTTTTCTCTCTGCCGTGCTTAGGGGTAGGATCTCTGACTGGTGTCAAATCGGTCGAGATTCGATCCCGACTTGAAGCAATCGGATGTCTCGCCACACTGAAGAGCTGTGATGCCGCGAAAAGGTCTATCTATGGACAGACTATATATATATATATATATATACAGAGAGAGAGAGATAGATATTTAGAAAAATTGCCCAGATACACTTAGAAAGCATTGTGCTGTTCGCGTATTTACTATTTGTGAAAAATTAATCCAAATAAATAAATAAATAATAAAAAAATTAACAAACCAATCAAGCCAAAATAACCGTTAGAATAGACTACAACAATCAATCCAAAAATTGGACGATAAAATAGCTATAACAGGCTATATAACGATAAAAAAATTACTACGTTACTTAAAAATCGAAAACTGAGAAAAGTAAATAAAAGTATACAAAATGAAAAATAAGTAAATAAAAAAGAAAAAAACAAGTAAAATAAAGGTGTTTCCTGTAAACAAAACTGATCTCCAATAAGATGCTTATAGAGTTGGTGGCACGATTGTCAATATGATGATCACTTTGCAGTATTTAATGTCAGGAAAAGCCTACGCTGTTTGCAAATTTATAACCAGGTTTACCATAGAGAAGGTATCCATTCATGACGATGATATAGGTGCTTCCTTAAATGTGTTAATCGAAATAAGACGTTCACACGTTGGCGTATGAACAGGAAGTCATTTCAAATGATGACTGCCTCTGTAAATCTGCTTCAGAACGGGAAATGTATTTTGTTTATTTAAGGCAGGTGTTTTGGGTATCACAGTCAATAAACTCGTGGAATAATGAGGAAAAAATTTATTTATACTATAACTTTCACTTTTGAATATAATCTTCCTTGTCAGTGCACTTAATCTCGCGTTTTTTTATTAATCACACTGATCGAACAATATACAATTAAAGTTTTAGATTAGAATTCAGCTCATAACGAAAGATTGACTAAGGGTTTATTGATCTCCTATCTTGTATATTGTAACCTTATATACAATTTCCAGGTATAGAAGTTAAAAATAGAGTTTTCTTCTTCTTCTTCTTCTTCTTCTTCTTCTTCTTCTTCTTCTGCTGCTGCTGCTGCTGCTTCTGCTACTGCTGATGTTCCTGCCTACGACCTTATCTGCGTGACGTCCTCTGAGTATCACATTGTCTTTAAAAATATGCTGAAGAACAAGAGGATTCTTTATCGTATGTGACCATTGTCTGTTAACTACAATCACATCTGAGGTATAGTGGACAGATATGCTTGTTTTTTTAGGATTTGCTGTTTAGCTGCATATCAACTCCTTATGTGTTATTTAATGCTGAAATTTAATTTTCTTGGGGTCATTAGTAATTTCATTTACAAAAATGCATTGCAGGTAAATTTATTAATGTATTGCTGGCATTTTATTATGGAAATGTATTCATTTGACCCCAGTTTGCGGGTTAAATATTTACCCATATCTGGGATCCTAACATATGCTCCCATCCTGGGTTAGGATAGACCAGGGAAAAACAGTAATTAAGAGCTGGTTTAATACTCCTTAAAAACTCCCTATCACAGGCCTTTCTTCCGGGTGTTGCATATTGTTATACTCATAATGGTACAGATGAGTACCTTTTGATCTAAGACAAGGCATACAGATACAGCTATCCAAGATAGAAATTCTAATTTACAAATAAATAAATAATGTTATCATTTTTTACGGGTACGATGCTAGCAAATAGTTAAAATTTATGCAAAAGAATCTTGGTCGAATAATGTTAGAGAGGGGAGAATTGAAAGAGCGAATGAGTTGAGTGACAGATGACCGGAACTCAGCAGTGGTTTTGCATTTCACACCAAAGCCATTAATGTCCGTTCAAGCCAGGCATTACTTTAGCACGCAGAAATTTAAAATGACATACAAAGTGATATCTGCGGATGTATGATAAAAAATCCCAGAATTAAGATTAAAACACGTACCCCATTGCGCCTATAAATAATATGGATTTTTCGGCGACGGTTCCAATCGATGAGATCAGGACAAATTTC
>OZ010578.1:55658678-55671178 GCA_963932145.1 Acanthosepion lycidas | reverse complement strand
AACCCAATACACACACACACACACACACACACACACATATATATATATATATATATATATATATATATATATATATATATATAGAGAGAGAGAGAGAGAGAGTTAGTTAGTTTATGAAAAACTAGGTAATCCGTATGGGTAAACTTAAGGAGGATAAAATCTAGATGTAAATTCAGAGCAAATAGTTTAAATAAAAACAGATCACTTTAAGGTTCCATGTAATAAATTATTTCACCACAGCCCTTTTAAAAGTACTGCGGATCATCAGACTTTAATTCCAAACTTTGTTTGGAAGTAAAGTCTGATAATCCGATCATCAGACATCAGCGAAAATGTAGGAGCCTAAATTGTTTTTGAAACATGAGAACCCTTATGTAGCGAAGGAATCATAAGTTTTTAAAAGATAATTATAATTTAAGCTCTACTTCTGTAGATCATCAGACTTTACTTCCAAACTTTGTTTGGAAGTAAAGTCTGACGATCCGCAGTCCTTTTAAAAGGGCTGTGGTGAAATAATTTATTACATGGAATCTTAAAGTGGTCTGTTTTTATTTAAAATATATATATATATATATATATATATATATATATATATATATATATATATATACATAAACTGTTAAATATAGTAGACAAAGAATGTCTATTATGCTTGATTATGAAGTATTCTAAAGTTCGTATAGTTGTTTAAATTTCAGGCGAAAACAAAGACAAAAATTGTCCAGCATTTCGATAATTTTTATTACGCTCTTTCTTGATCTAAGCTTTCGGCTCACAGGAGCCATCTTCAGAATGGTTATATGGACATTTAAACAAAGATATTGACCAGCAAAGATGATATTCTGTTATGTTGGCATAGAAGTTTAATATGCGACGATAACGATGGCGTAATAGCAGACGCAGGTCGTAAATTCATCATGCGGTTCTATGACTTTGTACCAAGTGAGAGAACGAAACATTAAAAACAGAACCATGTCCCTAGATGCTATATAATGTGTTATGACTAGTTTGAAATGTAATTTAGTTGAGTGTGGGTATATATATATACTCGGATCAAAGTCAGTAAATAACTGTCAGTGTTATTGGTGAAGATTTATTTATTTCTCTATTAGATCATGTTATTAAAGTCATGACAGTTATGTGGAAAAATAATATCGTCCATATTTCTGCCAAGTTTGAAAGAAAAAGAAAAAAACATTAGACGCTTAAAGTTAATTTACAATTAAAATCTGTACAAGTTATTGGAACACTCTATATATAAATATATATTATATTTTTTTTTTCAAATATGATTCCTTCTCTACATAAGAGTCTAAATCCTCAATATAATTATTAAAATTAAATTGAATTAAAGTATCAACCCCTGTTTCATCCTCAAGCGAAAATGTAGGAGCCTAAATTGTTTTTGGAACATGAGAACCCTTATGTAGCGAAGGAATCATAAGTTTTTAAAAGATAATTATAATTTAAGCTCTACTTTTGTATGGAGCACTGTTTTTTAAAAATCAAAACAAAAATACTAAAGAACTCCGGATTATTTACCTAACTTGTTCTATTTTTCTACATATCTGCACACACACGCACACACACACACACACACACACACACACACACACACACACACATAGAGGCAACCGGATGTCTAGCCACATTGATGAGCTGTGAAACAGCGAAACAGTCTGTCTGTGGATGACGTTATATATATATATATATATATATATATATATATATATTAATTGATTTATTTTCAGTCCAACATTACTTCAAAAGTTATTTCAGTGGACAACCGTGTTTGAAAAAAAAGCGTCAGGTTATTTTATTTTAAATAGTGTGTATTAGATCTGTCGCCCTACGTAACCGAGAAAACATATTATTACGCCAACTGACGTAATATGAACTTTTTTTAAATTAAGAATGGCTGTCTATTTTAAACAAGAAAAAATAACGTTTGAAGCGATGAGAAATGCCGGATTAAAAATGACTCCTTTAATTATTTAGAAATTGATTTGTTTACGTGCCGGAATCAGTTTTATGGCATTCGGAAAATAACGTGATGGTTTCAAGAAAGCAGTCTCGCAAAATAACCAAGCTGTTTTAGAAAAGTATTAAAATGCCATTGGAAAGTGACAAGGGTTAAAAATATACGTGTGTCAGTGGCTTCCGTCGCTCTCAAGATCTGCGCCTGAAGATTTTTTTAATTTATTTACGCTGTTAATTCTAGCGCAGAATCAGTTTAAGCAATTAAGCACCGATGAGGCGAAGTTGGACTCTTCTCAACTGGTCTGGAATATTCTAATAAAGGATCGACACCTACCCACCTCTACATGCAACCAATATTGTTCAATGATGCTAGTACTGGTAGGGAGCGTTATTTTCATAGGAGTTGAGAGAAAACAGTTTGGATAAGACGTCAGACAAACTCTGTGACCCCGTCATCAGCTTTTTAGAAATGGTCTCAACCATAAATAAAATTGTTTATTTAGAGACTCAAGTATAAAATCGACCGGTGATTAACTATTGCTTCAAGTACAAAATCAACGAATGATTACCTATAGACTCAAGTATAAAACCGACCAATGCTTACCTATAGACTCCAGTATAAAACCGATCAATGATTACCTATAGACTCAAATATAAAATCGACCAATGATTAAATATAGACTCAAGTATAAAACCGTGCAATGATTACCTATAGACTCAAGTATAAAACAAACCAATAAAGGCCTATAGACTCAAGTATAAACCAATGATTACTTATAGACTCAATCATAAACCGAATCATTATTTACATATAGACGGATATAAAATACCAATGTATATTTACCTATAGAGTCAAGTATGAAACTAATATATACTTACAGGCACAATAAGAAATTCGATCAATAGTTATCTGTAGACGCAAGCATAAACTCGGTTAATGTGTACACATAGAACCAATTAAAAAGCAAAAATACATACCTATAAAGTCAAATATAAGCCTGGCTAATATTTACTTATAGACTCGAGTATAAAAATGGACAATGTTTACTTATAAACTCAAGTATAAACCCAACATTTACCTATAGACTCTAATATAAAACCAACCTATTTTCACCTATGAACGTAAGTATAAACCCGACCTATATTTTGTATAAACTCATGTATAAAATCAATTCATTTTTGGCTATAGATCCAAGTAAAATTGAATTTTTACCAATAGACTCAATCATGAACCCGACCTTATTTAACTATAGATAAAAGTATGACCCTATTTATGTTTATCTATAGAGACAAGTACGACACGAACGAATGTTTATAGACTTAAGTATAAAACCCACTGATATTTACCTAGAGATTCAAGTAAAAACCAACCAATATTTAGATATAGGCTCAAGTATAAATCCATGTTTACGTATACACTCAATCTTTAATTCAATAACTATTTAACTATAGACACAAGTAAACCAACTTATGTTTACCCATAGACTCAAGGAAAAATATGTACAATATCTAAGATACTAGTATAAACGCCGCCAATATTTACGTATCGAATCACTGATGATAAAAATATTTAAATATTACATATTGCAAAAATGATTAATATATATTAAAATCCTCTATACACTAACTATAATTAATTATGTATTAAGAAAATTGCGTGTTATATTTGGCCATACACTTTATTTTTACCGTCTAAAATTTTGGTGCGAGTTCGCCCTTTACAAAAAAGGTTAAAGAAGGGAGGTTGGCTCAGGTATTCCTAAGAAATGAGAGTTAACCTTTTCTACTAAAGTTCTCCCTTAATGTCGCTAGAGATGCGCCAATCCGGAACTACAGGGAAGATATACGTCCAAAAAAAGGTGCAGTGGAAGCGAAACTTAAGGGAAAACATTCATATGAAAGCGACGTATGCAGAGTTTGCAGAGAATAACCCATTGTATGTCGCTTTCAGCCGAACCTTTCATTTCCTTACGAAGAATTCGCTCGCGGGCTAGAGGATAAAGAATGCTCAGTCCAAAGATATTTGAACGAAGACAATGGACGGGAGAGAGAGAGAGAGAAATTTCGGAGAGGCGAATAGAAGAAAGGAAGGTCAAGTATGTTACTTGGACAGAAGATTGTACAGGAAGGAAAAAAAGGTGATAAAAAAAAATTTAAAAGTGAATTGGGTGGAAAGATTTTGCCTCTAAAATCTAAAGAAATTCTTTAATGTTCAAGTGACCAGAAAATGTTCCCAAAAACCAGAACCGGTACTAAAATTCCATCAAGTTATTCATTTTTTTTTTTTTTTTTTGGCAATTAATGCTAACTACTTTCAAAATTCAATTAATCATTTAGGAAAGAGACAATTGTCTTTTTTCAAGAGTTAGGAAACGAGATCCTTTGGTCATTCAACGAGATTTGAATAGCCAGGCAATGGCGACAGTTCTGGGGGAATTGCAGCTGCTAGGATGATGCAGAGATCTTCCTTGTTTTAAATCATTCATTTGTATGAATTCATAGCATTATTATTCAGACATTACAATGTTTTCACTAAATTTCTATCACGAATGTCTTCTTTTTCAGCTAATAAATGCATTGCATTATTTTAGCTTGTAGGAAAATATCTAAGATTGTAACTGACATAATTTTATAATTTGAATTCCTCATTCAGTCATTAATGTATTTTCTTATTAAACTACGCCATCTTTCAGCTAAATTCAATTTTGCAATGTTTTAAGCTAAAGAAAGAATACCTAAAACTAGCGATGTCTAAGTCTTTTGTGTTTGGATACATTGCTTCAAGTTTCAGCCATTAAAGAATTATACAATATTTTACATTCGTGCTGACAAAGTCTTTTGCATTGGGTGTCATATCTTCAGAATTCAGACATTAAAGAATTTTAAAATACCTTACATTGGTGTTGTCAAAGTCTTTTGCATTTGGTTACATAGTTGCAGGATTCAGACGTTACAGAATTGAAACAGAAAAGAAACAGTTTGGATACGACGTCAGATTATTTTGGGGACCCCGTCTCCAGATTTTTAGAAAGTGTCTCAATCATAAACACGACTAATGTTTATTTACAGATCAAGTATAAAACCGAGTAATGATTACATATTGACTCAAGTGTAACACCAACTAATAATTACATATAGACTCAAGTATAAACAAATAATTACTTATTGGCCCAATCATAAACCTCGCCATTATTTACATATAGACATATGTAAAAAACCAAGCGATATTTATCTATAGACTCAAATATGTAAACGATCACTGTTTCCCTATATACTCAAGTATAAAATCAATGTTTACATATAGAGACAATCATAAAGTCGATCAATATTTACCTAAAGACTCAAGTAACAAAAAGACAATGTTTACCTATAGACTAAAGTATAAGCCTGGCTAGAATATACCTATATACTTAAAAACGACCAATGTTTTCCTATAGAGTCATGTGTAAAAATGACGAATATTTACCTGTTAATTCACGTATAAACCTGACTAACATTTAGCTATAGGCTCCAGTATTATTACCTATAAGCCTAAATATATACCCGACTTATGTTTATGTTGAAACTTGACTAATGCATGGAATAATAATGCAACACAAAGTGTACTTAGAACAAAATGTATTGAAACAAGAAAGTGTACACAATATTTACATATAGTCTTTTGTATATTCCTGGGAAGACCGTTCCTGGAGAATGTGCTGACTGAGTCGCAGACGGGCAGAGTCTCTGGTTGAATCTCTTGATTCCTGTATTTATCAATCCACCCACGAGGATCGAATGTGGCACAAGGCCGTTTTAATGTGGGTATCCCCGAGCCCGTAGGCTCGGCCAAAAATATGGCCTTTCTGAACCCGCCTAGACGGGTTCAGGCCCTGTCAACCTCCCCGGACGAAACCCTGCCCTTCGGCAAAGCCTCGTCCGGGTTCCCCTCTGCCAATGCAGAGAGTTCGACAGTCACCGAGGAATCTCTTGATTCCTTCCCTCTCTTCCCGGTACCAACCATATTTATATGGTCGGTACTCCACTATGCAAATTAGGTGGATTCAACCACAACAGTTTACATATAGACTCAAGTATAAAATCGATCAATATCTAGATAGATTGAAGTCAAAACAGGTTTTACCAATAGACACAATCATGAATATGACAATTATTTACCTACGGAGTCGAGTACGACGTCAACGAATGTTTACCTCAAGTATAAACTCGACCTATAGACTCTTGTATAAAACCGATAAATATTTACATATATTCACCTATGTTCAAGTATAAACCAATGATTACGTACACTCAATCTTAAATTCTATAATTATTTACCTATAGACACAAACCAACATGTTTTACTAATAGACTAGTTTTTTATTCTACAATTGCATGCAGAGTTAATCTAGTACTTTACTCCGTGGAATCTTATTAAGTAGTTTACTATTCTGGGTTGAGATGATCTTCTCTACATTGGTAACACAAGAGTAACTGATTTTAAGGTTTTTCCTATTAAAAAACTTTGTTAATAGATTCTTATCGTTAAAACGCTTATCTGTCAATTTTAGGAGGAAACGGCCTATATTAATACTAAAAAGCCCGTAGAATGGTGGATTAAAACCTATGACTTTCCTTTTTCTCTTTTTGGAATTATTAGAATTATATTTTTCTGTCAGAAGATAACCAATTTATCCTCATATTGACCGTTTCATGGATATGTTCTTTAATCGACTTCGGGTGGTTGAAGTGGACATTAATGTAGATCGAGATTTGACCTTCTTTCAGCAAGGGTTCAAAGGTATTATTCGAAAGGTTAAGAGTAATGTCAAGAAAGTTGGCTATTTTTAGATTAGAAGATAGATCTATCTTGAAATCTAGAAAACTGAAAGCTTTAATAATCTTTTTTATTCCGTCTTGAAGTTAGAGGAACATTACTATTGGGAACAATTATAAGACCACCGTCTCTATAAAGGCCAACATATTCGTGGTTAATGATTCTACCCAAATATATATATATATATATATATATATATATATATATATATATATATATATATACCCACCAGGTCTTCTACATAGGCCGAGTCAAATGTTCCCTTAGGAACGTCGAAGTGTTCGTTGTTTTTTTGCTCTGTCTTTAGACATAGAGCTCTCAACGAATCTATATCATATTGGAAATTCCATACGGATCACCAGTAATGAATATATAAAAGTGGACACGAGATCAACAAGCAGCAACAGATTGTTTCATGCATGAAACAGATTGTCACCGTCTGGTGTTGACCACGATGTCCACTTTTATATTTACGTGGTTCTATGCTTGATATATATTGACGCATAAATATAGCATACCTTAAAACTATATTTTATCCCTCTCAAACACACACGCACACACGCATACATCTACCGGCCTGAATATTCGAGAAATCATGTCAGAGAAATATTCAGAAGACGCATATTTTTCGGACAAGATTTCTAAGTACACATTCCACGACGCAGAGTTTGAATTGACTATATTATCAATTTCACGAACGAAAGTTTTAACCAAATTGGTTTTCTGAAAAAAAAAAAGGCAACCTTGTATCTTTGTGCACGTAAAGAACGGTGTTCCAAAGCGACGTTTAATTCCATTGAAACCGTTTTTATTTTTTACTATTTTCCATTATAGGCAATGTTTGTTTGTTTTGTTTTAAAGAACCTTGATTATAATTGTATAAAACCTAAAAATATGATGACAGCGATTGTATTTATTTTCTTTTTGTTTTTTGTTTTTTTGTTTTTTTAAGCATTTCACCCCAAACAAGGCGAGAAGCCACTATTACGAAAGTGGTTACAGAGAGTGGGAGCAAGGGTAAAGAGGCGTGATAGAGGAAAGGATGAAGAGAAGGACAGGGAATAGATCAAGACATCTGGAGATGTCGATTGACATTACATTTGAATAGTTGGAGATTATAGCTATCAGGGAAACAAGTGATAGAAAGGAAGGTGCGAGACATGAAGCTATTGTAGTAGAAGAAACGGCTACATTTAACCGTTTCGACAATGAAAGAGTGGGATCCAGACGCCAGCCTAGTAACACGCTTAAATTCATGCAGTCTGGGAACTAGCGAAAGTAGCTCGTCGGAGCAGTTACCATGAAAGTATTTGTAGAAAAGACGGCGCGAGGCGGCGGCACGTCCATGAGAGAGCGAATGTGGACGAGATGGCAGATCAGGACCAATCATATTGCATATCCGTCTCTGGATTTACAAGAAAATATCAAAGTCTATTTATTAACTAGATTGTTTATTTACAAGAATAATTTTATATTTACAACATTCTAAAAACTAATAGAATTGTGTTAAAACTTATAGAATATTTATTATTTACGAATTTATGAAAAAATAAATATGAAAACATTTTTTATTTATAGATATTTACTAAATTATTAAAAAAATATATGAACCATATAAGGAAATCCTTACTATTTATTATTTAATAAAGATGGAATCATTTGACAATTAGCCGATGTTTTGCCAACTATTCCAATAAATAATACAGTGAATACTATGATTGAAGAATCTAATAAATGGTGTTCTCGGCTATCAGGAGACATAATTAAGAATCGCTCTTAAGCTTTCAATCGATTTTTGCAACCATCCATGACAGATTTGAATGAAGCAAAAAATATAATCAACGGTCTTTATCCTGAAACAATATTTTTTTTCACTTTCTTTTATTATCTGAAGAGCAATTCATTACCAATAAGTTGATCGTAGTCTTCTCGATTTTTCTCTGTTCGATTACCGTCACTGAAAACAATTTAAAAAACAGTCGCCATTTTATTAAGATGTTAGCCTATCATCATGCTCGACTCATCATTATACACAGATTTACTCGCACTAAAGCGACACGTAGACATCTCAACAAAAGCACCGTCGAAAGAATTCGTAAGTAAATAAATGCATTGTTCATTTGCCAGCGTAGTATTTCTTCATGATCTCATCAATTTTTTCAAAAGCATTTCCACCATTTGGACCAAACTGACCAAAGCCAACCATCCATCAATTAGGGGAATCCAATTTTTCTGGTTTAACACAATGAACGGAAGTGACATCACGAAGACAAACGAGTAAAGATCAAATAACTGAAGAATTAAGTAATACGCGTTATTTACTCTAATACTAACGACAGAATTTGAACAGTATATCCAGTTCATTGAATAAAGGGTTTGATACGATCGAAATTTCGAGAGAGTTACCAAATGAATAGGAAAGTTTCTTCGGAAAGTCCGTTGGAGACAAAAGCCGAAAGTTTGCATGATGAGAGCCGTTTCTGTTAAACGTATAATTTTGATAATTATTTTTTTGTTGTTTTAATCAAGTTCAATCAAAGTAAAGTAGTAAAGCCGCTAATATATGAGGTGTTATGGAGTGTGGAAGAATTAGAAAACAGAAATATTACTAAGGACCGGGTACAGAAGAAGAGTAAGAGAAAAGCAGGCGATGATCGACATTGCATTTAAATTTTTGAAGATTAAAATAGGCTGAAAAGCATGGAGCTGGAAAGGAGTTGCACAAGCGATAAATGCGAGAAAAGAAACAGCATATAATTTACAGTACCTCAAGCCAACTCAAATGTACACCGATGAATCGTCGTCCTCAATCTTCTACTGCCCTTAAATCCATAAATTCTCGGTACCATAGCAAAGAGAGATATTTATTTCCGCTTCTTTACAGAAAATGTGGCACAAAGCCCAAATGGGGAAGGGGGAAGGGGACAGTCTTCTTCAGGCTTTACAGTAAATTTAGCTAGCCACAAAAAACTGACCCAGACTTACCACAATAATCCTAACCCCAAAAACAACACATTCATACTTGCCTTTCTTACTACATCCACCATAATCACTAATGGCTCTATGAAAGCTCAAACTAGAACCCATAGATACAACTCATCGTCTGTGGGGGTGGATAAAACAACAATTTAAAAACTAACCACGATGTGTATAAAAACAAAAAACTATTTACAAGAAACTAAACAAAATAATGTTAGTAATCATCCCATCTACAATCTTTAAATACGAGAGAAACATCCGTTAACTGAACGAGATCAATGCGGGACTTTAAAAATAAAAAAAACATTTATTCATCCCAAGCATTAAACCAAAAACAAACTCATTCAGACACAACAACAAATACGAAAATCACACCCGAAACGAAAGGCAGCCCGCATCCACCAGATATCACTGCCTACCTAACGACGGAGGGGATAGGGAATTAAGCCAAAAAAAATGGGGGCATTTATATAAAATGCACAGGGAAATAACTAAACGATAGTGGGAGGGTGAATGAAGACGAGACTCAAGATCATGACCAATAATATTGCTGATTATGCTTCGGATTTTTATCAAGGAACTCTGTATAAATAGAAGGACCCCCGAACATATGTGGCAGCAATTTTCTAGGAATGGACGAATGATAGAATTATTGATATGTAAGATAGTTTCTGGATAGTAATAATATATGTATATTTTATTAATCTGTAGGGTGTGTATGATATATATATATATATATATATATATATATTTACGTGTGTGTATATATATATATATATATATGTATACAGACACATACATATATATATATATATATATATATATATATATATATATATATATATATATATATATATGTACAGACACATATACTCTCACACACAGAGAGGGAACGATAGAAAATTGTGGTCTAATTTAAGCAAAAATCAAAATACTACTGACATTTCATTGTAGCAGATATATTTAATAAAATTGTACAAAAATATCTGGAAATACTAAAGAATAAATTTATTCAATAAAATACCCATTTACATTATTCGGACTATTGTCATCATCTTTCTCGACATATTTATTACTACGTTTTGGCCGTTGTACGCTCGGGCCTTCTTCAGGTGGTTGGAATATCGAACTGAACCCTTTATTTCGCTCATTGCGGTAGATTGTTCTAGTTCCCAGTGCCATGTTTAATGGATGTAATCTATCAGTTATCTCCTGTTAATTCCTCTACACTGCCTTAACCGGGTATTGAACTCACACTCTTTGGGTCCTGTCACTGGATCTAACCAACGCCTTTATCCAATGAGCCATGTGTCCTTGGTTTTCAGGCACTTTCCAAAAGTGTCGCACGCTGGAATCGCTTCCTCAGATCGATAACATCAAGACGTTACCTTTCTGACGTAGTGAGATTCGAACACAGAGAACGAGCGTTCTAAGCAATTGGCCAGGTTTCCCCTATCGCTTGACGGACCGACATATATATATATATATTTTAGTGGTAAATTTACACATACATATGCTCCTCTCTATAGCTCTAACATTCGTCCCACACTCTATCTAAATTTTACTTTTTTATTTCCGGAGTTGTTTTTTTCTGTTTTCTTTTGGAATTTGTAGTTCTGATGAATTGGATCGTATTTACGATTCCAATGGAATGAATTATGACCATGGAATATTAGAGTTTAAACCTTTTTATTATATATATATATATTTATATATATATATATATATATATATATATATATATATATATATATATATATATATATATATATGTGTGTGTGTGTGTGTGTGTGTGTGTGTGTATGTATGTATGTATATATATGAATGATAAAAATATAGTTTTAAGTTATGCTATATTTACTGTTAAAAGTATTCAATATCATTGATAGCGCGTACGTAAATACAAATATAGACACTGAGGTTATCAGTGACAACACCTATTCCTCAGAATGATTGTCCCCATGCAGTGTTAGTTTCTATGTCCACAGTCTCTATATCTCTCTCTCCATATTTATATGTGTGTATGTGCGTGCGTGTGATTAGGCATAGTTTCATTTTAGAGTTCGCTGAACTTGGGAGCGACACTTTCTTCATTTTTTTTTTTTTTTAATGGAATTGCTCGAAAATTAGCTTAATTAATTCTTGGTGGAGTTATTTTGAGAGATTCTTTAAGTCTTCTCGCGATGTACGAGGAACGCTACCACGACAGTTTTACTAACGAACATATTGATCAACTTGTTTAAAATCTCAGAAATGTTTCTGCCACCACCTCTTGCAACCAAGCACACACAGACTCACATAACTTTCTGGGCGATTAATTCGTTTCACGTACTTTGAACCAGGGCACACACGCTTTAATCTAGGCAAAGAAGGATCTCAAAATTCGATATTCTTTTCATATAAATTGGTCTGTCGCATAGGAAAAGTCCTTCATTCATACACACACATTCTCGTTTGATTTTTTTTTTTCGTGTAATCATCACACTTAGATTTTTGCCTTCAAAGGGCTTCTTTTCTTTCTTCTCTCTTAAAATGTGCAGCGAGGCATTCCGCCATTTTTTTTTCAAAGAGGATCACTAACAATTATAATTTCTTTTTTTCTTTCGCGCATTATGTAAAGAACAACCAGAAAAAATGGCTGTCTTCTAATTATTCCACTGGCAAAATCTGTCTTCATACGACACATTATCGCAAGCTCAGTCGCCGCCACTGCTCAAAGCGATGG
>OZ010578.1:55608678-55653678 GCA_963932145.1 Acanthosepion lycidas | reverse complement strand
ACGGAAAAAACAAACAAAAATCCTTATATGCAATTATGCTGTTTTAATGTTAATATGAATTATTAACATTAAAACACCATAATTGCATATAAGGATTTTTGTTTGTTTTTTCCGTATATTTTTCTTCATACTGTTGGATCTATATCCATATATTTGCTTATATATATATATATATATATATATATATATATATATATATATATATATATATATATATATATATCGATACATACATACATACATATATAAATATATATATATATATATATATATATATATATATATAATACGGCAAAAAGTCCAAACTTACCTCATGTGCGTATAATCTATTTCAAACCAGCACAACTTCATGCCTGACTTCTTCAGCCCTAGACTGGCAGGCGCGGAATCAGTGTTTTTGAAATTACTTTATATATCAGCCGGAGAGAAGGAACAGACCTACCCAAAAGGGACGCTTCGTTTAGATAAGAAATCTGTGTTGGGAGACAATGGGAGGGCGTGAGTTATCTTTCTAGGGAGAGATGATCCTGGATGGAAGTTTATTTATGACGAAAGCCTTTAGTTATATGCAAATGAATTTAAGTTCCTGCTAAGGGATACCAAACTATACCAACCACATTTATGTTTTAATAGTATTGACACTAAATTGAATTTAGACAATAAGGGTTATTATATTATTAAGTGATGGGCGATTTAAAGACAAAACAATTTAAAGTTAGAATTTTTTTTTTTTAAGAGTTTCACCCCAATCAAGGCGAGAAGCCACTAGGACGCAAGGGGTTACAGAAGATTTGGAGCAAGATCAGATAGGAGTGATAGAGGAAAGGATAAGCAGAAGGATAGTGGATAGATCAAGGCAACTGGAGATGTTGATTGACATTACATTTGAATAGTTGGAGATTATAGCTCTCAGGGAAACTGGAATAGAGAAGGGACTTCCACAGGCGAGAGGTGCGAGACATGAAGCTATTGGAGTAGCAGAGATGGCTACATTTAGGAGTTTCGACAGTGAAAGGGTGAGAGTGGGATGCCAGCCTCGTAGGGCGCTTGAACTCATGAATGCAGCTCCTCGGAGCAATTGCCATGAAAGTATTTGTAAAAAATCCAGAGAGAGGCGACGGCGCGTCTGTAAGAGAGGGACTATAGACGAGATGCCAGAACAGGGCCAATTATATTGCATATCCTTCTCTGGAGCCTATCAAGAACCCCGAGGCAAACAATTATCTCAATAATAGATTCGCAAAGTCTGCAATTAATACCGAAACACCCAATGGAGTGAATCGTGCTTTACAACACACACACACACGAATACACACACACACACACACACACACACACACACATACACACATATATATATATATATATATATGCCCACATACGTACATACATATTTACATACGCATACATATATGTACTTATACACGCCTATACACACACAGATATATATATATATATATATATATATATATATATATATATATATATATATATCGTTAAATATGATAGACAAGGAAAATTTATTTTTTTAAATTTTCCCAGCGTTCTTATATATATATATATATATATATATATATATATATATAATTATTTATTTAAAAATATGATTCCAACTCGCTACATAAGAGGTCTCATGTTTCAAAACAAGAGCCGAAAACTTCAAAATAATATTTGAATTAACTTGAGTTAAAGTAGGCTCTGTTCCATCTTCAAGCGAAATTTTTTTGTGAATGACTTATTTCTGAAATTTACGAGTTTTAATAGTATGGTCAGACTTGAAATAAAAAATTTCCATGGTAACATCAAGGGCGGATAGTTTAGAATCGGCAGGGGTGGGGTGTTAATAATTTGTATCAGTATAGAGTTACTGTCATACTCTTATGTAGCGAGTTGAATCATATTTTTAAATAAATATTTATATTTATGCTCTACTTTCGTATCGAGCACTATTTTTTAAAAATAATTACAAAAATACTAAGGAACTTTGGATTATTTACCAAACCAGTTTCTTTCCTATTTTCTACAATATTTTCACACACATACATATATATATATATATATATATATATATATATATATATATATATATACAAGTATTTTGACAATCAGTTGTTAAAGTCCTTAGCCATTATTTTCCTGTTCACTGAATTCATAGCTGGAATATAAGTCAATTTATAATGATGAAATGCAAGTCGATTCCTATGTTTTTAAATGGCGAGGAGGCGTCTGTAATGTTTTATACAATGATATAAAAGATTTTATCTTTTAATATCCGCAATTTCGAAATTTTATTATCTGTTTATATTGCACACAGTCAAAAAAGTCTGTTCTTTACAATAAATGCAAACACACAAAACCTACCAACATTTTTTTTAAAGTCACAGAATTCTACACGGTTTTGAATTCATATTCCCCCATCTAAAATACCTACCACACAAAATTAGATATGATAGCTTTCGATCCTGTTTAACACATAATTTTTTTGAGAGAAAAATAAATGAGTTAATGATGTTAGGCATGTTACTCGATGTAAGCCTCTTGCTTTGAATACACCCTGTGAACATCAAATTCTCCAAGCCGCTTTTTCTCATTATAACTCCCAGAACTGTCAGCACAATCTTTCTGGTTCTATGTACCGTTCTTTTATTTTCCTTATAACTTTCTCGTTACTCATCTGTTCCGTCTATGGTATTCTCAGTGTTCTGTCGAACCACATCGACGTTACCTCGAGTCTCCTCTTCATATGTGAGGAAAATCACTGACATATAGGAGGATGATATGACGTAGTTACCTCCGCAAAAATCGCGATGCTTAAACTTTAAACTAATTTTTATAAATAAAAAATCTTTCTTGAAGCTTTCATTTTGGTTTTAATTGAAAGATAAAGGATTAAACTTACTATTTCCAGTAAGAAAAATAATCTGGTGTATTTCAAACAAAAATTACTTTGATTGGAACAATTTTCATTTTTTTTTTTCAATAACATCATCAAAGTCATCCTTTTTGAAATATTTGAAAACACAAGTTAGTTCTCGGATTTAAAAATCTTGAAAAAATGAAATATACTTTCTGAGGTGTTATTTGAGGAATATTAGCTGATTTAATATATAATTCATCTGACTTGAAACAAATGTTATTTAGTTTAAGTTTAAAATATCGCAGAAATGATATTTTTAACCAAAGAGTAACTGTACTTGTAACCGACAGTAGGTGTGTTTACGTGTTTAACGTGGTAATAACAGATTTAATGTTGTTCTAAGGAGAGTTTATCTGTAAAACATAATTAAGAAAATGACCTGAGCGATCATCATTTTATTTAAGTACTCAGCAATCTTAGAAGTTTAGGAAAATATTATCTATAATCTAATATTTTACTGAATTATCCATTATACTGCCCGTAGATGTACAAGTAAAGTTGTACATTGTCGAAAGTTTAGTAATTACACATCGAACTACAAAGCATATACACTTTTAGGTGTAGATATACGTGGTAAAAATCAAAATAGCTTTAGCTACTTCCGGCAACCATAAATATCTGGAAAATGTAAGTGACGCTGATATAGAGTTGTGGGTTTGCTTATTTGGTGAATAGAGACTTAGGACTGCATTTCAAATTCACAATTTAAAGTTCCAATTTAAAGTGGCTTCGTCATATTCAATTACGCGCAAATACTCTTGGGAAAGCTATAAATCCATATCATTAACTTTCAACTACAGGTTAATTAGTAGGATTTATATTAGTAAATAATTATTATCTCTAAAATAATCCATAATCTGACTATATTTACTGGCTTAAAATAACCTCTAAAGAGTTGATAAACCCGAAAAAATGGTCGAAGAAATCGAATCAATAAAAGATTTTTTAACCCCAAATTTTAGAAGTTTAAAACCCATTTTCATTTTTGTATCGACACAAAATATTTTACTTTCATGAATTGTTCGAGGAATTGTGTAAATAATAAATCGGTAGGAGACAATATATGGTTTTATAATCGATATTTTGAGGCAGAATCGATTCGTGCATGTTTGGTGGCTATTGTTTGTCGACGGCCAAATTTGGATACTGATCTCAATAAACACGAACAAAATGGGCCTTGGTGCAGGTCGGCGCGCTATGAAAAACGGATAAAATTCAATCCCTAGTCTTCTGTTCTGAATACAAGGGCTTTCTTCAATGGTCTTGTCGGTGGTATTTTTCAACATCTAAATAAATAAACGCCAAATTCTGTGTGTCCGTCTATGTATCTGAAACCCGTTTAACTCTGCCCACATTTTCTCTACATAGACATATAACTTTTGGGGATCAGGATGATCCCGTGATTGAAAATTTCCCCTTTATCTGGTGCTTGAACATCCAGCATTGAGATTTCCGTCCGGATGAGTAGAGAACAGTTAAAAATACAAATTTTAAAATAACTAACAAAAATTTGTGATTTTAAAAGTTTTAAAACTATATTCAGTGTAATGAAATATGAAAACTTTGTGAATTTAAAAAAAAAAGTTTTTAGTTCGTTTAAAATATCTCCAAAACTTTGTGAATTGAGGGAATCAATTTTATTTCTTTAAGATGCGTATGAATCAGAGTTTAATTGAGAGGTTTCGTGACGTGAGGTTTGGTAGTTCAGTAGATTTTGCGATTAAAACACTCAATTTTCGTACTATATCAGAATTTTTGCCGAAATCGGACTTTCGGCCCAAATAATTTTTCTGGTCGGAATTGGGCTTTATAGCCCGAACGAGATTTAAAGTGAGATTTTCATGTTCCATGTGGGAAAGTGAGGAAATCAAAGTTATTTCTTCAAAGTTATTGGAGGTGTCTTAAGTAGCTAGCTAAAAATCCACACGTATAATATATATAATAATCCACACGTTTAATATATATAATAACCCACACGTTTAATATATATAATAATCCACACGTATAATATATATAATAATCCACACGTTTAATATATATAATAACCCACACGTTTAATATATATAATAATCCACACGTATAATATATATAATAATCCACACGTTTAATATATATAATAACCCACACGTTTAATATATATAATGATCCACACGTATAATATATATAATAATCCACACGTTTAATATATATAATAACCCACACGTTTAATATATATAATAATCCACACGTATAATATATATAATAATCCACACGTTTAATATATATAATAATCCACACGTATAATATATATAATAATCCACACGTTTAATATATATAATAACCCACACGTTTAATATATATAATGATCCACACGTATAATATATATAATAATCCACACGTTTAATATATATAATAACCCACACGTTTAATATATATAATAATCCACACGTATAATATATATAATAATCCACACGTTTAATATATATAAATAAATATAATATAAATGAGTGGATTCAAAAAACAAACAAATAAAAACAAAAATAAAAAAAAAACTTTACGTAGAGAATTTGATAAAACGTTAATGCCGGGATGCGAGAAACCTGAAGGACATAATTTAATCGTGCCGGCACATTTATTCAATACGGAATCGTATTTACTATTTGATACCAGGCTTGAATGAGGACAAGATTTTTCAGCAGAATGGACGACCATATCCCAGATTACTTGCAGCAGTGCACAGTATGAGCAATAAAAGGTCGTGTCATTGCATAAATGGCTTCTTTCAATGTACCAGGAAATACCTGACTCATTCAGCCATGCGCCATACCCTGTTATAATTAACTTTTGTACTATCAATCACGAATCTGCGGTCGGTGTAATCGATACCATTCCGGAATTTGAAATCGGAGATATGAGTTCGAGTTGCATTCTGGATCGTTTCATGCAAATAACCTTAAGAAATGTATGGATTCATTTCCTCCCCTCAGATATGAGTTAAATAGTTGGATTTAAGTTAATCGTTTTCTTCTTAAATCAATTCACCCCAAGCAAGGCAATAAAGCCTCAAGAAAAAAAAAACTCAATGGCGATACTGAGTGTTAGAGACTACGAGAAAATAAAAACACTATTGAGGCGAGGGAGCAATAAAAAAGTTGATTTAAGAAGACAGAAAGTAACGATTGACATTGCATTTAATTTTGTTAAGATTAAAGATGGCTGGGAAGCAAGAAGCTGGAATTGAGTTCCACAAACGATAGTCTACATGCAAAACATCGCCATATACCGTAAACTTTCTTTTAAGAGAGAGACGTCATAAATATTGGTCATTAAAGAAATTAGGTCTACTGTGTCGGAAGAGAGAATTTTTCTCTCCAGAATCTACCATGCATATCTATATAGTTACCATTCATCCATACTTAGAATGTTACTGCAATACATGATCCATTTCCCCTGCTATTTACCTTGAGCTCGTTGATAAAATCGAAAGATGAATCAGCGATATTATCGCTCCTGATCTGACAGCTCGGCTTTTTACACTTTCCCACCGGCATAAAGTTTCCTCCCTATGTCTTTTCTGTAGATACTTTCAAGGTAATTGTTCGTATGAATTATACGCTATGGTACCTAGATTTAAAAAAAAAAAATAAGCGCAGTACTCGACTGGTATCGAGATCTCATCAGTTTACTGTTGAGCTGTCTAGATGTAGCCGTAAATCCTGTAAAACAGTTTCTTCTCTCGCACCGGCTCGATGCCTACCAGCCAACTTTAATCTACAAAAATTTGGCTTTTTTCACTTTCCCACTGGCATAAAATTGCCTCCCTATGTCTTTTCTGTAGATACTTTCAAGGTAATTGTTCGTATGAATTATACGCTATGGTACCTAGATTTAAAAAAAAAAATAAGCGCAGTACTCGACTGGTATCGAGATCTCATCAGTTTACTGTTGAGCTGTCTAGATGTAGCCGTAAATCCTGTAAAACAGTTTCTTCTCTCGCACCGGCTCGATGCCTACCAGCCAACTTTAATCTACAAAAATTTAAATGCAACGTCAATGGCTATCTACTGTCCTAATAATTACTCTTTTCTCTTCCTTCTCATTAGTAACGTCTTTATTCCTAATTCTTTCACACCCAGTAACGCCTTGTGTCTTAGTGACTTTACTTCCTTGCTTGAAGAGAAACCAATTACAAAGAAAATTGAAGAAATATTATCGTCTTCTAAAACTATGCCTTATTTGAATAAATAAGTTAAATTTTGCATCATAGTTTTGAAGATGTAAAAATAGTTTTACTGAATTATAAAAACCGTATATCGCAAACGCCTCCTCAAGTCTTTTTTCTTTCTTTTTCTTCTTTTCTTTCTAAGTATCTTGAATTACTCTCTGTGGCCACACTGTATTATGCTTTTGCGTTTGAACTTAAAACTTAAATCAATTTAAATGTTTGTCAGATGAAAGGAATAGAATTCCCGAGACATGTTTAACATACAATGATAATGTATTTTTTTCTGAATTCTAATCTCACCATACTTACTAAAGAAAACAGACGGTGATGAATAATTTTAGCGAATATAAACTACTATATATCGATTATAAACATACAAAAGATATTTCCCTCGATAATAACTAACAAAATCACATTGCTAGTTGACGTTCATCCAATGTAGCTCTACATTCATCATTAAAAGAATAATGTTGAGAAGCCAGTATTCATATATTTACTCGCCTAATATATATGCCTTTAATTGTGATATTTTTAAATGTGATATTTTTCTTGTTATTCATTATGTAGTATCGTATACAAATGAGATAGGTAAGCATAAATAAACAACGACTGGTGAGCATAAGGCCATTGCTTAGTCAACTTTGCTAAACGTATCGCGAAGAACTGTGCTACGATTACTACTACACAAAGAGATATACCAAACATAACAATGGCGTCGCCGATAGTATCCTTAAATTCGCTGGACGACCCAGAACACATAGAAACATGGATAAGAACATTTGCAAGAATGAAAAAATTAAGAGACACAAAGAACGACGGAGGAGAGACCGAAATCACCATTAAAGAGAAAACAAGAAAGAGAAAGAACAACACAATACGAGAATAACCAGGAATAGTTAAAGGAAAAAACAAGGGTATACGAACTCTCCGTTTCAGGGAGGTGTAGTATCGTATGCAAATGAGATAGGCAAGCAAGAGAACAACTAGTGAACTTAAAGTCATTGGTTAGTGAACCCGTTTGCTAAATATAACGTGGAGAACTGTATTACGACTGCTACTACCTAGTGACATATGCCAAACATAAAACATTATATTTATCATAGATTTTCCCAATGTCAAAGACCAGAACACTTTGTTGGAATCCAGAACTAATCGTCTAATCGTCTGACAGGTACGCGACGATGAAATGCCCAGTTTTTTACCCATTAATGCTCACCGTCTAGAAATATTGCGAAAATTCTGCTTTCGTCTTTGACAGGCCATTTATAAAAGAAATATATTTCGTTAACTCCAAATGTGGAATTTAGATTTAAAAATATTAACCTTTATGTGAATTTTTAATTCCAAATATCTCACTGTCAAGCTTTATTTTGGGTTTTTTCAATTTTTCATTTTGTAAATAAATTGAATGTATATTTTTTACCTAAACTTTATAAAATTTTATTAATGTTCAGTTACATTCCAGTTTATTATGTTTGATTTAACTGAGATCTTATCAGATGGATGCATTGTTTGTCTTCGAGAAAATGTAGTAATTCTGTAACCAATTTGTAAGTAATTTGATATCTTATTATAGAAGCATCCTTTGCGTGTACCAGAAAATTTATAAAAAAGTTACATTGCTAAAGTTTTCATTTTGTTTATACAATGTTATTATTAACACTAATATGAGGGAATTTTAGCTTTCTTATAATAATAGTTTAAATGTTTTTATGCCAATAAATAATATATATATCTGTATTATGTTCATATGAATTCTAATTTTTAATTAGGTAGTTGGTGTCGATAGAATGTAATGTCATATTATATATTAATATTATTACTCGTATATCATTGTTGTCCATTTTAATGAGGTCATTTTTATTGGGTTTGGGAAATTATTGTGAATTAATGTTTATTGTACAGTTTAGATATTGTGATAGGGTACGGTGGGTGAAAATATTAAATGTACTGCAGATGGAAGAGAATTATTTATATGTAAATGGAAATTGTATATTCATTTTAGAACATCAGTACGTCTTAAATGAAATAATCCCCCACACATACACACACACACACACACACAAAAACACACACACACATATATATATATATATATATATACACACGATTGTAATGAGAACGAAAATGATATATAAATTCTAAGGTTCACAGAATTAATTCAAAAGAGGGCTCAATACTGATAGTAGAGCAATACTTATTTATTATAATTTTTTTCTTATAGACAAAAACAGTTTACTCACTACAAAGATGCAACTTCGTTTCAGTGCATGTAATTGCACTTCGACAGAAAAATAGATGTTTCTTTGTAGCGAGTAAATTGTTCTTGTCTATATGAAAAAATTATTCTTATTATTATATATAATAATAATAATAATAATAATAATAATAATAATAATAATATATTTTGTGACAGGATATATATATATATATATATATATATATATATATATATATATATATATATATATATATACTGTAACAAAAATACTTTTACAAACTTTGGGGCGAGTTCCTTACACCAAAACAAAGACGAAAGTTTATATAAACATATGTTTACGGTAGATGGCGTTGTGTTGCTATGTAGATTTGGTTACATTATCATTTGTATATATTTGTGGTAAGTCTGCCTTCAATGTTTAACATGTGTAATAATGAGTTAACTGAGAAGTGTTCTGTTTAACAATGGCAGGATATACATGTCGTGATCAGGCAGATATGATTTTTACATGCGACCGCGTGAATCGTAACTGACGCGAGGCTGTACGACTGCATCAGATTACGTTTCCAGACCGAAGGCAGCCGAATCATCAAACTTTGGCTGCTGTTTATCGTCGCGTTTCTGAGACGGATTCGTGGCACCACATACTATGGATCAAGTATGATAGAAATCTGCTCGAACGGTTGATAACGAGGAACACATTTCACAGGCTCTCGAGGACGATTCAGGCAATTAAAGACGCCTGACAAGGTACAAAAGTTCTTTTTTGTTTTTTTTTTTCTTGTGTTCATATAAGTTTCTTTTTTTCTTGAATTAAATGCTCTGTATTTTCGAACGCTTTCGGACATTTTTTTTACACAACTTACGTCTAGAAAAGAAAAAATCATATACGAACACCAGAAACAAATTAATGATTTCTAGAAAAGAATGTACCTGTATTTCTAGTTCTGTGTTGTTTGTTTGTCATTAGTCAGGTAGATCTTACCTATTTTGTCTTGTGATATTAATGCGGGTGTTTGTGCGTGTACGTACCTATGCGTATGTGTCAGTGATATAGTGGGCATATTTTTGTCCGTCCAGTTTAATTAAATGTTAATTTAAGCATTTAATTCCGAAGATGATATTGGGATGATGACAGAGGACTCGGTTTCCTAGAGCAGTGGTTAACGAAAGGAAGCTGCTCCAGTGAAATGTACTGGGTGATCCGAAGGTTTTGTCGTCCCCTACCAAAAACTAATTAAAACAATGCAAGTATTAATGAAATCATGTCACACATCCCCTATGATCTTGCCAGAATGCACACCATCATGTGTACATATACTTGCAAGTAGCCTTTTTTTCCAAACAGTAGAAGCTCCTGTCAGCCATTTGATATAGATAATTATATTGTGCAGGAGTGACACGGTTGTCGGAGAATCCTGTGTTTCTCACTACTGTAAGATTAGAATGAGGGTGGTTCGCTACAATATGCGTTCCATTGTCAATGCTCCTGAAAAAAATATTTCGGTTGAGCTCTCTGGGGGAGTAAGTGTGAGTTTCTAAACAGTGACTATTACGGCTAATAATGCAAGGCTCTTCAGTAAACCGAATCGAGTTCTCTCAGACACTGTGTGTTTATCTAAAAATAAATACGCTTAAATTAACCTTCATCCCTGCCGTGGCCAACGGCTTAGGGGTAGAATCTGCAACTGAAGACAATTCAGCGGGGTTTCGATCCTAGCTAGAGGCAACCGGACGTCTGGCCACACTGATGAGCTGCGATACAGCTAAACAGTCTGTCTGTGGATGACAATATATATGCTCTTAAAAAAAATTATTTCGGTTGAGCTCTCTGCGGGAAGAAGTGCGAGTTTGTAAACAGTGACTATTCCTGCTAATAATGCAAGACTCTTCGGTAAAGCTAATCGACTTCTCTCAGTCACTGTGTCTCTATCTAAAAATAAATACACTTAAATTCGCCTTCATCCATGCCGTGCGCCAACGGCTTAGGCGTAGAATCTCTAACTGGCGCCAATTCAGCTGGGTTCCGATCCTAGCCGGATGTCTAGCCGCATTGATGAGCTGCGATACAGCGAAACAGTTAGTCTGTGGATGACAATATATATATATATATATATATATATATATATATATATATATATATATATATATGATAAAATTATACAAATTTATATTATATAACAGAACAAAGTCCGAAACGATGTTTCTTACGCCATTTCTCCTCTCTTAGCCGATCTTCTCTAATCACAATGTTGGGATACTTATAACCAAATTGATATAAACACAAAGATAGAGTGAAATATATTTGACTAGACGATATACAGAAATATATATTTAAAGAGAAAAATATTACAATTTCAACATCCATTCTCCTTCGTGCACATGTGTATTGACATTAAATTAAACCTCTCTTCAGTAAAATGAAGTCCAAGACTACAATAGGCGTCCTTGATTTTCCTAATCCTCAAATATACTTGTCAACGTTAAATAAAAAGTTTTTACACTTAGTTCATCCCCAAGTACCAAGCAATACTTTCGTGCCTGGCGCGAACCCTTCACTCCAGACGAGCAAATTGGTAACCAGATGATCTTGGCATCTACACAGTGAACGTATTGTTGCTATCTGTCTGCTAGGTATTATACGTGGGACTGGTTTCGCACCTGGACCAGTGATCGATTTCCTTCTACCACATTATTGGTATATAGTTATTGGGGTATTGATGGAGTTTTACAAGATTACATTGTCAACTTTGGATTTACGAAGTCTGTCTTGAATCATCAAAATAGCCATGTTTGAACTGCTACACTTCAACTAAAATGACATCGGAGTCATCAGAGCAATACTTTTGCTATAGAATATTCACTAGTTCATCACTCTCATTATTTCTTTTATAAGACAAGCTGACAAATTACCCTTATTTAAGGAAGACTATTAACATTAATCTGAAGTTTTATACTTTCTCCTCTGACTTACATAAGTCGTAGCATACCTATGGACGATAATGGGTATGCCCCCATTCCCATAAATAGAGTAGTGAATACTGTACGTGGTCTAGAGTTGGAGATTCGTCTCCAGCTGTGATGATAGAACTCTCTGCCTGGAGACAGAGAGGATCCCCAGACGAGGCTTTGTCGAAGAGCAGAGTTTCGTCTCGGGAAACATTTACCCGACCCCGTTTTATACGGTGTCTACGGGAAATTTTTGGCCGAGACTACAGGCTCGGATACCCCGCATTATATTCGGCCTTATGTCACATCTGACGGCGTGGGACGGTTGGTAGATATCCTAGTAGCTGGAGATTCATTGCGGAATTCCGTTGACTCACTTCTAGCAGTTGACTACGTAAAGGGTGTTTCATTAAAACGGATTCTATATAAGGGTGTTTCATTAAGACGGATCAAATTCAGCAGTAAATAAATAAATGTTATTGGTGAAAATTTATTTACTTTTCTGTTGGATAATGTTATTTAAGTTATAGTAATTGTGTGAAAAATAATTTCGCACAAATGTCCGCAGAGAGTTTTATACGGTGTCTACGGGGAATTTTTGGCCGAGACTACGGGCTCAGATACCCCACATCCTCTGTAAGAAAAACAAAAGAAAATCATTAGACGCCTAAACTTAATTCACATTTAAAATTGGTCCAAGTTATTAGAACACCCTTTATTATCGTTCATTACCAACCTTCGTTTGATTATTCTATCCAGTAACCTTTCTTTGGTTACAAAACATAAGAAAATAAAACCTTTGCAAATTAAAATTATAATGAAGTTCTGTGAAAGATATACAACTCTTGAAAAATATTCTGCAGGGAAAATATTTTCTTGGTGATATATATATGTACGTGTGTATATACACAGGCACTGTTCAGACATTGCTTAATCAGCAAAACTCCTTTGTAGTGGAGTCAATTAAGGGACATCGGATATAATGGTTTCCTTCTGTCCAGGAGAATATATATCCCAATCCTGCAAGGGAGCGCATATGTTTTTTTAATAGGACGTCTTGAATATTAGATGAAAATAAAATAAATATACTGTTTAATAAATAATACTTTTTAATAACTAAACGGAGGGTCTACTCAAATATCGGTATCCACTTTATATATATATTAGGTTGGTGCAAAAATAATGACGTAATAATGTCGTTTTTTACGTCAAAAAACGACATTATTACGTCATTATTTTTGCACCAACCTAATATATATATATATATATATATATATATATATATATATATATATATATTGTTTTTGGACGTATGAGGGTACAGCAGCTCATTTCTTAGAACTGAACAGCTAGACAACCAGCACTAATGATTTGTTTATAATGGTGAAAGCTTGTGCAGAACCAACCATATTTCTCGGAAGAACCAAACACAAGTATTCCGTGCATATAGTACGCCATAATGTCCCCCAAAACGCACTTCAGGTTTCGAATTCGGAATTATTCTCCTAGACAGGCTGCCAACGAATTCTAAAAAGAACAATCTGCACTAATATTTAACCCATAGCTGAGATATATACACACCTTTCCGAACAGTATTTACGGATACGTGAATGTAATGAACTCTGTTTCAATTCCAGCTCGGCTTTCTGATGTACGTTTCTGAGCTGCTATCCTTTTGCACCATCCGCACATCACACAGAGTATGCGATCGATAAATTGTCGTCTAAATTACGCAAAAATGAAAATTAACGCTGACATCTCATTTTAACAGAGATATTTACCAAAATGACACAAAAATATCTTGAAATACTAAAAAGCAAATTTATTCAATAAAATCGCCATTGGCTTCAACCATGGCATCTAGACGACTCCGGAATATCTTGCATCTCTTCTGGATCGTCTCCTTGTTTAAGTTGTCTTCAGTTCATCTTTGGTGTTGCAAGGAGAATTTTTAGTTTCTCCCTCAACTGTGCCCCACACATAACAACCAAAAGTGTTGCAGTCTAGGGAGTTAAGTGGCCAGAAGTAAGTTGCATGTGGTTGCAGAAATCGTCTGGCAGCTACAACTGGTTCTCCTGCATGGTGCAATGTCCGGATGCCAGACAAAAGGCCTTCCAGCAGCTAGTATTTCATGTGAGCCTCCGTGTTGAGTCTCAGGCCCTGTGATAAGATGAATGGAGGCATAACGTCGCCATTACTAGTGATCACTCCAAATACCTTCGTAATCACCATTAAACTCATCGAAATCTTTCTAAATCCTCGGCACTGTCCCCAGATTGACACTCAAAGACACGTAAATGTTCAAATTGGAGCTTCTTGCGCGAATGGCAAGCGATACAGCAGGCTGTTTTCATGTTTCTGACGGTGTGAATTGCGTCATGGTGAGCTTTTTTTACAGACCGTACCCAACTGTGCATTATACAAAATATACTATACTGTGCATTCGACAAAATCAAAAACAAACAACATTTATGTGCGATATTAAACATACAAATTTGCCCATCGCACCCTGTATATTTGTCTTTGCCAAATTTTGCACGTAAAAAGAAGCTTAATACAATAAATTTAATAAAGATTATTGTGATTATATTCGCATAAAAAACATGCAGGCCAAAGTGGATGATTTTGAAAGGAATTAATAACTACTTACATCTAATCGGATATCTTATAGGATCAACAGTAAGATCTATAACACTTAAACATTGTAGTCCTGGGTATAACGATGAACTGCATTCAGCAGAAAGGCCTCAGATCAGAAGAGTGGAGGTTTTCAGGAAGCGTGGAACCACCTCTTAATTGCAGCTGTTCCCAGATTCATCCATACCCAAGATGATAGCACGTGTTAGTACCCCTAGCTATAGTCAAATAGTGAACCCCCAAACAAAACCCTATGAAAGTATAAAAATACATTTTATAGTAAAAATACCAGCAATACATTTTTTATATAAAAAAAATTACCAACGATACATACTTATAGTAATATTACCAAGAATACATTTTTAAAGCAGACATACAAACAATATATTTTATAGCGAAATGACCAACAATAAATTTTATCTGTAGCTGAAGACATACAATTGCGTTCAAAATATATTTAGCTAAAGGCATACAGATGGGTTCAACATATATTTAGCTGGGGGTATACAAATGATTTCAAAATATGTTTAGCTGAGGGCATAGAATTATGTCCCAGATATATTTTGTTAGAGGGATACAATTGCGTTAAAAATATATTTAGTTGAAGGCATAAAACTGTATTCTGAATATTTAGATGTCGTCATCATAATGATTCGTATCTTGATATACCGCTAAACAAAATCAACCAACCAACCAATCAGTATACAATGTATTCAATTATGAACGCAAAATAACATATATCAGATTTTTATTACTTCAAAGCTTCCAATAAATTTAATTTTCGACATTAAATAACCAATAAAGAGTTGATATAGAGTTAAACAAATCAATCAAATTTATTAGGTTGGTGCAAAAATAATGACGTAATAATGTCGTTTCTTGACGTTAATACGTCAAAAAACGACATTATTACGTCATTATTTTTGCACCAACCTAATAATTGCATCCTTTTTTTTATTATCCCTTGTAATATTCTCATGTCATGCTCTGCCAAACGAACAAAAAATTATCAGTTCAAATAAATTGAACTGGAAATGACAATTGAAAAATAACAGATTGTCTCCCGACGCCTTTTTCTCCTAAATTAATCAATTTTTAATTTTGTTCCGAAGGAATAAATTAATTTAATCAGCTGTTGTAACCATCAGCAATCAAGACACACTACGCATGATATTTTCTCCAAAAATGTTTGATTGTCGCAAGGCAGATAAGGTTTTATTTTATCTGTGTGTAGGTTTCCCGCTTATTCTTTGTTGGAACGGACAGTCATTTATTAATCGATTTTTCTCTCCTTGTCTTTTATTTAATTTGGGATAAAGTTAAAAATAAAACACCTTTATTTTCAATTCTATTGTGTACGTCCATGAATTAAATAGAAAATAATTATTTATATATTGTGATGCACAAAAAATTTCGTTTTTCATTAACTTTTTTTCTAAAAAGAGTACAAATATAATTTATTTAATTATATATTTACTATTATTTGCAAAGGCTTGCGCTAATTAGCAGGCAGCTCTTCGGGTGCATTTGAATGAAATTTCACTTGTTATACGTGTGAATTTTTTTTACTAATTCTACAATCTGGCTTGCATTAGAGAATGTTCTCGCCATCAAAGCTTTTTGCAGCGATCAGAAATAATAATGGTCTGTTGGTGTAAGGTCTATTTAATATGGCTGATTGGGCAGACGACAGGGAATTTCGATCTAAATTTGCCCTCACATTTTCCACTGACATGAAGTGGAGCGACAATATCGAATCAAGTGCTATATTTACTGTAGGGAAAGTTTTTTCTCCTCAGAATTTATCTTGCATCTTTATAAATCCACCATTCGTCCTTGAATACTGTGTGCCATATCTGGTCAGGTGTTCTTGCTGGATATCTCTAGATTCTTGACAAAATCCAAAGAAGGATCTGTAATATAATCTATCCTGAACAAACATTTCAACATCAGTTATTTTCTCACCGATGTGACCTCCCTCTGTCTTTTCTATAAGTATTTACATGGCAACTGCACTGATGAGTTTTGTTCCCCTGCTGCTCCGACTACATGGATTTAAGCGCGCTACTGGATTGGCAAGTAGGTCTCACCGTTTGACTGTTGAACAAGCCAGATGCAAGCGTCATTTCTATTCTAACGGTTACTTTTCCCGCACTTCCTACTTGTGGAACCCCCTCCCAAATTTTTGTTTTACTGATAACTCAAATCTTCAAAAATTTAAATGCAACTTTAATTAACATCTTCTGTCTTCTTGAACCCAGTTCATTTTCTTCGTATGTGAATACGGAAATTGAACTGAGGTTGTTGATTCCATCTTTAGCGCCGATAACCATTACACGCGAATGTTGCGTTCACGTTGTAAAAGGCATGAATGCACATTTCTTCTCGCCCCCATAGCTAAGGATTAAATAGCATCATAGTCGAATTTATTTATTTAGAGACAGTCCGTGTAATTGAAGGGCAGATCTAGATTTCTTGGGATAGGCAGTTACATTTACCAATATCTCAAAGTTCTTCAAGAGATTTCGAAAAGGATTATGCTCCGAAGAAACTTGGTAGTTGAACGAAAGAAATTTTTAGGAAAGATCCGCATTAATTGTTTATAAGTAGAGAAATATAAATAATGCTGATTTCATCTCTGTGCTGTGTCCTTTCAGAACTTTGACGTAAATGGCTCTCCACAATTTCTTGCTCTTTGTAACTCTAAAGAAAATTGTTTTTTTGTTGTTGTCCCTCCTAAATCTCTGGTTGCTCATAAATATATTTTCGTTCTTGAACTAATTTTACGATTTTTGCATGTCTTGTTGTCTCTATGTATGGAGTTATGTGCGCCATCAAATACCAGGTTGGCCATGAAGTCCTGAATCCCTTAGGAAGTGGAATGGTAATAACAAATCTTGATCTCTGTCTGGTGGAATTTTAAAGGAGAACTGCATTTCGAGCTTGTTCCACACGGTCGCGCCATCAACGCTAAACTGTATCGGCAGCAACTAAACCAAGAGTACGACAAGCTAAAGGGAGTATCCTGATTTGGTCAGTCGAGGTCAGGCTTTGTGTCAGCAAGATAATGCGATGTCTCACACTGCCAAGCTGACTAAGAAATTCAAACAGGTGGATGATGTTGAGATTCTTCCGCATCCGACACTCAGCCCCGATGGTTGTTCTTGTTATTATGGCTTATTCCGCTCAATGGCACACTTCCTCCAAGACCAGCGATTCAACACTTTTGGTTAAATGAAGGAAGCTTTTTTACTGTTTATTTATTTAAATATTTTTTATTATTCACAACCAGCGGACTGGTATCTGAGACAGATTCGGATGCTGGCTGATCTCTGGCAGAAGATCGTCGGGATTATCGAATTAATTTTGAAGAATAAATGTTGGTTCTTCTTCATTAAATTCTGTTGTTTCGTTTCCGCTTTCTTAGTGAGTCAGGACTTTCTAGCCAACCTAATTCTTCAGAAGATATTAGGTTGGCCAATGATAATTATTTTTTCACCATATCTGTTATAATTAGTGTGGAGCTATGCCTGACATATGCAGTCCGATCTTGCGGCAAATCACGTCTCATTTCCTTTATATTCAAATTCGCTTCGCACGGATATTACCGGGTAATGTTTTCCGTTGCTTTCGCGAGACTCGCCTACACATATTCAGCAGTGCAAATATACTGGGTCTATTTTTCTTCTTCTTTTATGGGGTGATCAGGCTCTCCACAACTTCCTATATTTTGTAGCTTCTGCCTTTTTACTATTCCCCGCATTCCTTTTTTTACATCAGTATGTTAAGTATTTTATTCGCTGATTTTTCCTCTAGACATATTGTATTTTATATTTTCTCTAGGGTTAAAATAAAATAGAGGCCATGCCACGTTGAAATACCGGTATATATGTTCGAAATCAAATAAGACAGAAAATGTTGATAGATGTTGCATTTAAATATTTGAAGATCGTTGGGTACAGGGAAGCATGAAACCGGAAGAGAGTTCTAAAAGGAAATGCAAGAAAAGAAACTGTTAGGATAGAAATTACGGTTACAACTGGTAATTCAAGAGTAAAACGGTGAGACCTAACTGCCAGTCTAGTAATATGCCTCATTTTATGCGGTAGAGGTAGGAAGTAGGAAAGCTCAGAAGAACAATTTTCATGAAAATATTTCTAGAAAAGACAAATTGAAGCCACGTTAAAATGGGGAAGCATCCGAAGTCAAAATGCCAGGTCTGGATTAACAATATTCCATTCTTGGAATTTGCTCTAGAATACAGAGATATGTAACAGAAGCATCGGATCAGATATGGCAGCAACATTCAATGTACAAACGATAGATTTATAAATGTCCAAGATGAATTATGGTAAAAAAAAAGTGACGGGAATGACACATTGGATTAAATTACATAGCAACAGGTCTAGCAAATCTCTATCTATAAAAGACAGGATGTGTGTGTGTGTGTGTGTGTGTGTGTGTGTGTGTGTGTGTGTGTAACGAATGCACGGCCGCAATTTTTGACGTATTTGCACCAAAATCTACATGCACATTCTCCAACTTAGCGGATAGGCCAATACCGACTTTGCATTTCACAACTCCCATCGATAGTGGAAATAATTGATTTTTTTCATCCTTCTACGGCAGTTTTCATGTAGCTTGCGGCCATTTTGTACTGGCCAGAGTGAGAGCCAGTAGCTGGCTGCTACGAATAGGCAGGAAGATTCTATTGGCCAGCGTGAGAGCCAACAGATGACTGACACGAATGTTAACTAGCATGCAAAAAAATCGATCGCTGCATTCATCACAAGTGGGAAAAATTTAAATCTGCATGGCACTTTACTCCAATTGGCTCATTTGCTTGCTTAAACTCAACGTTGATTCTGATTCCGCAGAACTGGGTTGGGTGTGAAAAAGTATTTGTTATTAACATTCTTTTTGCATTCGGTTTTTCCAGTTACAAGTCCTTTTTTAAAGCTGATTGTTTTGTATTCATTTTGTTTAGTTCCTTTTTCGTAACAGATTTAATGTTTAGTATAGAGCTTAGAAAATATTGGCAGTGTGAGATAGGCAAGACGTAAGGCATTTAGCAGCATCAGCACGTCAAAGGGCACTCCTTTAAAGGCAAGGAAGGACAAAAATATTTTAAGTCAAGTGATAGCGATTGCTGTATGAGTCGTACGATTTTTGAATCAAGCACGGGCAACGCCGGACAATGCTGCTAGTGATTCGATATAATCACTCTAATTCATGTCAACAGAAAACAGGAGACCAAAAAGGCACAATGAGTTGTTTTCTTGGAGGTTATCATCAACCATGTTTATGAAAGGCAAAAGAGGTTCTCTACGATGATGTGTAGTTTTGGAGGTTCTATAATCTACAATCAATTTACAATTGATAGTAGCTTGCTTTAGTGAGCAGCTGTTTTAGTTTGTCCGAATTATTGATCGTAGTATTAAAATAAGAGCAAATAGTTTCGTCACCAGCATAAATACCTTGCTGGAAACTGATGGCATCAGGAAGTTCATTCAAATAAGAAAGAACCTGGATCTTCAGATTTGCCATGTATTCAATATAAGAGTAACTTACTATGAAAAATATAGAACCTGACAGTCTTTTTGGTACTCCCGACTCCCTAGGCTATAGAGAAAGATTATCAAAGCTAACGAGGGAACTCGGTGAGCACGAGTCGATCCAAAGCTCAAATAAGGAAGGCAATATAATGAGTATGTTCTTGACAGAGACAGGGAAACCAAATGAAGAACAAATCGCCAACAATTATATTAATTTGTTTGTTTTTTGTTTGTTTGTTTGTTTTGTTTTGTGTGTTAAACAGTATCAACACAATTATGGGTCATTTAATGCCGAAATTTAATTTTACTGGTAGGATTAGTAATTCCTTTTAAAAATGTATTACTGGCAATATTTATTTTTCCTTACAAAAAAAGAATTGCTTATAATATTTTTCCTTGCTAACACGTATTGCTGGTAATTTTTTGTACTATAAAATTGTATTATTGGCACCTTCACTATAAAAATGTTTTTCTAGACTTTCATAGTGTTTGGATCCCAGTTTGATGGTTCATTACTTGCCCATATCTGGGACCGTTACAGGGGCTACCCCGAGTGATGGTGGACCTGGGAACAACAGTAATTAAGTGGTGGTTCCACGATCCTCAACACCTCCCGATCAGAGGCCTTACTGCCGGATGTAGTTTATCGTCGTACTCAGAATTTAATGAGTTATCACTCATGAAAAAAAAACAAATCAGTGAGTGTAAAGTAATTCTTTCGGTGTTTATTTCGAAAAGAAAATTAAAAGGATATGTTGTTCATCCATGTCACATTGAAGCGCCAGTTTATGTTCGGTTAACGAAGATAAGCAATGTCAAGCTTGGTCAGAACCAAGATGAGTGACCGATTGGGAATATTAGGCACTGTAAGCTTGGGTGTGCTGGTGGTGTAATGCATAACCGCTTCAGATGCAAAATCGAGAGACGATTTCGAATCTAAGTTGGGTTCGGATATATTCAGTTAGGAGCATATATAAACCATTAAATGACCATGAATCGAAAAGTGAGATGATCCAACACGCCTGTTACATCCGGCTCTAGCAACAAGTAATAAGTCAGCTATGAATCTGGAGGAAGTCAACGTGTAACAAATGTCCTTAAAACATATATATATATATATATATATATATATATATATATATATATATATATATATATATATATATATATCTGGTGAATCGTAAGATTGACGAAACCTATATTAGCGAATAGAATTTAATTGCAAATGGAATTGTATTTTTTCTGCCGCGAAATTTTTACATTACTTACGGAATGATCTGATAGCTATGCCAAATGTTAACGTATAGTTATAGGTTGCCTGCTAGCTTATCAGGGATTTGCTTTTTAATTCATGTCTATAGAAGTGTTCTATCTCGACCAAAGAAAAAGTATCAATAACTGGACTAGCGAACAAAATACACAAGGAGAAGCAAATGAGAAATTCGCGGAAATTGTTTTTCTAAAAAAAAATAAATAAATATATAAACGAAACAGGAATGATTTCTTTGTCTTGTAACTTTAATGAAATGGAAATTTATGGACGTATTCTACAATAAAGATCTTTTATAATGACATTCGAACGTTTCAGCCACGCCTGATAAGGAAATATGGCCAACAGTGGAGTTTAATGAGATCGCCTAAACAATAAGCAAATAAATAAAGTAAAACAAAAAGTAAAAAAAAAAGCACCTTTAACATTAAAACTGAGTACAAGAATTCTATGCTAGTTTCGTTAAAACAAGGACGTCCTTACTATAGTTTTAAATTTTTAATTAAATTCTTTTTTCCCCGAGACAATATAGCAACTTTTTCAACCGATAGCGACTCCAAGCCCCCAAACGATGACCATGATAATGATGGCAAGAAAATTTCTGTTCAAATATGACACTTCACGTTTCTTTTACAGACGACATTCCACTCTGCAAAGACTACGGTAGGGCTAAGTGTAACTTTTCGATCCAGGAAATATTCGGGCTTCTTTCACTGAGTAGTGACAATTGCTGTAGCTTGAAACTAAATTATTCAGAAAATGTTTTACTTTCAAACTGTTTTTATAGCGTTAACATCTTGGATATATTATTATTTTCCCATTCTAGGTATATGGATTTTCTAAGCATAGCTTTGTTGTAGCACAAGGCCGAAAGTTTGGAGCACCCAGTGAGCATCGAACTCACTACTTAGTCGTAATTGATCTAGCGGGATAAGCTCGCAAAACATTACACCACATCGAAGTGCCCATCCAATTCTAGTTATTAGGTAGTAACATATGTGAGAAAACGACATAATGTTTGCACCAACCTAATATATATGCTACACGTTTTTTTTTTCTTGAGTTGGTTTTTGTTAATTGGTCTTCGATAGAGAGATATGGTGATTTTCTAAGCATTGAAGCAAAAAATAGACTGTAGCCCATTTGTGTTGACCTCAGTGTTGACTTTTATATTTACCTATGCACTATCTCTGATATTGAGAACTTTTATCCATAAATATAATTAAGTACACGTCTCTTCTTATTCTGCCTTTTCTAAACTGCAGAAGAATAATCTCTCGTCGCAGTCCAACAATAATCAGCTCGCATTGGAGGGCTCCACCTGACCTGATATCTTTTCTCCATTGCTGCCTAATGAAATCGTTCAACGTACTCGTCACTCCCACCATAATAGATGTTCTTTTATTTTTATTTATTTATTTTTATTTTTATTTCTATTTTTTGGTGGGGGGTCAAGATGCGTGTCTTAGAAGTAGATTTCAACGGCAAGATGTTTGTATGTTTTCAGGTCTTCCACTAGTTTTCTATTATTTTCTGTTTTTTTCTTACCCAGAAAGTTGTGCGTCACTGACATTTAAGATTTCCATACATTTTTTGTCTTCCTTTCCCCAAATGTCTTTGTCAACATTTTCGTCCAAAATATATTTACGTATTTAGCTAGCAACAAAAATGCCTCTCTTTATATTTCCTTAGCTTACGCTGGGAAATTTATACTGCACAGAATTGAATTCTGCTATTATTTTGTCCATAGGAAAGTTTTCACAATAGCAATCTTGATGTGAAGAGGTGTCAACAAATTCTCTTTGAAAAAACGGATTCTGACCGTTTTTCATCCCAGGTTCCAGTGATTGTCGTAATGGCCAGTTTCCTCTTGAAGTAATAACTTCTGCCTCGGCTGTAAAATTCACAAAAAAAAAAAAAAAGTCCTTGGTATATCCACCTAACAGTCCAAGCAAGAGAGAAACAACATTCAAATCTCCGTAGAGTTACCAGTTATGTTGATCTTACTTGATAAATCTCAGTAGTTGTTTCATAGTATCATAAGTTTGTTTCATGTGACCTGCATGACTAACTGTTATTGAAGGTAAAACATTACCATTGCGTAACAAGACAGCATTGAAACTTCTCTGCAAGATAAATGAACAGCCTCTATTCCTCTTTATTGTAACTGATGTAGTTGCATAAATCCACTCATATCATTGCAGTGCACCAAATAACCTTTCACAGTGCACCAAATAACCTTTGTGACGAGGTCTTTTTGAAAATCATGGCAATGTGAAAATCCGTATACCTCCAGCTAATATATCCCACTGCTGACACATGGAACGTAACAATTCTGATTTACTCTTAGGAAGTTCCAAATTTCTGAATAAATCCGTTTGCTCACTTTTAGTTACGGGGTACGGTTCAGATACGGACATTTTAAAGAAATCTTGGTCAAACGAAGTTGATGGTTCAAGCACTTAGTTTTTATTGTCTTCCTCATCATCTGACTGAATTCCATACGATTCTCTTACTTCTGGATCAGGTATGTCTTCAATATAGAGGACAGGGTGCAAAGCGGATGGAATGTTAGTATTAGGTTGCTGCAAAAATAATGACGTAATAATGTCGTTTTTTGACGTTAAAAATACGTCAAAAAACGACATTATTACGTCATTATTTTGCACCTACCTAATATATTAGACTGTTCATTTCTTTTTCTTTGGCAGTCCCTTAGCATTTGGAGGCGGCAACTAGAAGTAGCAATCGGTGCCATGATCGGTTGGCTTTCTCCAAATCATGGACACTGCAAAAGGCATTGGCCTTTGTCTTGCTGATTTAGCCATTGAATGAGATTTGTTTAACAAGTATTACAGCATAAATGTGGTGACCACTTCCTGCCTTAGTCTCCAATTCTACACCCAAAACATAATTGTTTTTATTTTCACAACAGGTGATGTATTGCACTTTTGAAATGTAAAAATTAATTCGCTACACACATGGTAGGCATTATCGGCATGTTCAGATATTCATGGGTTATTTTTCACGGTGGAAAGGCGAATAATAATTAGTTTATTAGGAGAATAATAATATATAATAAGGTTATTATAATAATAATAATAATAATAATAATAATAATAATAATAATAATAATGCTATTTATTGTGATCTTTGATAATGTTCTTTTCTAAAAACGTATTGCTGGTAACTTTTTCGAATAATATTTTGCTGATAATTTATTTGTATTTTTTTACTATGAAAAAGTATTGCTGTTAATTTTGTCTAATATATTTTTAGGTTTGACCCCATTTTGGCGGTACATTATTTGCCCATAGCTGGGAAACTAACATTTACTGCTACCCCTTGAAATCTAGAGTCATTCAATTTGGGATGTCGTCTTTATTTCCAGCGCCTCAAAATACGCTAAGATGGACTATGTTCGTTCATAAAACTTTCATGTTGTAGACTAGTGAAATTGGATCTTTGTATACAATGTTTTTTTTTTCTACATATATATACAGATGATGAAATTTATATTTAAATTTAGTCTTAATAATAAACAAATAATGCTAAAATATAGTAAAATATATTATACTAAAACAAACATTTTGTGATTGACAAAAGGTTCGTTCTGATCCTAGATCTTAGCAACACCAGCATATGATTTATTCTCTCTTATTAATCGAGAACTGCTTTTTTTTTACTTAAAGGAATCACTTCTGTCTAGAGAATTAAGCTGATTTTTTTTATTATTTACAGTTGGAATCTTTCCCTCGTGTTTTTTATTAATATCTCAACATTTCCGCCATTGTGCACGTCGGCCTTCTTCAAGTGTCTGTACATCTGAATAAGGTTCAGAGAATTTTGAACTAAACCATTTATTTAATCTACAGTGAGAATCTGGTCCCATCTAGCACCCCCGACACTTCCCAGTGTTTTAATGCTCTAGGCTATTGACCCGTGGGACAGTCCTGCGTCTAAAACTTGGAGTTGATAACTCGATGTTGTTGTCCTCTTCTCTAATGACACCTTAATATTTCTTTTGACATATGTCCTGGAAGTTTAGTATTGGGAAATTAATTCATTAAAACATTAAAATTTGAAGTGTATTGGAATAGTGAAAGGTGCTTTGGAAAATCTAAACAAAGTATTAAATAACATGAACATTTTGTTACAATCAAAGAGAAGGCTGCTGAACTACTATATAATATCAATCCATCTACACCCTTGTGCAAATTAATTGAAACAACTCGTTAGTTTCCTTTCTTCCACCATACAGTGAGTTTTTGACCCACTGGAGTGATAGCGTGTAAACGATTTCTATTTTTTCCTCAGATTAGGTCATTTTCAGTGGTTTGCATCTATTTTCGGGGTGTATGATGAAATTTGTTTGACCTTGAAAATTCTTGTTTCATCCGTCATTGCATCAGATTTCTATCACGCCAGACACTACTGTCTCGATAGTCGATTAGTTGTTCTACAGCCACTGTCTGCGATGAACATTATTCCAAGGAAACGTACGAAAATTGTAACCCTGAACGAACACCCTGGCAAGCCTTAACAGTGAGAAAATCAAAAAACTATAGACTGGAACGGAAATTAAAGATATTGGTCACGTCTTTTGTTCAAACGTTTTGCTCCAATTGTGTAAAGGTCTAAAGTATATAGTTGCTAAATAATGTAAGCAATATACTTACGGTTGCAAGCTGTAAATACTAACAGTAATAAAATGAAATAAACATTATATACATTCTAATCTATGTTGTCATTATCACAACGTCACTACACCGCTCCCCCTGTCTCATACCAACACGTTAATCCTGTAGGCTATGGACCATTGGGACAATCCTGAGTCTATAACTTGACGTTGTAAACATAATTTTCTTGTTGTCTCCTTTGATTCTACTTTATGATTTCCCTTTAGCATATGCTAAAGTCCAGGATATTTTGTCACTAAGAAATTAATTCACTAGAACTTATGAGTCGTTTACCTATCGTGTCTGTGGTGTGAAAATAAAACGACGGGAAATGAAAGATAAGAGTGAACCACTCTGCGCATATAAGTCACGTCTTTTCTTCAAACATCTTGCCCCCATGAAATAAATTTACAAAATACATTCCACCCCAAACAAAGCGGGAGTGCCACTAGCACGCACGCGCTTACAGAGGGTAGAGAACAAGAGTAAAGAGGCGTATAAGGTGAGAGGATAAATAGGACGTAGAACACGATCATGGTATAAGAAGATGTCGATTGACATTACACTTGAATATTTGATAATTATAGTTAACAGGGAAGCAAGTAAGAGGAAGACAATTCCACAGACGGGAAGTGCGAGAGAAGAAGCTGTTTGAGTAGAAGAGACGGTTACATTTAACCGTTTCGAGAGTGAAAGGGTGGGACCAAGACGCCAACCTAGTAGACCGCTTAAATTCATGCAGTCTAGGGACCAGAGAAAGCAACTTCTCGGGAGAGTTGCCATGAAAATACTTATAGAAGAGACAGAGGGAACCACAGCCCGTCTGTAAGAAAGCGTCCGTAGAAGTGATGCCAGATGAGGACCAATCACATTGCATATCCGTCTCTGGATTTTATAGAGGATCTCGAGACTTACAGCGGGGCAACCAGACCATAATATTCCATGCAAGGACGGATCGTTGATTTATAGATTTGAAGGATGGACTCAGGCGAGAAAAGCTTTCCGGCACGGCACAGAGAGCCAACTTTCCTTGCAGTAGATGAAGCTGTTGAACCTATGTCTTTGATCCACCTCATATGAGCGGACAGCGTGAGGCCAAGTAGATTCAACGAGGTGCTCTCGTGACGTTGGGTATCAGCCATTCTTATGGCAGGCAGGAAGGGTTAGTTGCTAAATAAGCGATGCAATCTTGAAACAGTAACAATAATAATTTTTTTTTTTACATTCTAATCTGTGTTGCGCTTATTACAACGCCTCTCTCCCGATTCCGTTATCAATTACCAAAGCATTAATTCTTGTCCCATGCCTTATATATCAACAGATATTGACACATGGGACAATCCTGAGTCTATAACTTGGAGGTTTAAACCCAATATTATCACAACGTTTAGATCGTCAATTCAGGTGTCTGTCGATCTGAGTTATCTTGAAGGAATTTTGAAGGAAAACCCTTTATTCAATCAACGTAGATAGATTATTCTCGTTCTTCTGTACATGTATGGGGATATCTCATTTTGCTCTTTTTTTTTTTAAATAAAAGAAGTATATTTCCCAATTATCATACACCCTGTTTCCACCTAGTCTGGGTCTGTATTACCCAACCCTGGGATTTAAATCACAAATACTACACCACCAAATTCTGAAACATCCCTTTAACCCTCTGTGCTTTCCTAGAGAATTAATTAAATGGGTGAGTGAGTAATTAGTTTTCTAGTCCTTATCAACCCTTTGCAGGTTTTTTAAAGCAAGAACATTTTTCAGTTTGCAAGATTATTTTTTAGATAATAATGATTTACTGATACAAATCTTACTAATTAACCCATATCTTGGGGGACAACAGTAGAATTCCTAATTTTCCCAAGGATATATGCGCGCAAGTGAATATGGCGAACACAACGGAAATTGAAACTTCGCCCTCCGATTAATATTCAGGGCAATTACACCACCACCTGCACATCCAAGGTTACAGCACCTGGTATTCTTAAGCTGTCACCCATTTAGGTAATCACCAGGTTCGGCGTTGCTTCAATCCTGTGATCTTACCGGAACCAGTGTGTCAATGTGATGTTGCCGTAAGCCTGGCAAAATAAACAGGTAGGGTTATATTAATAATTGCATCAAAGATGAGGATATTGGTCTGAATGAAAATAAATCTGCTCCTCATTGAATAAATCGAAAACGAAATGTATGGCTATACAAATAGGTAGAATAACGAATTATTCATTGTTACATGACTTCTCTGTTTTCGCAACCAATATAATTTATCCGTATTTTTTTCTTAAATTTTCTAAAGTAGACGAGAGACATTTCCATAGACATTTCAGACAATAGAATAATAAGACTTTTATCTTGGTAAAATTGCGCCAATTTTATTTACTGAATTCCAGTTAAGTAAAAACAACTATATTATATAAATCTAATGATTAAAAAGAAGTAAACGACTTTAAAAAGTGTGCATTGACTTATCAACGAATTTTCAAGAAAATAATTATTCAATTGACGATAGCAAAAATGACAAGCGGCCTCACGACAATATCGCCATAATTAAAACTTCATTCACTGGAGTCGTATTGGAAATGAGTCACTGATAAACATTGTAAAAACTGATTTGATAGAGCAATTACGTTATGAATCGATTTTTGTTTTAGAAGCACGAAGATGTTATGCGTGAACTACTTACATAACAAATCAGAAAATATGTATTCACGTCTTTAAGTCAAAATAAATGGATATAATGTTGATATTATAATAGAATATATTATAGGATAATATTAATAAGTATTCACGTCGTCAAGTCAAAAGAAATGGATATAATTATATTATTATAGGATATATTATAGGATATTATTAATAAGTATTCACGTTTTCAAGTCAATAGAAATGGATATAATTATAATATTATAGGATATATTATAGGATATTATTAATAAGTATTCACGTTTTCAAGTCAAAAGAAATTGATATAATAACTATACAGGAATTACAGTATGTAAATGTTTTATTTTTTTTTTTTATTATTATTTTCCTCATGAGATAAAATAATTCTGTGATAAGTTTTTTTTTTGTTTTTTTTTCTGTCATTTACTTATATGAAGTACTGCTATAAAGAATACCATTGCCGGAGCGCATCAGCACGAAGTAGTCTTCAGTAAAATGGAAACAAAACAACTATTAAGTACAACAGCTGAAATTTCTAAGACCGATAATAAGGAAGAACTCCTGGGAAAAATTGACACTCAGAGAACATATCGAAATAAAAAGAACGTCGGACGGTTTCAATGGAAGTGCGCGAGCTTTGGAAAACGAACAAACATCGCTAACGGTTACAATGAATAGGAAGTTGGGGAGAGCAATAATTACCCACGCCCGAAAGGGATATGGCACATAAAAGAAGATATCGACTATTTTTTTTCAGCCAAAACAGAAATTACCTCTTTCAGCATTTTTTTTTTTTTTTTGGTCCGCAGTTATTTAAATTACGGTTCGAACTCGAATCAAAATTATTCAACCATATCGTGTAAATAAAGAATAAGTCTATTAGAAAATGTGGCCTATATCAGTGCTACCCAAGATGTGGTAGGTGTGCCGGTACGCGATCATCGTCTGCCGGTACACGGCTAGTTTCCAGGAAACAAAGAAATAAATGAACTACGAATGTTATATATAATTTCTCGGGTCGTTATTATATAATCATATATCACAAATCTGGTACTGGTCCCTGGCACACCCGGAAGACTTGTTATGCCAATGATAATTGGCCTTAGAATGAATAATACATCATGTCTTCATGTTTAGTGAAGATTGTCTGAAAATGACCCTGAAATAAAATATATCTCAAAAGAAATGGTGGCGAGGGCACAACGCCTATCTCCAGTTCAATTGGAAAGCTTCTCTCGCCTGTTCCACGCACATTTAAAACAAAATGCCTCTACGTCACATTAGAGAGTTTGAGATGCACTGGCTAATAAGATTGTTTTAAATTAACCTTTTCGGGGGAATATTTCTACATAATTCATATCATATCTTAAGGCCCCTTCAGTAAAATTAAAATAAATAGAAAGTACAGATATTTCTCTATATGGTCTGTGCTGTAAACAAATTCATTGATTTGTTTGTGTAACGACATATCAACAGCTTTATGCGTGGTTCAGTGTTGGAATTTAATTTTCTAGGGAGCTTTGAAGTTTATTGATTGATTTGTTTAACGGCATTTCGACAGTTTTATGGGACATTTAATGCCGAAATTTAATTTTCTTGGGAAAAATTTCTAAAAATATGAGATATGTTACTCAGATTTCAAAACTGATGGCATGATAGATGATACTCAGTTTTGTCTATATACGTGTTAGTGTGAACGTAATTACTGGAGACAATGATATTTGTTTTATGTTGAAATTTTGTTGAAGTTATATTTTGGAATACAGTTTGATTTCTTTACAAAATTGTAGGATATTTATTGGATTATTCACATGAAAGTATGGTTTCATGTTGATTGATCATTGGTTGATTTTTTTGGTTGATTTGTTGGTTAAATTAGTTTAGCGGCATATGAACAATTATAGGTTATTTAATCTAAATATTTTGACGCAATTCCTTCAGTCACAGATAAAATGTATTGTGGCTTATTGAGCTATAAATGTATTGTTGGTAATTCTAATATAAAATGTATTGTTGGTAATATTTTTATATAAAAATGTATTGCTGGTATTTTTACTATAAAAGCGTATCTTTATACTTCCATAGTGTTTTGTTTTTATTTGGAGGATTCACTACTTACCCATACCTGGGACATTAATAGTTGCTACCATCTCGGGTCAAAGAGGGCCTGAAGAAAATAGCAATTAAGTGGTGGTTTCTCAAAAGATCCACTTTCCCAATCAAGTGCCTTTCTGCCGGATATAGTTTATCGTCATGCCCAGGACTGTGCTGTAAACGACGTCTGAAAGAGTGTCACAAATCTGAAGTTCCATAGCAACAGTGAAAAATTCGCTACCTACCTAATGTTATCAGTTCTTAATACGGTGTATTTGCTGTTGGCACAACTTATTGTAGCTGTCTTAATATCTGATAGGGTCGATTAAGTCAAATTGGCAGCCAATCTAAAAAAAATTACCTATCTGTTGATAACTAAAGCATGAAATTGCTTACTGATTTTAACGCCCTCGAAATGAAACTGCTATTTTTAATGATCTTTTTGAGAACCTTTTGATTTGCCTTTAATTAGCATGGCTGATTCTTACTTGCAAGAGATTAATTCAGTTCGCCTTCTCGTGCTCACATTTTTGACTCTCATGAAATGGAACGATTATATAGAATAAACTGCTATGTCTCCTGCAAGAAATATTGGTTCACTGTGTCGTTTCAGAGATATTCCTCTACACTATCCTTGCTACGTCTACCATTTGATCGGGAATGAAAAATGCATGTAACATTTGATTCTGTTGCTTCTGCTATGTATCTCAAGATTGTTAACGAGATTCAAAGAGGAATTTACAATGTTATTGGTTTTGACCATGCATATCAGCTTCAGTCGCTTTCTCGTCGCTGTAAAATCTTTCTTCAGTGCGTTTTCTATAAACTCTTTCATAATTAACTGCTTCGATGAGTATAGTTTTTAAATTTATGTTGAATAATGAGTTAATAATACCAAAATAGAATAACTGATAAATGTTACTATATCAAATATTTTGTGATTGAAAAAATCATTTTTATCATAGATCATAGCAAGATCAGCATACGATTGTGTCTTTCTTATTAATCAAGAACTGCCATTTTAAATTAAGGGATCCACATCTGTCTGGAGATTTAACCCGAGTAGTTCTTATTATTTACAATCGGAATTTTGATCTGATATTTCTTGGTAATATTCGCAACAGCCTCGGCGATTGTGAACGCCAGTCTTCTTCAAGTTTCTGAACATCCGAATAACCGTCAGTAAATCTTGAACTAAACCAATTATTTAATCTCTAGGGAGATGTTTTGCCATACCTCTCACCCTGTCACTTACCAACAAGTTAATATATTAGATTATTAACATATGGAACAGCCAGAAGTCTAGAACTTGAAGTTGTAAATCTAATATTTTTACGTCCTGGGTATGACTATAAACTACATCCACGTCCTGGGTATGGCGATAAACTCCATCCGCATCCTCAGTATGGCGATAAACTACATCCGCGTCCTTGGTATGCCTATAAACTACATCCGCGTCCTGGGTATGGCGATAAACTACATCCGCGTCCTGGGTATGTCGATAAACTACATCCCAAAATAATGTTCCCAGCTATACGTTTTTGAAAAAATAATGTTGCCAGCTATACGTTTTAGAAAAAAATAATGTTGCCAGCTATACATTTTTGAAAAAATAATGTTGTCAACTATAATTTTGCCAGCTATACATTTTTGAAATAAAATAATGTTCCCAGCTATACGTTTACTAGTAATATATATATATATATATATATATATATATATATATATATATATATATATATAACTAAATTTGTCATTAAATGACCTACAGTGGTTGATATGCCATAACACCCAACCAACCAATATAATGTTCTTTTTGGCAGCTAATCACTGATGAACTTTCCTCTTTGGCACCTCGACTTCTCGAATTTCAGAGGGTACTAGATTGGTAGCTAGGTCTCTTCTATTTCCACTGTTGAAATTACTAGATGTAACTGTAAGTTCTATATTAACATTTCCTTCTACTCATTTCTCGCCTTTGGAACTCTCTTTTAGATTCTTGATTCCCTGTCAATTTTGATCTTCAAAAATTTAAATGGAACGTCAATTGTTATCTTCTGTCTCCTATAGAGAAAATTATTCGAAAATCATTTATTCGAATTGTAAATTGTTTGAATGCAAATTAATCGCTAGGACAATTATACTAATCCATTAACCTACCGACATGTCCAAGCTTACAGCACCTGGTAGATCTAAGCAAAGTGAAAAGACGCCACGACAACATAGCGTATCTTAATTTGTTTCAGCCCAAACCGACATAGAAATGCACGTTCGTATAAGGTACTAAGAAACATGAAATAAAAAGAACAAATGCAAAGCAAATATAGTGTGCGATGGATAAATTATCGTCTAAATTACGTAAAAATGAAAATAACATTGACATCTCATTTTAACAGATATATTTACCAAAATTACACAAAAATATCTTGAAGTACTAAAGAATAAATTTGTTCATTAAAATTGCCATTAGCTTAAACCACGGCCTCCAGACTACTTCGGAATCTCCTGCAACTCCTCTGAGCAGTCTCCTTGTTTAAGTTGGTGAATGCCATATTCCTTGCCTTCTGTTCAACTTTGGTGTTGCAATTTTTTTTTTTTTTTTGGTCTATCGCTCAACTGTGCCCCGCATATAATAAACAAGAGGATTACAGTCTGAGGAGTTATGTGGTCAGATGTAACAGACGATAAGGGCGCAGAAATTGTCTAACAGCCATGAATAATGGGTTCTCCTGCTTTTGTGACATGGTGCAGAGTCGTTTTGCCAGACATACGGTCTTCCAGTAGTCATCTTCTTGATCTAGGGCAGCACTATCTCCTCAAAACATTTGATATAGTCCTACGTGTCATCATCACCAACAAATTCAGGGGTTCTTTTTTATCAGAACGATCAAAGTGAGTTTTTCGAGCTGCCGTACATTCGCAATCACCATTAGACTCTTCCAACTCTTTCCTTATCCTCTGCACTGTCTTCAAATTGACACCCAAATGCTCTGAAACTTTCTTATTGGGGCTTCCATTGTTAATGTCAGGCATTACGGCATGCCGTTTCCAAATTTCTGGCGGAGTGAATTGAGGCATAGTTCTCTTTTGTTGACCGACGGTGCCCAACTCTCCCTAATATACAGTGCAGTCTATAAAATCCAAAACAAACAACGTACATGCATGAAATGAAAAATATAAAATGGCGACAAATTGCCCATCAGACTGTGGTAACCTAGGTAAAGTTACTGAATAGAATAATCACACGAAGGGTGATAATAAACGTATCGTTTATTATCACCCTTCGTGTGATTACTTAGGACACGAACAACACGTATAGGATTCGCCAGCGGCGCGTAGAAGTAGTCAGTTGCTAGAAGTGAGTCTAGTCAATTTTACAATAAATCTCCAACTGCAGGATATCTACAACCCGCCCCCACGCGGTCAGACGTGTCACAAGGCTGAATTTAATGTCGGCTATACGAGCCCGTAAATTTCCCGTAGAACTTGTATAAGACGGGGTCCGGTAGCTGTTTCCCGAGACTAGACTCTTCAACTGCAGGATATCTACCAAACATCCCACGCGTTCAGATGTGGCAGAAGGCTGAATTTAATGTGGGGTATCCGATCCTGTAGGCTCGGCCAAAAATTCTTCGTAGACCCCGTATAAAACGGGGTCGGGTAGCTGTTTCTCGAGACGTGACCCTGCCCTTCGACGTAGCCTCGTCTGTGGATCCTCTCTGCCCGGAGGCAGATAGTTTGACCACCACAGCTGGAGACGAATCTCCAACTGCAGGATAACTACCAACCGCCGGACGCGGTCAGATGTGGCACAAGGCCGAATTTAGAGCCCGTAGGCTTCGGTCAAAAATTCCGCGTAGACATCGTTAGCTGTTTACCGAGACGAAACTCTGCTCTTCGACAAAGCCTCGTCTGTGGATTGTCTGTGCCCGACTGCAGACTAACATACAGTATTTACTATTGTATTTATGTGAATGGAGGCATACACACAGGAAAATGTCTTTGAATAAAAGGAAAGAGGGCTTAATTGCTAAATAATACCAATTCCCAGATAGTTCTGTGAATTCTGGACAATTACCTCGTAAATGAAGCTGAAATGCCATGTATAAGACACGTAATTCTATTAAAAAATGCTGAAAATACTATACATTTTAGTGTGAGCAACGAAGAAGTTTTAAGCGCCACACAAGATAGATGGAGCGTTAATAGCTAGAGGCTTATTGTTATGGTGAATCATGGGCATGTGATATGCATGGAAGGGAAGGTGGGGTAGTATGTGAAGATTCTGAGGATAAGGAGGCTACACAACATTTGACCATTGACTTCAAGGGCTTAATATTCTACAGAGATTATGTGGAGACATGAAATAAAAGAAATGAGGTTCTACAAATGGCTATTGACAGAACAATTTTACAACGAAAAGCTTTTTTTTTTCGAAAATGGGAGGATATTTATACGTAGAGTTAAGAGAGTTAAAATTTAGGAAATATATAATGAAGAAAGATGACTTGAAACAAGCAATACTCACACGGCACGAGCAACGGTATAAAGAGAGAGTAATCTATCTTTGAAATAATGGTTATCTGAGCGGGTTCAACTTGCGATGATAACGGTTTACATTTTCTCCTTTTACTCTATCCCCTATTTCTTATAATTTGTAGCTTTTAATAAATTTTATCTTTTTTTTTTTGTTATTTCTCCCCAACTCTGTTCCGCCATACATTCACTAAATATATCACGCGTTGTTTGTCTTCAATATGTTTCCTTGTAAAGCAGGCCAGCTGATTTTACCTTATTTTATAGGAGAGTGCCTAATACACCAGTTGGGTTGGTCCATTTTGCTAGAATGGACCTTCCCAATACATGAGGGGTCTTTATTCCCCCATATATTTCTCCATAAATGACTCAAGTCAGTTTGGCTTTGGCTACATTTGCCTGCTTGTGCGCTAAACCACTGGCAAACTAGCTAATATTCAACACCTGACGAGCTTGAGCAGGTGGATGACTGAACATGGTCTGGGGGAGGGGGAAGCAGACGGAAGGAACTTGCTGAGAGCTGCAAGAAACAGAATGCGGCAGCCATGTTGGCAGGTAAGTCACTTGACTTCTACACTGTGAATATCAGATTTTCCAAGCCCCTTTTCCTCATTATGTCCCCTAGTAATTTCAGCTGTCCTGGTGTTAAAAGTTTACTTTTTGTTCCTTTTTCTCCAAAACCTCTTTGTTACTCACATGTTAGGTCTATGTTATCCTCAGCATCTTTCTGTAGAGCAAACATTTCTGTTACTTCAAGTCACTTCTTCATCTTTGATGAGATTTCCCAGCCTTTGCCAACGAGCAGGAGGACAGATATCACACAACAGATCCAAAATCGACCTGCCTTATTGTTCTGGTGAAACACACCTATTCTATAGTTAATAGACTCACCCACCTAATATAAGCAGGAGTAGTAATAGAAACGAGGGTCAGTCGATGTCGGACGACCGGCTGAACGGTTGAACTCTCTGCCTTCGGGCGGGGAGGAACCCAAACGACGTTATGCCGAAGGGCAGTCTCGTTCGGGGAGGTAAACCAACCCTGAACCCGTTTATATGGGTTCAAAGGGTATATTTTTGACCGAGCCCACGGGCTCGGAGATCCCACGTTAAACCGGCCTTGTGCTACATGATGCCCTTGTGGTTGGGGGTGACTAAATACTAGTCGATGTCGGACGACCGGCTGAACGGTTGAACTCTCTGCCTTTGGGCGGGGTGGAACCCGAGCGAGGCTATGCTGAAGGGCAGAGTCTCTTTCGATGTCGGACAACAGTAGTCGAAAGTTAGACGAATACGAAAGTAGTCAGCGACCACAAAAAGATTACTCTGCGTAATACCTATTATATCAAGTTCCTAACGTTTTGCACGTCGAACCTATTTTAGGACCGATTTAGTACAAATACAAACCTTCACTGCGAAATAACTCCACAACAAATGCTCCAGTTACTAAAATTAGCTTAGTCCCGTATTTACTAAAATTAGCTTAGTCACGTATCGAACAATGATATCCACAATGATATCTGAAATTTCTCAGTTTGTCGAAATTAGTCATTGATCTAAGACAGGCAACGTGAATATTTGGTTGACTTTATTTTACTCCTTTAGAGAGTTCCAATGACCGACATACGGCTAGGATTCTCTATTCTGAAATAGCAATGTATTAAAATGTATCATTTCAAATTCAAATTTAAATAGTCTCCTAAACAAAGAGTTATCACACTAGCTTAAAGTTTAGCAATAAGAAATCTTCTAGAATAATCAAATGAAACATTTATTTTAAAGTATCGTCAACTGCATGGGTTGTTTATTTTATTCTTTTCTTCGCCATATTGGATAATCAAATCACATCAGTTATTTATTATTCGCCTCAAAATTTAATTGAAAAAAAGACCATAAATACGAAAAAAAAAACAGTTTAGTTTTCTCTCGGCAGGAAAGGTTAGCCTTTTTTATTTCGATTAAATTACCGCCACATTCAAAATTTTATTATTTGGAGAATTTTTATACTCAGACACTCACGCGATCGACTTCGTTCCATTAAATTTCCGTCAGGTCAAAATAGCAGACTCATTTTAAAAGTGATTCGTGGCCATTTCCAAGAAATTATTTCTGCCACAAGATCTGTGCCGAATATAAGTATTTGCTCTTAGACGAATAATGACGGTATAAGGATACCAAATACACACACACACACACACACATACATACATATATATATATATATATATATATATATATATATATATATATATATATATATATATATATATATACACGTACTAATACGTAATAATGACTGTATAAGGATACCAAATAAACACACACACACATAAACGTATATATATATATGTGTGTGTTTGGTATCCTGATAATGATGGTATAAGGATACCAAATACACACACACACACACATACACATATATATATATGTGTGTGTGTGTGTGTGTGTATTTGTATCCTTATACCGTCATTATTCGTCTAAGAGCAAACATTTCTACATGTGTGTCTGTATGTTTGTGTGTGTGTGTGTGTGTGTGACAAAGTGAAAAGTTTTCGTGTCATCGAACTAGTTTTGTTTACGTTGAGGAGATTACACATGCGCATGAACAAGAGATTTTTTATAATAATATGTTTTGGGATTGGATTTTTAATAATATATTTTGGGTATATAATCTAACCGATTTATTTAAGTTCTTTTTTCTTTTTGCTTACATCATCTTTGTTATTAAATATCTCACATTATGATAATCGGTCTTTCAAGAATAGTGAAACGCTTTAGGAAACTGTAGGGCATATTTAGTGTGTATGAACTAGCGATTAAATCACTTTCTAAACATATGCATTTTGTGTATTATCTTTTATTTTAAATGTCACTTTTGTATTCATATAATCTTTTATTTAAACTTCTTGAGTTTTCTTCATTGTAATATTTCCGGAAATTCTTGCAGTTAATAGAGTAAATTCCTCTTTCATTTTTTGGTTCATTGTTTTGTTTTGTATTGATCAATATGTAAACAGATTTTATGCTGAGTTAAGATAAATTCTTTTCGATTGATACTGTGATAGATCTAGCAAGTAGAACAATACATTTTGATGCGTTTATCAGGAGATTATCTAATTTTTTTTTTACGCTTTTCATACATCTTTCCACTAAAACTCTTTTTGATATATAAAAATGTATATATCGTTATGCCATATATATATACCCCTCCAAATGTATAGGAACGGCAAAACCAGTTAGTTTTTTTTTTGTTGTTGCTAATAGATATTTGCGTTTAAGATCAGAAGATGAAGATGAGTAAAGAGGTCAGAATTTCTGCTTTTCTTCCCTAGTATTTGTATTACCATGTGTTCAATAGCTTAGGACATGCTACTGTTTGTATCAGATCACTCCATTTTTAAATGCGTAAAAGTAAGGTAACAGATTGTTTTAAAGTAAACAATACTTAATATTTGGTTGCATAAACCTTCCTTGCATTAACTGTTGCATTCTTCTTCATTTGTGATGGTTTTAACGCAGCTTCTTTCAGTTATCCTTTGTTTCGTGTGTTTACCATGTTTGCCGTAGTCTTTGAATATAGAATCCAGTGAAGTACGTAATGTGTTCAATATCAGAGGCGGGTAGTGAAGATTCAGAGAAAAAAACAAAATGGCTGCCTCTATACACGTCGCATTGAATATTTTGAGCTTTCTGATTGGTTAACCATTCTCTTGGTGGACTATAAAATGAGTCAGCTCATTTTGGCTAACTCACTTGTACACCAGGATACCCAAAAATTCCAACATCGTGAGGGGTCTTCTTTTTACAGTTGTCTTGGCTGTATGTGTTGGTCCATTGTTCGACTGCATGATAAAAATCCTCCTGAGTAGTTTGGGTGCATTTCTCTGTAAATTGTCAGACCAAATGTTTATGTAGACTTCTGAATTCATTCCGCTCCTACAATCATGAGTTACATCATCAATAAATATGAATGAGCCTGTTCCAGAAGGATCCATGCCAGCCCAAGCCAAGACACTGCCTCCACCATGTTTCGCCGATGAGCTTGTATGCTTTGGACTATAAGCAAATCCTTTCTTTCTCCAGCACTTTGGCCTTTCCAGCACTTTAGTAGAGATTAATCTTGAGGCCACCAGTCCATAAAACATGATTCCAGAACAGTTGTCATTCATCGGTTTACTTCCTTGCAAATTCCACTCTGCCCTTTGAATTCTTGCTGCTAATGAGTTGTTTACATCTTATGCTATGACCTTTATATTTCTGCTCTTGAATCCTTCCTCGAATAATGGATTGTGGAGTCTTTCCCCCTGCACTGTAGAGGTTGTTGGCGATGTCACTGACTGTTATTTTGGTGTTTTATCACAATGTTTCTATCATTAGCTATTGTTGTTTTCCTTATCCGACCTGTTCTATGTCTGTTGATCGGAACACCAGTAATTGTTTGTCTTTTTCATGACATTCCAAGTTGTTGTTTTTGCTATGGCCAATGTCTGTCCAATGGCTCCGATCGATTTTCCTTCTTTTCTCAGCTTCAAAATGGTTTGCTTTTCTCCTATAGTCAGTTTTCTCTAGAAATGTAGTCTTTTATGGTGAAACCAAGAACAGTGATTCTGAGCTATTTAATGTTTAAACAATCAATCTGAAAGGCAACACCTGGGCAACAAGAAACACTTGTCAGTAACGTATTCCAGTTGTTTTGCTCAATTGAAAAATGGGTGGGTTAAAAATGGTGGTATGTTCTAAGTTGTTTAATGCATCTAAATGTAAATACCGGGAAATAAAAACTGAAATTCCGAGCTCTAGAAGACAGAATGCACGATTGTTAACGAAAGGAACAGTCCAACATGCAGATTACAAATTGGAAATACCAAAATCAAAAAAGTGCAACAATTTAGATATCTATTCTAACATCGAACGGGAAATACAGTACTGAAATCAGAAGGGGCATCGAGAAAGCGTAAGATGCCTTCCAAAAGCTAAGCAAATTATTTAAGAAACAGAAAAAATTAGTTAGAAACAAAGAAAATGTGCACTGAAATGTTATGTAATATCATTCATACAATATAGTAGTGGATGTGGAGAGATACCTTACAGATGAAGAAGAGACTTGACACAATAGAAATGTGTTTCTACAGAAGGATGCTGCAGATAGCATGAACCGAAGATGTGAGTAACAACAAACTTCGGGAAAATATGAACAAAAAGTAAACTTATGCTTAACATTTCAAAGAGACAATTGAAATTTCTAGGGTATATAATGAGGAAAGTGGGCTTGGAAAATTTGATACCCATATGACAGATTAAATACAATAGGGATACATGAAAACAACATTAAACGTACGAAGCAAGTTTGTGCCAATAGAAAAACAGAACAATGTTTAGGAGTGATAACAAAAAAAGCAAAAATTATTAAGCGTTTCAAATGATTGGATATTGTGGAACACCATGATCGGCAACGTTCTCTTATGGTCCAGGTTAGGAGCAAGAAAGAACAACACGAACACAAGAGTAGAAATGACGAAGGTATATTACACGAAATAATAATACAAGATGTGGAAGGTGTTAGTTTGACTGTCAGTCTGGTTTGGAGTGAACATACTATCGACTCGACTTGATTCGATATTTACTTGCCCCTCCCCAAGGGAAAGATGTAACACAAGGCCGAGTTTAACGTGGCTTTCCCGAGCCCGTAGGCTCGGTCAAAAAATGCCCGTAGAAACTGTAAAAACAGAATCGGGTTGGTCAACCTCCTCGAACGAGACACTGCCCTTCGGCGGAGCCTCGTCCGGGTTCCTCTCTAATCAGAGGCAGAGAGTTCGACCGTCAACACTAAACGGCTCGGCTCTTGAGAGGCGTAGTATACATAGTGTTAGGAAGAGTTCCTTCTGTAGGAAAGAACGCATGACACGTTCTGAGACGACAAAGAACCTAGAAGAAGAACCAAACGTTTTTGACTGGGTAACTTTTCTCTGATGGAAACTAGATGGTTTTATTTGTCATTTGACCTTGCTGAAAGATTCTGAAAGAGATACTAGATAAATGACAACAAATCATTGCAAATAATACTTGATATATAATTGCATAAAATATAGTGTAATTTATTTTCTGAAGTATAAAGTTAGAATATAAGTTTAACAAAAAAAATTATTTCCGACTCGTTGTTTGATCTGGGGATGAAGTCTCGGGATTTCTTCGAAATGATATCGCCTAAGCTATTTTTTCAGCATTTCATCCCAAGCAAGATGGGAGTGCCACTAGCACGCTAGGGTTAAAGAGAGAGAAAATGGGAGAAAAGACTGTTTATAGGTGGGATTTAGAAAAGGATAAAACACGAACGAGAATCAAGGTAACTGAAGATATCGTTTGACGTTGCATCTAATTTTTTTTAAGATTGCTTTTATCAAGGAAGCAAGTAAGAGAAAGGGAAGTCCATTGTCGGGAAGCGTGAGAAAATAAACTGTTGGGGTAGAAATGGTGGTTGCATTTATCTATTTCAATAGTAAAAAGGTGAGACCTAGATGCTAATATAATTTAGTCGGGGCATCACGGAAGGCAGCTCATCGGAACTGCTGTCATGAAAATATTTGTAGAAAAGACAGAGGGAAGCCACATCGCGTCTATGAGTGTTGAGATGTTGAGTGTTTCCGCGTGCGTGTATTGAAATAAGGACAAACACATACGTTGGGAAAAATACTGGTATATCCGAAGAGGTATTTATAACAGAGAGATTAGTAGTCAAACGAACGCAGGTTAGTCAGTAACAATCAGAAAGAGTATAAAGTCCAACTGTATCTTCCGGTAGACAGACGGAAGTGTGATGGTCACCTGATCTCCCCAGAACTCTATAGAACTGTCCTATTAGTAGTAGAGAGATCAGCCCATTCTGATGAGAAGGTGGGTGCGCCCCAACAATGAGAAAGTGACTGAAATCGAGATGCCAAGTCAGCGCCGATTACTTTCCAGATGCTTCTTTAGATTTTGTCAAGGACGACGAGATGAACAGCGGGGAGGGGACCAGATCAGATACGGCAACAGTATTCAGTGCATGGAAGAATCGTAGATTTGTCAATGTATAAGATGAATTCTAGCGAGAAAAAAACTTCTGCTACGACACAACCGACTTTCTTGCAGAATATGCAGATATTGTTTCAGTTTTCAGGGCATTGGAAAACGTGAGGCTAAAAAGACGAAGTATTTTCTTTCTTAAAGAAGTCAGTAACGTGTAGTAAGCACTCGTTATCAACGTTTTTTCTTGACTAAATATAGTTTTTCAAAAAATATTTAGTGGATGACGCCGTAATAACTTCTCTAGTTGCCAACCTTTAAAATGGGCAATATTTCTTACCTTAATTTTTGCATATGCGTACAATTGCATGTAACGGTTTTTAACACCGTGACATTTAATTTTAGAGTTATTGATGTAAATACAGAAAATCTGGAATTATTGACTCGGGCCCTTGATAGTTACACTATTGATGTGTTCCCTCCAAGAAACCAAAATCAAAGGACGTAATTCTCGGTTGGGTTATGGTTAGTTTGACAGCAAAATTAATAGCTTTGAAAAAAGTAACTATTATGGAAAGGGTTTTGTCATCAATATCAAATAGAGGAATAATATCTATAGACAGTGGGAAAATAATCATTAGTATACTCATTGAACAAAGATATTCAAGAGCTACTAATAAAATTCCATCATTGTCGGCAAAACTCTGAAGATCTTGAAGGCCTGTAGCACTTTTCACAGTTAGCACAAGATATGGAGGTTTGAAAAGGACTAAGAGTTATTTATAAAGTTGCTGATGATAAGAAATCACACTGATTTGTAGTGTGCCTTTTAAGTTTAAGCAGCCCTCATGATGATCAAGCCAAAATTAGACAACCAAATAAAATTGTTTCTTTCAACATTAATCATACTATAGAACCGTTCACAGACATTAGTAAAGTATTTTTTCTAATCCAGAATAAACAGCCAATTTGCTTCAGACAATATTGAAAACAGACATTCAATTTGAACAAACCAAAAATATTATGTCGATTTTGTACTATAATTAATTAAGAAAATTTCAGCTTTATCATCGGCAGCAACATCTCGTCGGCGAAATCAAAAATATAACAGATGAATAGTATTTATAAATTTCAATGGCCTATCCAGTTGAGTTCGTTTGATTCACTTTAGTACAAACACCGTTGGGAAAGAGATGACTCAATCTCTTCCCCCCCAGCTATGGGTTTAATAGCAGGACAGAATGGTGTTCTTTAGCCATGATCGGCAACCAATCTACAGCAGAAAGTAATGGCAACCTACTGACGGAAAAATGAGTGTATCAGGTGTGTCAGTTAACTGACTGAATGATACGGAACTGCTTTTCCAACTATAACAGATTTGTAAATAATAACATTGGAGATGCCACCACTCGCCTATCAAAACGGTTCAGACTACATCTCTCTGGCCAGAATTCCATACAAAAACATTTAGAATAGCATTTGACTTTACCAACCTCGATACTTGCATAATGTCGAGAACACAGATGTGATATGCACCTCGGACTACATACAACTTTGAAAAATCATGAAAGCTCTTTTTATAAAAATAAAAAATAAACAACCATTTATACGATCAATAATGAACATGGTCAGAATGCATTGGTCAAATTCAATATTAAGAATTTACATACACTATTTCCATTCAGTCTATTGTCCTTATTTTTGTTGCTGTTACCACAAGGGTTCAGCCGTTGAAACTTCCGGCCTTCCTCGAGAAAGGGAATTCTGATTTGAACCCTTTAATTTACAGTATTTTATATCGTCTACCAGCCTGCGCACTGAGCATTTACTCATGTACGGATAGTCACTAAAAATAAGAAATTAACAAATTGCAAGGCTTACTCAAAAACTGTGAATATTGCTAAGTGTATAAAGATTCTAGTTTGTCTCTGTAGGAATCAGATGATAATGTATATTCGTAAATGTGCATGTGTGTGTTTGTTTTTGTGTGTCTAGTAGAAATTATGTTTGTCGGTTTTTTGCATATTTATTTGGAAAAGATTTTACGTACAAAGCGTCTGTTTCGATAAACATGCTACATCCTTTAAGAATTAAATCAACAAATGTTGGTGATGCAATATATATATATATATATAATTATTTATTTAAAAATATGATTCCAACTCGCTACATAAGAGGTCTCATGTTTCAAAACAAGAGCCGAAAACTTCAAAATAATATTTGAATTAACTTGAGTTAAAGTAGGCTCTGTTCCATCCTCAAGCGAAATTTTTTGGGAA
>OZ010578.1:55596178-55603678 GCA_963932145.1 Acanthosepion lycidas | reverse complement strand
CTATTATTTTTTCTTGAATTCAATGAATGACATTTTTTAGACCCAGCTTAACAGAAATTATATATCTAACAAGATAAATTTCCAAATATACTTTGTATATTTATTTATAAATATCAGTCAGTACCAATTACGAGATTTATCCGCCATAATATAAAGATAATTGTAATGGTATAAGCCGTTTCCCCACAAGGAAACATTTGACATTCATTGACCGAGTAGTCAGTCAGTCAGTAATGTGCCATGCGTGATACACTTATGGCACACAACTTTCGAGACATGAACGACGTGGCAGATTTATTTTTCCCGCAATAGGTTGCCATTTATTTCTGCAGTAGACCAGTTGCCAACTAAGGCTATAGAACCCGGTCCGCCCTGCTATTTACCCATAGCTGAAGGCAGAAGAAGAGGATTCATACCTTTCCCAAGGTTATTAGCAGATAAGTGAATGTAATGGATTTGACTAGATTTCGAACTCGAGTCTCCAATTCTTCAATCCGAGCCGCTATCCATAACTCCACCGTTACTGTAATAAACATATGATGATTGCCAGTGGGTACTTGGCCGAAACATTTTGTCTATATTAACATCTACGTAAACTAAGATGAGAACAATGTTGATGGTAATATTAACCGTTTCCTTATAAGGAAACATTCGGTATTCATTGACCGAACCGACAGTACCACTTTCGGTTGAAATTCATAAAATCTTTCTCTTGAAACGATGTTTCAAGAAAATGGGTTTCTCAAGTCCAGTAGCTGACATAGCCCTTTCCAGTATTAATGGCGGTTCCCTACCATAACTTTGTTTTGAAGTTTGGAATGTTAACTTCTTGATTATATCATTATTTTCGTGTTACATGTGCTATCCATTTTAATTGTTGCTGCTGCTGGTATTCTATCAAGTAATGTGGTGTCTGTTATTTGCTATAATTCTTTGTTATTCTACAGCGCTAGTTCACAGAACAATGATCATCGTCAAAATCAAAAACCCTTTTATTTTTAACCATTGATCATTGAAATAGGTTGTTTGGTTGCTTGGTCGTTTAGAGGCATATCAACATATTATAAACAGGAGCAAAAATATTATTAGTTTTATAAAAATTATTAAATTTAAGAAACGTTCATAAATATTCATCAAGTTAGCTGAAAAGTCTAAATACGTCATGGAGGAGGTTTAGTGCCATAATTATACAAATGAAAGTGAGTAAAAGTTGTTCTTGAATTTTTTTTATGTCTATTTTTGGATTAATTTATAAATTATATATTTTAAATAATATAAGGTTATGAGTTTAACTGTCTACTTTTTATTTTTATTATTTATTTAGTTATGTACGTTTGCTTGGGAAAATCAGAAATCCTTCAAGAGATATTTGAATAAAATATTCTTTATTTATGTAAAAGCATGTAAAGTCATTATATACCGTACCTATGATCACTAATGGGTATGTCCCAATCCTCATAAATATGTTGCACACTACTGTAAGTGGAACAAATATGCTGTTTAAGTAGTCCACAACTAGCAGTGGTTTACCTACTTCACGCCGCTGGCGAGTATTGTATTTTGTTGATGTTATAAAGATTACCATTTTCATTTCCAACTTTCGTTTTGGTTATTCATCATTCGGTAACCTTTTCTAGGTTACAACAAAAGTTTAAAACAATTGGAAGATATTACAAAAGTTCTTTAGCCATAGCGGAAAAATTCTGGATATAAAAATCGAGCTAGCAGTACTGCTAAAAATAAAGCAAAAATTCACAATGCAAACATATTGATCTGTGACCTTAATGTTATGATTCCCAAATTTTACATGATTTTTTAAAAAATATTATTCGACTATATCGATTGTTTTTAAACATTAATTTTTCTCGATAGATCATTTTTTTTCTGTAATCGAAGGTCTGCGTTCAAAGGAAACATTAACAATCCCTTTCGGCCATTGGGGAAATCAAGCTAAAACCTTCATTACAAAGAGAAACACATTTAATTACATTGCTTCACGCAATTATTTTCTAATTCGCAAAATAATGAAGAGATTCAAAGAAATATTTGCATTATAAATGTGAAGTATATTTGAATTTATATTTACATATATATATATATATATATATATATATATATATATATACATATATATATATATATATATATATATATATATATATATATATATATATATATATATATATAGATTGGTGCAAAAATAATGACGTAATAATGTCGTTTTTGTCAAAAAACGACATTGTTACGTCATTATTTTTGCACCAACCTAATATATATATATGTATATATATATATATATATATATATATATATATATATATATATATATATATATGTAGAGAGAGAGAGAGAGAGAGAAAGGGAGAGAGAGAGAGAGGGAGACGTTTAGTTTGTTTTACAACATATCGACCTAATTGGTTTAAGTTTTTTAGATAGTTTCGTATGAAAAGAATATGTATTCATTGTAAGACATCAATTTATAGATCAAGTCTTATTGATCTATTTTTGTAATGAGAGATTTGTCGATTCAAATGTATTCCTGGTAATTTTTTTCAAAATTTATTGCTGACATTATTATAAAAATCTATTTTTATATTTTTCATAGTGTTTTGACCTCAGTTTGTGCTTTTGAGGGGGTGTAAATATTTGTCTATAGCTGAGAATCTAACAGGTGATACCACCCCCGATTCACAGAACTGCAGCAATTAACACTTTCACTGCTACTCATTTGCCCAATGCTGCCCACATCCAGCCAGCCATTTTTAAAGTAAATGCCAAATTTCAACCTACGTATTTTATTACACAGAACACTGGCACCAGTGTGTTTTACAGCATTCCATTTTCATGAACATACCTGGGAATGACTTAGCAGATCAATAATGGGTATACACATGATATCTTTTGAAGCATTGTCCTTTGTGATTTTACGATAGATGGCGCAACGGGACACTCATACCAGCAGTATGCAAAAAAAAATGTAGGTCTCCGTACTTAGCCAGCTGGAGCAAGAGAAGAAAAACGAAGATCTCCGTAGTTAGCAGCGGAATTGTTAAGAGGTTGTTCCACGGCACTCAAAAACTCCGGATCAGATGTCTTGCCGTCGGATGTAGTTTATCGTCATACCCAGCGAGCTCATACACACACAATCATATATATATATATATATATATATATATATATATATATATATATATATATATATATATATATCGTTAAATATGACACACAAGGAAAATTTAATTAATTTAATGAATTCTCTGATCACATATATATGTATATATATATGTGTGTGTGTGTGTGTGTTTGTATATGTGTGTGTATGTCTATGGGTGTGCGCGTGTGTGTGATCAGAGAATTCAGAAGCCTGTGCTAAAGGTTAGTGAAGAAAGAACTAGCCTTTCTAACCCAGAATTTCTTCTTTGTCCATTTTAGTATCGTTGGAAACAACAGAGCCAAGATAGGTGAAAGAGTATACGGTTTTCAAGACTTTTCCCTCAACGTAATCAGTGGGAATGACATCTGGGTGATGGTTACAGTTCGGCTGATGGAGCAGTTCCTTTTTTATGCTGATTGTCAGCCCGAAAGCTTCAGATTTCATATACATCAATCAATTGTGTGCCTTCCAGATGAGTATGCATCGTACCCGATGTATCAGAAAACTGTGTGATTGCATTAGAAACATCACAAGTACTGACTAAATGCAATATGACACGTATTGAAAACATCCCAATGAAAATTCAACTCAGGTAAGCAGAACATCTTTCTCGTATGAACTATAGGAGACTTCCAAAATAACTCCTCTTTGACCAGATTCTGGCCAGCAGATTAATTGGAAGGACACTCTTGTGTTTCAAAGATAAACTAATGTGCAATCTGAAGAGATGCTTATCCACTTTTCTTCCTGTGAAAACACAGCGTCAGAGCGAAGGAAATGGCCTCTGTCCTGCTTAACTATACAAAGCTTTGAGCGAAGCCGACTTGAACATCGGGATCAGCTGCGGGCAAATATTAAATCAAGTTGGTAGCATGCTGTTCCTCTCAATACTAGTCTTAGCTGTCACTGGCTCTGTCGCAAGCAGTAAAGCAGTTATTGCTCTCCACTCACGGAAACATGCCAATTGATCTTCAATCACTGGAATGAAATGTCTCAACCATATTTTACCTCTATCCCGGCCTCCGGAGAAGTTGAGCAAATCTTTATTTTCCTGAATCTTCATTTGTTATCCGCGACTAGAGAGTCTACCATATAATCAGAGCAGGCATTTTTTTTGGTGGAAAGAAAACAGGGACACGAAGCAAAATTAAAAAAAAAATAAGATCATCGTCCCCAATGTCTCAACGCCGCCAATCGCGTTGCAAGCTGTCGATTTGTGTAACCTAACACCAGAAACAATCAAACCTTACGCAAGCTCAAATTTCGCATCGTAGTAATCGACGCCATCTTACCCGTACGATGTGACAAATGTTTCTTTTCTTCTTTTTTTTTTCTTTTTTAATCTTACCAAATATTCAATGTTTCAAATTACTCATGATACTGAAACTACGAGAAACTTTATATCGGAATTAAAGATTTTAATTCCAGAACTTATATATACTTTGCAAATACAAATGATTTGAAGATAAAATTGAAAATGTTTTTATTGAAAAAACACAGATTCATGAAGACAACAATAATGTGAGATGTACGCTCCACGTTTTTAAAAATGTTTAGCAAGTCAGTAATTCCTTAACTTTATGAAATCGTTGAACTTCTTCGGAAAAAAATAGATTGCTGACCCCCACCCCAAGAATAGCATTGCGAAATTGATTTTGTTGATAAACAGTCGACGGTTAATGTAGAAACTTTTCTCAGAATGATCCACAAATTTTCCACAGAAATTGGAGGTATTTAACTGCTACACTGATCCTAGACGGAAGGGATGAAATAATATCTTCATTTTTGACGGGTACTATGCTACTCGTTTATATCATTTTGTATTTCAGTTTTTCAGTACATATTATCCATAGAATTTACAAATACCTTCTGGGTTACGTCAAAGCAAATTTAGGATCCACAATGTGGAGATAATGACTATGTTGACCTATCAGTAGGGAGCTGGATACTCCACCGCACCCCATATAAAATTCGTCATCAAATAACCGAACAACACGTCACCAGGTAATTTAAAAAAGTCCAATCTGAACTTTTTTTTTTTTTTTTTTTTGTAGTTTTGAGATGTTGGGATCGCCATAGCTATTTCATACATTGACACAAACATAAGCGGGTATGCGCAAATCTTAATTGGTCAAATAGGGCGTGTCAGAGAGAAGATCCCACGGGGACATAACTACAAAGAAAAAGGAAAAAAAGAAAATAGCTGATAGAACCTAGTCAATATCAGGTGATGAAGAGTTGACATGTTTAAACTAAAGATTAACTAACTAGGTTGTCCGTCGGAAAGTTCCCATGGGTCATGATAAGTGTTTCGGATATATATATTAGTTGGTGCAAAAATAATAACGTAATAATGTCGTTTTTTGACGTTAAAAATACGTCAAAAAACGACATTATTACGTCATTATTTTTGCACCAACCTAATATATATATATATATATATATATATATATATATATATATATTGTTTGAATAAATACAGACAACTTTAAGGTTCCATATAATAAGTTATTTCACCACAACCCTTTTAAAGGGGCTCTGGATTATCAGACTTTACTTCCAAAGGTTGAACTTCCAACCTTTGGAAGTAAAGTCTGATGACTCAGAGCCCTTTTAAAAGGGTTGTGGTGAAATAACTTATTACATGGAACCTTAAAGTGGTCTGTTTTTATTCAGACATATCTGCTCTGAATTTACATTGAGCTCTCTGGATATCATCCTCCTTGGGTCTATTCATACGGATTACCTAGTTTTGCATAAACTATATATATATATATATATATATATATATATATATATATATTTATTTATTTCTAAAGAAGTACTTGATTAAATCTGCCAGTTTTTTATCACTCAAAACATTATTTTAGGGGCTACCCATATTTAAATAGACGCTCCGTTTATTTAGCAAACAGTATGTTTATTTATTTTTGTCTACCGTTCTGAAAATACGAGGAATCTTATTAACGAAAAATATGGTCTCTCTGGCAGCATTCGAACCTTCCCCCCATCTTTGCAGGGATAACCTCTTTAGATGTAATGGGTTTAGATCGATTCAGCCGGGAAGTGCTTCGCCAATCAAGTAAAGACGAATAATGCCTTATAAACGCAAATACTTCTCAAATTCTCGAAAGACTATATCTGCTGAATTTTATATGCAAACGTAAGCAATTTCTAAAGAATTGAAGGATATTTTTATTCATTAATCCTATAAATTTTATCCCTTTAAACATTATTTTTAGTGGATACACATATTTGATTAGAAACTCCGTTTTTATCAAAAAGTATATTTATTTTTTGGTCTACCAGCATTAATATTCGAGAAATCTTATTATATATAAATATACGTTCTCCGAGAGAATTCAAAACAGTGATATAGATATATATATATATATATATATATATATATATATATATATATATATATATATATATATATATATGAAGAAATATAGTCGTTAGGTGTGCTATATTTATGGAATAAAGTGCTCAATATCAGAGATAGGGCGTGTGTAAATATAAAAGTGGCCATAGAAGTCAACACTTAGAGGCGACAGTGTGTTTCATGCTATGTGTACACATACTCACATATAAATACATATAGACACACAGCAATACACAAATATAAACATATATACACACATATACTAACTCATGTGGCCGTAATGACATACCCAAGTTTCACTACCTACACGTACACACAATCTCATATACAATAGGTGTCAACATACACATATACAACCGCAAACATACATAAGTAAACACACACATATATATATATATATATATATATATATATATATATATTTACACACACATAAATATATACATAAAAATACCTTTCTATAATAACAAGTACATATATATACGTACATGCACATAAATACAACGACATTCAACCAAATACATATATAAACGTACATACATGCACACACATAGACATAGACATACGTCCATATACATGCAAACACAAAAATACATGTATCCTAAAATACATATATAAACACATTCATACAAACATGTAATGTCGTTTTCTCACATAGTAACATATGTGAGAAAACGACATTATTTTTGCACCAACCTAATACAAGACCCCCCCCCCCCCCTTTTGTGTTCATAATACGTTTATGAATATTTCTGTAAGTTTCCACAATGTATTGTAAATAGAAGTTCTGGAAAAAATTTTTTTATAGATACTTGCTTCAGAATTATTATTGTTATGGTAATTCTGGGGTTCTGATCATGTCTATAATGGCTTTGGATGTGGTTGTAATTAATTTTGGTGTTGCTCAGATTGGATATATTATTTTGGATAATGGATGTAAAGACGTTAATAAGTATTAGGT
>OZ010578.1:55586178-55591178 GCA_963932145.1 Acanthosepion lycidas | reverse complement strand
TGTTGTTAATTATTTTCTTATCTTATTATTTTCTTATTAGATTTTATTATTATAATAATATCATTATTATAATTCTTTATTATTTTTCTTAAAGATCGAAACTTGCAGACGCAAAAAGATAACGCTTATTGTAATAATGAAATAATATCGGTTAAAGATCTTTTCAAATATAATTCAAATAATTTCAAATATATTGCTCCTTGATAACCTACAATATTTTGTTAAACACTCAGGCAAAATAATTCAGTTATTTTTTCTTATATTATCCCGAAGTTTGTAAAAGTTATTTTTATTTTTTCATTTTGTGTGTGCGTGTGTTTGTGTGTGTGCGTGCGCACGCGCATGCGCACGCGCTTGCGCACGCGCGTGAGTCTGTCTCTTTTTCTTTTATTTGGTTCCTAGCGCTTTTGGAACTCGTTCTATAAAAAAAAAAAAAATTAGAAGCAAAACACTTCCTCTTTAATAGCACCACTGTATTTATAAATTAAGAATATGCCGAGTTTTGTAAATGCAAATATATTCTAGATGAGGAATATTATTTGAGCATAAAGTTTATTCCATATCTAAGCGATCTACATTCAAACCCGAAATCGTCCGTTTTTATCGCGTGGAAATGCAAATGACATATTAGAGACGCCATTTGTCTACAGCGGATTGAAAGAAATATAGAAAGAAATGTTTAACGTCTCCTGCTAATACCTCATAAATAACGGACTATTCACTTCTGATGCGTGAGAAGACAAAAACATAAATCAAGGACGGTATTTGGTTTTTCAGTGAGAAAATAAAAAAGGAACAATAGAAGTTTTAACGTTTGATGCAATGAAATGATAAAAAGTTTTCAATTTTTAATATTTTCATTTGTATTAGGTTGGTGCAAAAATAATGACGTAATAATGTCGTTTTTTGACGTTAACGTCAAAAAACGACATTATTAAGTCATTATTTTTGCCCCAACCTAATACCTCCAGTATTCATATTTTAATTGTTTTTGCAATGTTTTGTTAAAGTTGTTAAGCTCAAATATGTAACCTTGCGATAGGGGAATTTCGACGAATAATTTATTGTCGTAGATCTCGCCATAAGCTTATTCCAATAATATCATTTTTTTTATCGTAAAATGACCAACAATACATTTTTATAGTAAAATTGTCAGGTTTAAATTAAACGGACGTCCATTCTTTTACTTTTAGGACCGTTTCGGCCATCACTTTCTCATAAGGTAATCGTTGGCGAAGCAAGAAACAATCGAAGATACATTAATAAATAACGAATGACGAAAATTTTTATAATAAAATTTGAAACATGGCATACATTGTCAAAATATATAAAAATAAAAATAAAACAATTTACTATGATTAATCTCATTTCTTGTAAGGAGAAACAAGTTTCCCTTCTCATTTGATTTTGTAAGTTTATTTGATAAAAACATGCAGCTAGGTAATTATAATTATGATTTAATTAAATTAAATTAATTATAGCTTCAATTTTCATCTTTAGATGTTCGGCATTAAATAACCCATAAAGATGCCGCTAAACAAAAACAACCAAATCATAGTAACTTGGTGTTAATCTTTTCATTTGTACCCACTTCTTAAAATAACGACCAGCATTCGTATTTATGATAACTATTGCAATATTTTTATAGTTGTTAAGCTCAAATAATTAACGATACGATAGGGGAATTTCTACGGATCTTTTATTGTCGTAGAACTCGCCATGAGTTTACTTAATCATTAACTTAAGAATTAAAATCAATCAGAATAATAAAATAGGAAAAACTGTGACATTTACACAAGTTAAAATTTCTATACATAATTCTTATATAAATGTTTTTGTATTCAAAACCTAAACACAGTAGTTAATAGATTTTAATCTGGCTTTCTCTTTATTGCGTTAAACTGTGGTGAATGCACGTGTTTGCAAGTGCTGTAAAATATCCTATAATATATTATTATTTAATATATAGTCATATATAATATATATATATATAATATATAATAATTATATAATAATCTATAATCCTAATATAATTCTGCTTGTATCTCCTTTCGTAAGTTCTCCCGGCCGCTACATCCTGCCTATACTTCATAAATAATGAACTATTCCATTTTGATCGCGTGGACAGAGGGGAAAATACACTACTTGGTTTCAGCAAGAAGAAAGAAAGAAAGAAAGAAAGAAAGAAAGAAAGAAAGAAAGGCGGGAAGATAGAAGTGTTTAACGGCTGTTTCAATGAAATGGAAAAAAAGTTGTTTATTTCAAATCTTTTCATTTGTACCCACTTCTTAAAATAACGACCAGCATTCATATTTATGATTGCTATTGCAATTGTTAAACTCAAATATTTAACGATGCAACAGGGGAATTACTATGGATATTTTATTGGCATAGAACACGCCATTAGCTTATTCAAACGATAACTGAAGAATTGACATTCATCTGAAATTTCAAATTAGAAAACCGTGACATTTTCACGGGTTAAAATTAGTGAATATTATTATGTTCAAACTTTGCTAAAATTGAATCATTTTTAACAGCTAGTGCTATCAGAACTATCAATATCATTTTTCTTTAACTATTCGCTAATTTTCAAAGGAATCGTATGAAAAGTTCGATTTGAACTGGGGTTCAACAACTGTTATACACTTAACAATAGTATGTAAACCCCATTTATTATATTAATAAGACGAAATAAGGTTCAACCGAAAACGTTTGAGATCAACTAACCTCTGGATATTTTTAACTGTCTGCCGACAGGAAGCATTAATTATTCCTTGAACGAAAAATTAGCAAAATAGTCTTTTGAGATCTATCGCACTTTCCCATAGTGATTGGCACTTCTTTCATAACCTTTTTTATGGTAGCGTGGGAAGTAAAAATCTTGCTTATAAAATTATTTTCCCTTCCATTTACATATTTCTATTACCATTGTTCATCCAATATATGGCCTACGAGCCACTCAGTATAGAAATCTGCTAAATGTTTGTTGAAAGTAGATAACGGTTGGACCTAGACTTAAAATGTTAATATTGTGGAGATTAGGAAAGCATCCTCTCCGTTCGGCAATATGGCAGTTCTTTGCGGAAGATGATATTTCAATGGAACTTCTTTCTTACTAATGGAATACGAAAGGAATGAGGACGGTTCACCCCTGTTAATGTAGCCAAGGCTGTAAAGGTCTGAATAGCCCGTCAATATATTTTCCATTTCTTTGGGGAAAGCATGGTTCTTGGAATCCTACACCTAGGCCAGTGCTTTTTTCAGTGCATTAAAGACAGAGGGTTGTTGAATTACAACGCAAAATCATCATTAATGATCCTGGGTCATTAACGGCTCTCAAAAACTAACGAGAGGTGCTGCGAGGACAAATACGTGACTAAGTCAACAAATATACCTTCTTCTTCTTCTTACTCCTCCTCTTCTTTTTCTTCCTCCTCATCCCCTTCTTCCCCCTCCTTCCCTCTTCCTTTTTCTTCTTCCTCTTCATCCCATTCTTCTTCCCCCTTCTCCACTTTTCCTCCTCTTCTTCTTTTCCTACTCCTCCTGTTTTTTTTCTTCTTCCTTCTCACCCCTCGTCTTCTTCTTCTTCGTCTTCTTCATTATTGCAAGAATTTTGTCGGAGAATGAGTGTAAGGGACCGTTGAGACGAGGCTTGAAGATTGTATTCTTTAGGAACGTATCCTTCTGTGACGTCGTCCCCTGGTCGCAGCGCCAACCGTGTCGTTGTATCCCAGTCTACCACGGCACCAACTGTGACGTCCTACTTTGATTCCCAGTCTGCCTACCCACGTTGTGATTTGATCTAGGCAGAGGAAATCAATCAGTCATCGGGGCCGTACTGCAAACCGAGTCCAACGGGGGTGATACCACAAAAATACGCATAAAAGGCAATAAAATGAAAACTCAAAAATTCGAAGTATCAAAGAAAAAGGTAACAAACTTTATGTCTAGTTGTTCGATACATAGGACTGCATCTATCTCCCGACCCGTTCTATGGATTGTGACACGTCGTTTTCCGCTAGGCAAGTTTTAACACTTCAAGTCGTCTGCTCTCTAAGAAATTGGTGTTTCGGTGGGTCTTTGGACGAAAGTCAAAAGAAAAACTTATTTCGGTGATCCGGATCTAAGTCGCTCTTCAGAATAATTGTTCTTGGTTTGAAGATGTGGGTCTGCAAAATGTGCGCGAATCTTGTCAGCTATCTGCGAGGCTTGCCTCAACCGGAGACTGACTCTGGGAAATGCTGGGTCTCGACTCATTTCTGCTCGTTGTGGCTTCGTTTATATGGGTGCCGACCAAAACCGGGGTGATTTTGTCGGCGCTGGGGGCTCCTCGATAATTCTAAATACATATCCACCTCTCTGGTTAGGAATTTCCACCTTTTTCTATTTTTGGGAACATTTCCTCACTCCCACCTTCTCATCATACTTCAGAGGGGCGTGTACTGCCCTCCCCACATCTTCGTGGCAACCTCTCTTACTCATCCTCCAGATGGGCGGCAACAGCCTCCCTCGTGCATCACGTGATCACCACTCGACCAATGATGTCTTAGTCGGGCGTGGACGAATCTGCGGCTTTGTTTCAGGAAAAAAAAATATCTTGCTTAAAAAAAAAATTATCTCTTTCTTCTTTCCTTTTTCTTCCCCTTAATGATTTATCATTTCTCCAGCCGCGAACGGGACAATATGACAATGGCGGTCATAACTCTTGTTCTACACGTGGTTTACGTCAAGTATTTTATCGCTAATTATCAGAATGTGTGGTCTTCTCGACATGGTCTCAAAAAGGAACATCTCCAAAGTTCCAGTCGGTCTGTCGCCTCGAAGAAAGAAAAAAAAACACATTTATTTTCTTTCGGCACAATTCCTGATAACAAAATTTTATTATCGCAGGCCAAGGATGCTCGTGGGTGGTTTTTTTAATTTTTCATATCTGTCTAAGTCTTTTTGTCTGTTTTTCGTCACTTAACGAAATAAAATTTTCATCTGAATTTTTCCCT
>OZ010578.1:55496178-55581178 GCA_963932145.1 Acanthosepion lycidas | reverse complement strand
CAACTTTTTAGCAGCAAATCTAGCAATGGCTTCAATATAGTTTTTTTCTATTTCACGTCAACCGAGAACGTTAGCCACAGAAGGCGACACGAGTCACTTTCTTGGAGGTTAGTATCAGCCATGCTGACGGAAGACAGAAAAGGGTCTTTCAAATGATTAACGGAGAGCAGTTTAGTTTTGGAGACGTTAAAATTAACTAGTAATCATTTGCCCCAGTTAACAACAGACTGAAGATGCTTTCATCTATTGGCTGCAATTTTGACCCTATCGAATCCAATCAGACTTACTATTGAGAGAGGAATAAACCAGCGTAGATACAAAGTTTAGAGCTGAGGTCATCGGGAAGTTCATTAATGAAAATTTAAAAAAAAATAGCACCAAAGATATCACCCTGGGGGACACCCGCATTAGTATGAAATGATCTAGACGTGTGGCCGTTCAAGACAACTTTCATTTCACGATTTGATAGGAAAGACTGGATGATTATTTTCCTGAGATACCGTAAGTCTTCAGCTTGTGAAGATGACCTATATGCCAAATGTTTTCGAAATCATTCGAGATATTCATATATATATATATATATATATATATATATATATATATATATATATATATATATATACAGATAGATAGATAGATAGATAGATAGATAGAAGCGAACATAGAGAGAGAGTGAAAGGGATAAATATGGATAGATACTTAGAGAGGGAGAAAGAGGTATTTAGATATGAGGAAACGGATAGAGAAAAAGAGAGAGTGAGAGAGAGAAAGATAGATAGATAGATAGATAGATAGATAGATAGATAGATAGATAGATATGTATATTACAGCAAAAAAACAAAAATTGCCTCAACATAGAGATAGTCAATTTCAAGCTGTTCTATATACGGCTGTCATCAGTATCTATAACGAACGGCTTGATATCGACTACCTCTCTGTTGAGGTAATTTTTGTTTTTTTGCTGTAAAAATTCTCATGCTCTCTTGAAATAAAAACTTCGAGCTCTCTGTGGGTCAGTTTTAATAATTAATATTACTAGGATCCACCCAAATTATATACCAATGGATCGATTATTTCTTATATATATATATATATATATATATATATATATATATATATATATGTGTGTGTGTGTGTGTGTGTGTGTGTGAAAAATCGACGGTGGCAGCACTGTCCTCACCTCTGGATGCCGGCGAAGCATGATTCCTCTACATTTTGATCGGTCAAGTGGATATCTAAAGCAGACAGAAGCGAGCTAATGAGGCAAAGAGGGTTTTTCCACACGCACGCACACTTATACAAAACACATTTTTAACAAGATTTAATTATATACAATGTTTAACTGATATTTTTCGGTATATATATGACTCATATATTTCCATTTACTTCAAATTCAGGGAAAATAATTTGAAGAAAAGCTTTCAAATTGACTCCATACCTGCTGCAAGTAAAGGACCGTACTCCATACTATTCCGTGCTGATTTCACAGAGGAACGAATAATGACGCAACAGTGAAATTCCTCAACCATTACAGACAGTAGAAACTGTGGTATTTCACCATATAACTGACCCTTGCGAGATGACAGGGCTTGAGAGCGTGTGTTCTAGCGGAGAATTGCGAACAACGTGTGAATCCAAACATTTCCGTCAGCTTCAACTGTTTTTTTTGGGGGGGGGGCAGTGTCGCTACCATATATGGGAAAGGAACCGAGTCAAAGATATAAAGCCAGTAGGAAGATAGAGTATTAGTGAGTGTAAGGGAATATGTGAGAAACTATCTTTAAGGATTGAGGACAATCAAAGAACAACAATTAAGAAGACAGGAGATAACGATTGGCATTGCATTTAAATTTTTGAAGATTAAAATAGACTGGGAAACAGGATTCCAGAAGATAGTTCCACAAGCGAGAAGTGCGATCGAAGAGACTGTTAGAATAGAACTTACGGTTATATCTCAATATTTAGACTGTAAAATCACGAGACCTTGCCGCCAATCTAGTACTGAGCTTCAAATCATGAAGTATACGTATCATGGCGAAAATTACATCGGGATCATTACCATGAAAGTATTTATAGAAAAAGGCACAGTGAAGCTAAGTTGAAAAGATACTGAAGCCGAGATGCCAGGTCAGGACAAGTACGATTACAGATTTTTCTTTGGATTTTATCAAAAAATCTCTAAATATATAGCGCGAGCATCAGACACGATATGACAGCAATATTCAAAGCATGGACGAATGGTAGACTTATAAATATGTATGATAGATTCTGGCGCGAAAAAATGTCTTGAATGTTATAGCTTCAGATTTACCAATTAATTCAATATATTTTCCCACTTCATGTCAGCTGAAAACAGTCCGAAAAGGTGCAATATATCACTCGTCTGGAGATTAGTACCTAAGAGGATCCAGGACATATGTTTATGATTAGATATGTAGAGCATCGTTTATTTTGACATGTGAAATGATAAAAATATCATAGAATAAGTTTACTGCCAGCAGTTAAGATTTAAAAGCAGTTTTGAGCAAAATTCTTCATATTTAGTAAACAAAAAAGGGATCGCTCTTCAACATAACAACGCATAACTCCCAGCTTAGAAGAATGGCCAAACTTTCGCCTAGATTACCACCGCAGGGAAAATGATTTCTTCGCGGTCTTCCTCAGGCATCAGTTCTTAGGATTAACACCTGTTTTGGATTTTGCAATGTCGTTTTATACACTGGACATTAAAAAACTTCTTGACTGATGGCAAATCATTCCTGAAATCGATGCTTACTATACTGAGAATGAAATATATATATATATATATAAATACTTTCTGTTGTATTTGACATGAAACAATAGCGGGGAACGCTCAATACAACCTGATACTAGGTGCAATTGTTAAATTGTCGCCATTTTATAATTTTAATTTTGCGCATGCGCGTTGTTCTTTTTTTATTATTCCGTTGTCTGCACAGTATAGTAAGGTCAGTTGAGCACCGTCTGTGAGAAAAAGAGCACAATGACGCAATTCACTCCTCCAGAAATTTGAAAACGTAATGCTGTACTTGACATTCACGCTGGATTCTCCAATACGAAAATTTCAGTGTGTTTGGGTGTCAATCTGAAGACAGTGCAGAGGACTCAGAAAGAGTTGGATGAAGCTAATGGTGATTACGAAGATGTTTATAGTGATCACTAGAGATGGTGACGCTATGCTTTCATTTATTTTCCCACAAGGCCTCAGACATGGAGACCTAAATCAAGTCTCTTGAGGATCTAGTGCTGCCCTGGGTCAAGAGGGTGGCTGCTGGAAATCACTATATCTGGCAACACGACTCTGCACCGTGCCACACAAGCAGGAGAACTCAGCCATGGCTGTTAGATAATTTCTGCGATCACATCACCTCTTACATATGACCAACTAACTCCCCAGACTGCAGGATTGCAGATTGATTATTATATGTTGGGTGGAGGTTTGCTAGAGACCAACGAAACATCTTTTAACGCTAAGTATGAACGGTAGGCAGGGATTATGGCAGCATTCACCAACTAATACAAGGAGACTGTCCAGAAGAGTTGTAGGAGATTCCGAATGTCGTGGTTGAAGCCAATGGTGATTTTATTGAATTATTTTACTTTTACATATTTTATTGAATACATTTAGTCTTTAGTATTTCAAGATATTTTTCTGCAATTTTGGTAATTATGTTAAAAGGAGATCTCAGTGTTCTTGTTATTTTTGCGTAACTTAGACGGCGTTTTATTCACTGCACACTGTAGTGTTTTACTGGGAGTAATTCTCTAGCTTCAAGTATTAAAGAATTTTATTCTAATCATTACTTTAAAATTTGAAAACTTACTAACCAACAGCCTAGTAATTTGATCGACTTTAATCTATAGGTGAACATGGATATCCACAACTCGATTTTTTTCTTTCTAGGTACCATCCTGATTTAATTTAGGAAAGTTAGTGATGTACTTTCATCGGGTTCTTAAATTTAGAGTTTTCTTTCTCTTAGACAAGAAATAACCGAAAGCTAAAAATTGAACTCTAATATTATTTTTACATAGATTAAATGAGAAAAGGTGTGTTAGTCTCTTTACCAACGGCATTAGTGTGATGAGAACACTAGAGAACCTAGAAAAGAATTTTGCACCCGGTTTACCAATTCCAACTTTGCAGCAGAACAGTTCTTTTTAAAATCCAATATTTCAATTTGTAATGTTTTTTTGTTTTTTTGTTTTTTTTCTAAATTAAGTCTATGATTTTTAAATGTCATGATTTTATCATGATTCTGTAGAAAAAAATATTTTCAAATAAGATTTTGCCATCAGATTTTGTATTTTGATTCTAAATGTTAGGCTGCACTTTTATTTTAATTCCGTCTGTTTTGGATTTGGCATAAAATCGATATATTCTTGTTCATCAAGAAATAACAGGATAATAATCACGTACAAGATATCACATATCAGCGAAAGTAATTGTCGGAAGTCATTGTTCTAAACGTTTTTTTCTTCTTCTTTTTTTGTCTTTATTTTGTCTATAGCTCTTGAAACAATAAATAAAGCGAACAATAGTTCGATTAAATCGATTTAATAAAAGTCCACTGACAATAGCTCATCTCAAAATTCAAACAGAATTATCAAATATATTTGAAATCGCAACCATGTATTTTTATAACGCGCTACGAATCTGCTGTGATAACCAGATATAGAGAAACTCCAAAAATGGATATAGGTGTTGCGTAATTAAACGTTGCTATCGTCTCATGGTTATTATTACAAGAATTATTGTTTGGTTAAGCAAGAAACAGCATCACGGTAGAATATAACGCAGCTATAAGCACACACATAATATCCTGTCTCAGTCAAAATAATGAATATCCTCTTTGACAATTTAAATGATATTCACAATTCTTTAGAATTCAACAAAATTATTTAAAATGGATAGAAACGCACAGTGATAACCAAACAGCGAAAACCATTTATCATTGGATAATAAAATCTGACCAAATCACAGCAATTATATTTTTAGAGACGATGACGTAATTGTTTGGATAAATAAATTTATACCGACAATTCACTATATCAAAAATAAACAAAAAAGAACGAAACAAAATGAACCCAAAAAGATAATTATTCTTCTACATTGTTCATACGATTCCGTGTCCTGTAAAACATAAAATATTATTTCACGTATGTTACTATGTGAGAAAACGACATTATTTTTGCACCAATCTAATATTTTAGTCTCATGAAAGGAATAGTTTTAAAGAAGGCAGAAGATGGATAGAAAATTTACGTCAATAAAACAACTTCCGGGTGGTATTTTAGTGAGCACTAGCCGCATGGCCCGGCGTTGCCCGTGCTTGATTCAAAAATCGTACGAATCATACAGCAATCGCTATCACTTGAGTTAAAATACCTTTGCCCTTCCTTGCCTTTAAAGGAGTGCCCTTTGTCGTGCTGATGTTGCTACATGCCTTACTTCTTGCCTATCTCACACTGCGATTTTTTTCTAAGCTCTATACTAAACATTAAATCTGTTACGAAAAAAAGAACTAAACAAAATGAACCCAAAAAGATCAGCTTTAAAAAAAGGATTCGTAACTGGAAAAACCGAATGAAAAAGAATGTTAACAATAAATACTTTTTCACACCGAACCCAGTTCTGCGGAATCAGAACCAACGTTGAGTTTAAGCAAGCGAATGAGCTAATTGGGGTAAAGTGCCATGCAGATTGAAATTTTTCCCACTTGTGACGAATGCAGCTATTTTTGTTTGCATACTAGCATGCTAGTTAACATTCGTATCAGTCAGCTGTTGACTCTCACGCTAGCCAATAAAATCTTCCTGCCTATTCGTGGCAGCCAGCTATTGGCTCTCACTCTGGCTAGTACAAAATGGCTGAAAGCTACATGAAAACTGCCGTAGAAGGATGAAAAAATCTATTATTTCCACTATCGATGGGAGTTGGGAAATGCAAAGTCGGTCTTGGCCTTATTGCTAACTTGGAGCATGTGCATGTAAATTTTGGTGCAAATCCGTCGAAAATTGCGGCCGTGAATTCGTTACGCACACACGCACACATACACACAAATCCTGCCTTTTATAGATAGAGATAAGCATTGTTTTTTTGTTATTTTTTTATCACGTGTTGTCACCTAGAGGTCATTGGTTTCGTACGTGGATTATTTCTGAAATAATATTTTATGCTTTACGATGACAGAACAGGACACTGAATCATATGAACAATGTAGAAGAATAATTATCCACATAAAATATATCTACCTCTACTGGTCTACAACATGATAGCTTAAAAACAGACAACCTTCACTAATTTAGGAGCCCTGGAAATTAAAATGATATGCCAAAATATTTATTAGCTCTTGATTTCAAGATACGGTGTTTCCTTAAAGTCTTTGACAATGCCAGATAAATTATTATTCTCTTAATAACCTTATTATATATAATTATTTTCCTAATAAAGTCATTATTATTCTCCTTCCCACTCAGCTATTCAGGCATTTAACTTACCTGTTAATATCTGAACAAAGCTGATAACTTCTGCTTTGTATGTGGCGAAGTGATCTTTGCATCTCAAAAGCGTGAAAAAAATTTTCAGCTATATTTTAAATGCAACGTCGAAGACAAAGATTTGCTGCGATACTTGTCCAACAAATCTCAGTTAATAGCTAAACAGGAAGACAAAGTCTATGACTTTAGCATTACCAATGCATTGGAGAGAGCCAATCGATAATGCCACCGATTGATACAGTATCAGGAACATTCGCCGTAAACCTTTTTTTTTCCGTAGGAAAACTCGCTTCAGGAATTTTCGCCGTATGAAACATCGTCGATACTCATATCTTGAATCTCCCTTTTGGAATAATGTTCAATTTAATATGCGAAGTAGCTTGTTATCAAAGTATATATGGATATCTTTTTTACAGCGTCAAACATCAGAAAAAAATTAAAAAGTAAATACTTATTAAAAATAATTGGTTGCGTATTCAAGTTGTAAGTTTGCTTGAAATAATATATATTGCTTGAGTGAGAATTATTGGTAAACTGATATGTTAACAGAAAGTTAAACTTTACGTCTGAAATATGAAATTGCATGACGTAAATTCTGATGTCAAGGTGAAATTCTTGTGCTCCTGACTGACGAGGATGAATGATGTAAAATTTTGATCCTGTAACTTTGCTTATTACAATATTTAAACCGAAGTAACAATATACATGATAACAAGGTTCTTCGCATATTAAAAAAAAATCGGCGAAATTGTCTTAAGGCAAAAATCCGATACGGCAAAGTTTTCAACGGTGAAAATTCCTGAGGCGAGTTTTGCTAAGGCAAAAATATTTACGGCGAATGTTCCTAGAACCGATTGATATTTCTGCATGGTGCATCCAATTGCTACAGGACTCAGAGAAGAAGAAATGGATAATGCAATATCAAAACATTCAATCAGCTTTGAGTCTTGTCCCCTAATGAAAATATATCAGTCCCAGAAGCAACGGAATCGTCTGAAATTGAGTTAGATAATGGGAAAATAATGAAAACACACAGCCTGAATCATCACCTTCATATAAACCAATATCAATCTCTGAACCAGAATCTATAACTAAAAGTGGCCAAAACGGCTTAGTTAGATATTTGGAACTTCACTAGAGCAGAATCGTTATTTTTCAGGTTACAGTAATATTTATGTGATGTACGGATTTCGCATTTACATGATTGTCACAAGAATCTAGTCATATTCTTCCCTATGGAAAGTTATTTAGCGTACAGCATTCACTTAACACCAGTTACAATCGAAAGAAATGGAAGCTGTTCATTCATACCTTGAAGATAAATCTCATAGCTATCTAGTCACACAATAGTAATCTTTTAATTTCAGTCCCAGTTTGTCATTCAGTCCACATGAAAGGAAGTCATGCCAATATTTAACAGTTACTGAGATGTATCAACTACGATCAACATAAATGTTAACTCTGCGGAAATTTGATGGTTATTACTCACTTGCTAGGAGTACAAAGTGGATATACTAAGTACTATTCTTTTTGAATCGGGAAGACGAGACAGATCCTCTCACTACTTTAAGAGAGACTGGCCATTACGACAATCACTGGAAACCTTGATGAAAAATATTCAGCATCCACTGTTACTTGAGTCAAAGAAAATGTTGTTTGCACCGCTTCACAAAAGATTGGACTCATGAAAACCTTTATGAAGGCCATGAACAAAGGTAGCATTCAAATATGTTCAGAATAAATTTCCCAGAAAGTAAAGATATAGGAAGTGATTCGATTGGTCCCCATAATCATAAACATATTTTAGATAAAAATTTTGGCACAACACCACAGAGGGAGGAAAAAAACTGCATGAAAACATATCAAGTCAGTGGCAATCAGCTTTCGTGTCATGAAAGTGCAAAAAATAACAGTAAATCTGTGGAAAACCTCCAAATCTCATACAAACGGATTTGGTGTGATATGTCGTTAAAGATCCTCTTCTCAGACTTCTTAGACTCGTAGATGGATATTGTTCATCAAAGTCTTCAGAAATATATATATATATATATATATATATATATATATATATATATATATATATATGTGTGTGTGTGTGTGTATATATATATATATATATATATATATATATATATATATATATATATATTAAAAGTTTACCCTTGTCAGAGAAAATATGTCGGACAAAAAAAGGTTTGGTAGTCATTGAAAAGTGTTGTCATGAAAAGGACAGTTTTGAAGCCGTTGAAAATTGTTGTGCTTAAAAGGATGGTTTTGTCGTCGTGGAAAAGTGTTTCCCTGAAAAGGACATTCTTGTAGCTGTTGAGAATTGTTGTCCTAAAATAGACGGTATTCTAGTCATTGACAAAAGTTGTCATGAAAAGGACAGTTTTGAAGCAGTTGAAATTTGTTGTGCTTAAAAGGATGGTGTTTTCGTCGTAGAAAAGTGTTTCCCTGAAAATGACATTCTTGTAGCTGTTGAGATTCGTTGTCCTAAAATAGAAGGTATTCTAGTCTTTGAAATGTGTTGTCATGAAAAGGTTAGTTTTGAAGCCGTTAAAAATTGTTGTGCTTAAAAGGATGGTTTTGTCGTCGTAGAAAAGTGTTTCCCTGAAAAGGACATTCTTGTAGCTGTTGAGAATTGTTGTCCTAAAATAGACGGTATTCTAGTCTTTGAAAAATGTTGTCATGAAAAGGTTACTTTTGAAGCCGTTAAAAATTCTTGTGCCTAAAAGGATGGTTTTGGCGTCGTAGAAAAGTGCTTCCCTGAAAAATACATTCTTGTAGCCGTTGAGAATTGTTTTATCCTGAAATGGACAGTTTTGCAGTCGTTGAGATTTGTTGTTCTTAAAAGGACGGATTTGTAGTCGCTGAAATTTGTTGCTCTAAAAGGGGCATTTTTGTCCTCGTTGAAAAGTGTTGTCCTGAAAATGACAGTTTTGCAATTGTTGAAATGTGTTGTCCTAAAAAGGGTATATTGAAAAATAGTAAAATACCGTCTCTTTTGTATATACATATATATATATATATATATATATATATATATATATATATATATATATATGTATGTGTGTGTGTGTGTGTGTGTGTGTGTAAAAATATATAGAAAATAGGAAAGAACTCGTTAGGTAAATAATCCAAAGTTCTTTAGTATTTTTGTTATTATTTTTTAAAAATAGTGCTCGATACAAACGTAGAGCATAAATATAATTATTTATTTAAAAATATGTTTCCATCGATACATAAGAGTTCTCATGTTTCAAAACAAGAGCCGAAATCTTCAATATAATTATTTGAATTAAATTGAATTAAAGTCCTAAGCTTTGTTCCATCGTCAATTGAATCTTTTGCTGGAATAACTTATTTCTGAAATTTACGCGTTTTATAAGTATATTCAATATTGAAATACTTCTGAAGAAAGTTCTGTTTCATCCATTAAGTACATATATTATTATCTTTGCTCTGATTACCTACATCGAACGGAATGTCAAAGTATATGTTGCAAAGCAATATTTTGTTCTTGGAGACATTTATTGTAATCTTAGTTATGACACAAATGACTGAATATCTCTAAATTCATAACCAAACATCTAATTCGGGGTTCATTTTCGAATTCAACTTAACTAAATAATTAAGAATTGGTACATATCCTTTTTCAGTATTCAACTTGTCAAAAATGACATACCATTGCGATCAGACAAAATTAGAGACTCCTGATGATGACCACGGTGTACTTGACTGATTTGTTGTTCGTATAGTAATATCTTTAAATATGTCAACTCGTTCGAATAAGTATATTGATACTTACTGATGTCAAAAAATCCAAAAAAACATGTTCTATTTGTGTTGCCAAAAAATGCCGTTGCAAGAAATAGAAATAATTTGGAAACATTGCCAAATCAAATAGAAGCTTTGATTCATTTTTTACCGATCAATATGTCAATATGAAGAAAATAGCCACCTAGATTATGAAATAAATATTATCCGTACAAGGTTTAGTTTGGCACAAGGTTGAATGAAACCCAAGCACCGAGCATTTCCTCCTCGGGAGGGACAAATTCCATGAAAAATAGTTGCACAAAGCATGGCTATTTTTATGCTAGTGTTCATCAAAGCTAAAGCCTAAAAGCCACTCAAATTAGAAGGTTTCTGAATGAAGCTCTTTTATGGATATAAGAGACCAATGTTAAAATGGTACATTATGAGAATATATGAGATAGATAATGGATGACGTTGAATTTGTACAGGTGTTATGAGTGTATACTCGGCCGCAAACAGACATTGAATGACTGATGACAACAACAGACAAAACGAAGTCTTCAGTAATATATATATATATATATATATATATATATATATATATATATATATATATATATATATATATATATTACGAAGTTTATTTCTGTCAGAGAAAATATGTCGGCAAAAATAAGGTTTTGTCGTTGAAAAGTATTGTCATGAAAAGGACAGTTTTGCTGATGTTGAGAATTGTTGTCCTTAAAAGGATGGTCTTGTCGTCGTTGAAAAGTGTCTCCCTGAAAAGGACAGTTTTGTAGTCAATGAATAAGATTTTATTAATAAAAACAAAAAATATATATAAATGTATATATAGCACAATAATAGTGTTATAAATAATGTTAATAAGAATTTGTTTTTTTTTATTGCAAATCGATCTAAAACTACTTCACTGTGGAACATATTAGATCATAATATAGATAAATTGTTCAGTATAATTTCCCTAAGATGTAAATGAAGTCCTTATTTGATGGCGCATTGATTTTAGTTATAATGTGCTTGTGCCCTGCTTCTTTTCCATCCGCGACTTGCGAAGCGCCAGGAAATTAAAAAATATATACGGCTGTGTAATTAAACTTTCACTGATCACCGGAATGAAATTCCAACACTACGATTTTGAAACTAATCTTAATCACTTAATCATTTGTCGTTATTTCTCATTTCAAATTGCAACTTTCAAATTAAGGTGATATGGCTCTCCACATCATCCTGTCGCTTGTAGCTCATTATAAATATTGCTTTTTTTTTTGTATTTCTCTGAAACCTTGTTCTACCATTCGTTTACTCAAACTCATCAAGTATGTTACGGGCTGCTTTCCTCTGTCACTCTTTCGCTCAATCTGCCCTGTGTGTATCAGCTTTCCCAAACCTTCCTTCCACATTACGTGCCCCAGACATTTCAATTGTCTCTTCCTGTTTCTTTCTTTTTTCTCTAAAATCACCTTTTTGCTCACATGTTCTTGCGAGTGTTAGTAATTTCATTTACGAAAATTTATTGACGGTAATTTGTTTTACTATAAATGCATCGCTGGTATTTTTCGTACTATAAATATGTATTTTAATATTCTCATACTTTTTACCCCAGTTTGAGGGTGAGGTATTTACCTATAGTTGAGACCTTAACAGGTGCTCAAAACCCAGGTCACGATCCGCAAATCTTCCCGATCAGAGGCATTGATGCCGGATGTAGTTTATCGTCATACGCAGGACGGAGACATTAAATAATCCAACCACATTTAATGCATCGTTAATCAACTAACTTAATCTAACCTAGTTATATATTCACTGTTGGAGACAGTTCTTGAAGACTTCATGATAATTTTCTATTGGAGTGATGGCTCTTTTCATTTGAGTGACTGTGTGATGATAATTCTAAATGCGCCCGTTTTGAATTTTAACCGTACATAGGCGAGCTAATTAAATCCTAGCAGTAATTATTGCTAGCTAAGTTTGAAAATGAACCGCCATTTTGTATTTATGAAAGTAACCTAATTAGAGCAATGGCACTCCAGATACCTAACTCGAGGATATTATCCGCATTTGAAACACACCTTTCTGAGTAACGACTGTACTGCAAACATAGCAACAGTTTTCAACATCACGGATATAAACTTTGAAAACTATAAACGCGAAAACTCTGAGTAAATGTGTTGCATCATATGCACGACGGAAACTATTCATAAAAATAGTTATTCAAAATCAGTAATACCCTACGAATATACATTTTCTCGAACAACCAGCCCTCAAAATTGTACATAACCAATAACTGCGTATATGCCATTCTATCAAGTTGAGGCAGAAGGCACAAAGTGAAGACAAGAAGTTGATTAAACGTAAAACTAGTAAAATGTTTACGATCATGATTTCAGTAACTCATTAGAGGCGTAGAGGTTTCACATGTACTGCAGCCGCAGTAGAAGGAGTGCGTCTTGAGCAAGTTAACCTGATGGAACCCAAACCTCTCCAGGTCGGTTTGAATTCAGAGTTTTCCTTCTCGTAGACTGGTTGCCACTTAGTCAGTCCTGGTATTTGGCCATAGCTGAGATGGAGAAGCGATGGATTCATCATTTTTGTCTCAAAGTTATTAGCGCGTAAATGAATGCAAAGAACTCGACTGGAATCCGTTCTCGGCGATCTCTGATTCCTCAATCCGTGCCTCAATCCATTATTACACCGTGCCTCTAAAATATTAGAAAAACTTAATCCATAAGAAAAATAATTAAATCAGTTTACAACCGATCATATTTGAAGTAAAAAGCAGAGACATGACTCCAGCAAATTTATGAATCAACTGCATTTGTGAATACAATTTCTGAGCTGGGCATTCTGTTATTAGTCTCAGTGGAAAAAGGGTAAGAAATACCTGAGACCTATGTGAAAAAATGAATATCATGAAACACGAACAGCCTAATGAAAACAACCCGTATATAAACTATATATACCGTATATAAAGTGTTAAGTTCGAAATTCCCTAATTGTTACATCGGGTCTACAAGGACCTGAATAAGGCCAAAGGTCACAGCGGTCAAAGTGTTATGGTAATAACAACAAAGATAAAGATATTAGTCTTAACGTAAATAACGTATATAAAAGGTATATTTCTTTATTAATTGCTTCTGAAAAGGTGACAGAAGATAAACTAAAATCCAAAATTTTATAGTGTACTTTTTTTAAAAATTCTTCTTTGGGCCCAAACCAAGAAATCCAGTTGCATGTTTTTCAAACCTTCTGCATTCTGCGGAGGCTAACCACCAATGAAATTCAAGATAATTTTAAAGTGAATATAAATGTCTCGATAAAATGTCAAAAGTGAATGGATCCTGCGGAAACTTTTCATTTTCTAAATAAAACATTTGATATTTTCATCAATCAATTGACCGCTTCAAGTTTATTTACCCCAAAGCGAGCCAACTTGTGTTTACATTGATTGCAAACGAAATCTCACACACGAACATATATATATATATATATATATATATATGATCAAATAAATAAATATGAATAAATGTACGTGTAAGATTTCACACACACACATATATATATATATATATATATATATATATATAGAGAGAGAGAGAGAGAGAGAGATAGATAGATAGATAGATAGATAGATAGATAGATAGATATTATTTATTCAAAAATTATGACATAAACATATTATAACATCACTAAAAAATAGAGATTTTGTTTCAACACTTGTAGTATCTTCTCAAGTGAGGGTGTTGAATATAGAATAAATAATTTTGTCAAGTTTATGGAATAATCATATACTTGACTGCTCATTATAAATTATGTACAAGCGCTTCCTCAATGGATGGGTGTTTGGTAGATTTGAACCTTTTAAAACACTTTATTCTACATTCAACACCATCACTTGTGAAGACACTAGAAGCGTTGAAACCAAATGACTACTTTTGTAGTTATTTTATGACATGTTTATATTACATTTTTTAATAAATAATCTCTCTCTCTCTCTCTCTCTCTCTCTCTCTATCTATATATATATATATATATATATATATATATATATATATATATAGGTGGGAGCGAACACTTACACGTACATTTATTGAATGCTTTTGGTTATTAGAATTTTATTCCGTCTACACCAATCATATACTTGGGTATATATATCTATATATATATATATATATAGATATAGATATATATATATATATATATATATGGTGTAACTGAAACAGTGCTCAATGCAAAATAACAGTGTTATTAAGTATATATTAATAAATATACATGTTACCCCACGCCGAGTTTATAAGTTACATAAACAGCAAGCATTTATCACCGTGAAGGGCCACAAAGTGGATTTTCCACACAAACCACAACACTGATTGCTCAATCCATATAAAAATAAAATAAGAAAAGCAATCATCGATATTTGTAACTTCTACCCGTATCACCGTGAAGGTCCTGATGAATGCGATAAATATGGCTCATAATTACTCCCCCCATAAGCAACCAGGACATTAATATCATAAAACTGGCTCAAAGTCCATTCTATTCCATGAATGCTTCCTGTGGACTAATCCAGATTTTTGCAATGCTATGGGTGCGTTTGACTCGGCGGAGAATTGAGCTTCTAGTACTTTGAGACTAAGGTTCATCTTTGGTATAAAAAACAGCAGACTCAAAATGAAGACAAGCAGTTGATTAAACGTAAAACTAGTAAAATGTTTACGATCATGATTTCAGTAATTCATTAGAGGCGTAGAGGTTTCACATGTACTGCAGCCGCAGTAGAAGGCGTGCGTCTTGAGCAAGTTAACCTGATGGAGCCCAAATCTCTACAGGCCGGTTTGAATTCAGAGTTTTCCTTCTCGTAGACTGGTTGCGACTCAGTCAGTCCTGGTATTTGGCCATAGCTGAGATGGAGAAGCAATGGATTCATCATTTTTGTCTCAACGTTATTTGAGCGTAAATGAATGCAAAGAACTAGACTGGAATCCGTTCTCGGTGATCTCTGATTCCTCAATCTGTGCCTCAATCCATTATTACACCGTGCCTCTAAAATATTAGAAAAACTTAATCTATAACAAAAAAAATTAAATCAGTTTACAACCGATCATATTTGAAGTAAAAAGCAGAGACATGACTCCAGCAAATTTATGAATCAACTGCATTTGTGAATACAGTTCCTGAGCTGGGCATTCTGTTCTTAGTTTCAGTGGTAGTATGTGAAAAAAATGAGATATCATGAAATACGGACAGCCTAATGAAGACAACTCGTATATAAACTATATTGGGGTGACGGTATAATCCTCCTGCTTAAAAACATGTGCACAAAAAATAGACCGACTAAGAAAAAGCCTGATTAAAATAGTCTGAGTATCACCACCTCCAACAAGTGATCAATTTCCTGGATGTAACCATAGACCTGTCTAACAGACTTTATAAAACATATACTAACAACCTAAACATAGATACATCAACAAACAATCTGACAACCACCCTAGAATTTACATAAATCGGTTCAATTTAGGCTTTCCACCAACTCTAGTAATAAGGAAATTTTTAAGAAGCATAAAAGCAAATATGTAGAAGCCTTAGAAAAATGTAAACCTATGGTAAAACCTAGTGTACTTAGAAATAAACAAAAAAGATATTAACAAGTCGAAATATCATAATCCACTGGTTAAACCAATCATTTAGTAGCAATGTCAAAATTAACATAGGAAGATTTTTCAGCAGGTAATGTCTGAAAAGCAACTGGAAACAAATTATTAAAAAAAACTTACTTTAATTTTCTTGTTATTTCGTATCCCTTCAGAGCTTTTGCTATGATAGCTCTCCACAATTTCCTGTCTTTTGTAGCTCTTGATAAATTTTGTCTTTTTGTTGTTTCTCCTAAACTTTGTTACGCCATCCATTTACTCAAGATCGCTAAATAGGTTATGCCTTGTTTTTTTCTGTCCCTCTTGCCGCCAATCTCTCCAGTGACTATCAAATCTCCCGAACCATCTTTCTTCATAATTTGTCCTAGGAATTCCAACTGCATCTTACGGATTCTAATTATAAGCGTCCTTTTTCGAGTAAGTTTGAAATTTTCAAAGCGAAATATTTTGGAAGATTTTACGGTTTTACCTGAAATTAAGAAAATACACTGGCGAGCATAACTTTTGTGGTTCATTTGGAAATTAATTTCTTTCGTTGACTTTACCTCTAATTCAAAGGAATAGGATGATTTTCTCAATATATTTTATGATCTTTGAGGGCCTAAGAACAAGTTACTGCATTTTCATTAGTGCTGTATGGTTGATAATGATATTGAAAAAAGATAATATAAAAATAATAGACGACTAGAGAGATAATTTTCTCTTTCTCGTATATTTTTTTTTCAATTTTGCGTCGCGTTGAATGGAATAAGGTCAAAATTTTCTCGTTGGGAGTTTTTCACATTCTTCTTAGTAGAATTACCAAAGTTCTTAGAGATTGAATAGTTTTCAGTATCTGTCAATATTTCTTATATGAGGTATTATGTACGCTATTTACATTATTCGGACTATGCCTTCATCTTTGTTGCCATATTTATCACAACATTTCGGCCGTTGTACACTCCGGGCTTCTCCAGGTGGTTGGAATGTCGAACTGAACCCTTTATTTCGCTCATTCGGGTAGACTGTTCTAGTTCCAGGCGCTATGTTTAATGGATGTCAGTTATCAGTTATCCCCTGTTATCAGTTATCCCCTCTCCAAGTTCTCCACTCCCTTAACTGGGTTTTGAATTCAGTAACAGGACCCAACGGGTGTGAGTTTAAAGAAGATAAAATTATTATACATCGTTTAAAAAATTGATACATGGTTTTTATTAGACATTTTATTATGGCACAAAGAAAAAAAGTGTTTTATAATAAAATTTTGCCTTCGTCAAAATGTCCTCTTTTCTCCTTGATTATTGCAGCACAACTCTTTGGCATTCGTTGCAAAAGTTTCTCTAAGTAAGTGTTTGAGAATTGATTCCATTCTTTTTTCAATGACTCTAAGAGTTTTTTATATTTGTTTTGACCAAGTAATTGGTTAAGAAATAACAAGAGGTTGCCGATAAACAGTGTATTGAACAGTAAATAAAACAGTAGTGTGTGTCGGTTGACCAGTGTTCAGTTTATATCACTGTTGAAATTTAGTACCCCCTCCAACGAGTGTACATGTGGCACAAGGCCGAGTTTAACGTGGGTCAAAAAATTCTACTAAACCCACAAAAACGAGTTCCGGTCTGTTGCCTTCCCGGACGAGACTCTGCCCTTCGGCACAGCCTCGTTCGACAGGAGCTGCGAACAGCCACAGCTTCGTTAGAATAGTCTATATCACTGTTAATATTTAACAGCACCCCGTACCCACCCACGAGGTATATATTGGGCACAAAGCCGAGTTTAACGTGGGTCATTCGAGCCCGTAGGCTAGGCCAAAATATCTCCGTAGAACCCGTATAAACGGGTTCAGGTCTGTCTACCTTCCGGGCGAAACTCTGCCCTTCGGCACAGCCTCGTCCGGGTTCCTCTCTGCCCAAGGCAAAGAGTTCTACAGCAGCTGCGAACAGCCTCAGTAGAACAGTTTAGATGTGCCCAAACATAGGTAGATACATACATCTTACTTATTATAAAACGCAGATTGTGTGTGTGTGTGTGTGTCTGTGTCTGTACGTTTATATATTTGATCGAATTTCCTACATTTTTCAACCAATTTCAACAAAACTTCACAGAACTGCGTAAAATTACATTGCGGTGGTTCTGACAGCGCCAAAAGTTGGAAAAATACAATTGTTTTTGCACAAAATCAATTTGAAAATACGATAAAACACCATTCTGTCGCCGCAATGAAAGGGGGAAAACTCATATCGAGTTATGCTTATTATAAAAAAAATTGTTTGTGTGTTTGCGTGTTTGTTTATATATGGGATCGGATTTCCTACATGTTTCAACCGATTTCAACAAAACTTCACTTTTTTTTGGTAAGTAGTGTTTCTTATTGTCTTGCAAACTTTTTCCTTTATTTTTACATTCAGAATGCTTTAAAAATTCCATTTACAAGAGAATTGTTTATAATAAAATTCCATTCAATCGGTAGACTCATAACGATTGAAAACAATGTTTTTGTTTGAGTTTGGGATTGACCAATTCGTAAAAAACAAAAAAAAAACAAAAAAAATAATTAAGACATGCGTGTCAGTCAACCTTAAACAATAATCTTTGTCAATTTTATTTTTGAGCCTTTATGATGGTCGATACTTGATCTATCACTTACTGTTACATCCCCGGGCAACGCCGGGCTCTACTGCTAGTAGATAATAAGTTTTGTTCTCGTCAAATACAATTTGTGCGTAGTTGTATGTAGTAAGATGGTAAATGACTAAGATAGAAACTTATATTGTCGGAGGTGGCGATGGGTTTACATAAAAAGACGGTAGATCATTGATATTTCAAATGCCCAACACCATTGCCTGCTTTCAAAATCATTCGTTATTCTCTTTGTTTTTATTTTTGTTATTTTTCTTTTAAAATTGTGGTTTTCTTATTTGCAACGGTCATGCAGTTCAATTTTTTTTATTTTCAATATTAACTCGTTATCTCCGACCGAAAATCGGGATGAACTTCCAGGCACAAATCTCATTTCTTTGTATATATATATAACGCCAGCTTTCTTCATTTCGTATCTGAAAAATAATTATATTGACAGGGACAATTTCCTAACAGAGGGAAATACATATAAAATTTGTCACAGTAGATCTTTCCAAGTCGTGTTAAAGCAAAATTGTCCATTTGCTAGATTAAGATCTGAACCGTTATACCTTAGAAATTATTAAAAATATGTTATAGGAATCCTCTGAGGTTTGTATAACACTATTGGACTCTACTTTAAACAATAAGAATATATAATTACTCTCCAAGCTTAACAGAAGAAGCGTAATGAAATCGATCATAAAGGAAAATGACACGTTCATCATTAATTAATCATAGCTAAGGATCGGAAGCTCATGAAATATTGAAATAAAGTTCATATATATATATATATATATATATATATATATATATATATATATATATATATATATATATACGTGTGCGTGTGTGTGTGTGTGTGTATGTGTGTGTGTGTGTGTGTGTGAGTGTATTATTGCAGGGACATTTACCAACTTATTCAAGATGATCTTCGCCCTCTCGAACCTTCAAACTTTCTGTCCTGGAGTAAAAAGTTGCTTCATATGTTCCACGTACAATTTTATTTTCAAGTCTTTTTTTCATTGCTCTTTGGACTTTCATAGATGAAATTCCTCTCTCACGTGCTGAATGGATTGAGTTGGATATTTTGTAATTGATATCTTTAGCTCTATGTTGAAATGATTATATCTCTTCCTGGTGTTACCTCCTGATCCCGTTTTTCTCTCTGCTGTTCACTCTTTTTAATCTTATTCACCGTTCTCTGGATGAACATTGGAGATGGTAGCCAGAGTATAATTGTTGGTACCATTACTGAAGGCCTGAATGATCATTTTCCTCTAACCATTGCTCAGTTGAGAAGAGAGTGAGGCTGAAACAAAACGATTTTATTATGTTCTCTTTCTAGCTGAATAACGCAAAGGATTTTTCAGTGATTCTTACGACAAATGGTATCAAGATGACTAAACGTCTTATCTGAAAACGTGGTAGAGAAGAAACTCAATCGGTTTAGTCTCTTTTTTAGATATTAGATTTTTTTGTGGGGGGGGTGTACAGTTATGCTGTCACACAATTTTGCTGTTACAACCGTTAGATATTTTAGAATGAATATATTTTAATAATCTGGCATTTTTCTCACTTTAAATTTTTTTATGGATATTCGTATTTGAGTAGAAGTTCCGTGTATTTTTTTTTTTTTTTTCCGTGTAATTTTTTTTTTTCGTCGATCTGGTCTGAATGTTAAACGTGATTGTGTTTTGGGTTTAAAAGGGGGCCTTCAGATAGACGACGCGGTTACTATTGTTAACCACTCATCTGTTCTGCTACGTCGTGAAGAGCATCTATTTCGCAACAATTGCTACCTGGCTATTCTATACGTCTTTCCTATTTGTTGAAGAATTGCGGAATTTTTGATAAGTTATGTATCATGCCTACATTTTATTTATACATATATTAGGTTGGTGCAAAAAAATGACGTAATAATGTCGTTTTTTTGACGTTGAAAATACGTCAAAAACCGACATTATTACGTCATTATTTTTGCACCAACCTAATACTTCAACTCAGAAGCTTAAATATCAGGAAAGTATTTTAATGCAGGATGGAATTTGTGACTAATTGGGTACTAAGAAACAAGAAACTTTCGTGAGAAACAAAGCGCTGAATTGCTATTAGGTTGGTGCAAAAATAATGACGTAATAACGTCGTTTTTTGGCGTATTTTTTAACGTCAAAATACGATATTATTACGTCATTATTTTTGCACCAACCTAATATTTATAGTGTCTGATAGAGCAGCTTAAGTATAGTGATGCTGAAAACAAAAGAGATGCAAAAATACTGGAGCACCGGTGAAATTTTCACCTTCTCCTTTGTAGGCAGTGAATGCAGGAAAATCTGATTAGAGATGAAAAGAAAACTGGGGACAATTCCATTCAATGGAAAGACAAGGAGAATTCCATGGACGGAACAAGTAATAATGACGTCTTAAAGAAAATATTAACAGAAACATTACTTATAATCAGAATTAGAAAAAGACAGCTGAAGTCTCTTGTACAGGTAACGAGAAGGGAGGGTTTGGAAAACGTAGCACTCGCATCGGCAGAGCTTTTGTGATTTGATGGCAGAACTTAAGGTGAAAGGCCACGAGAAACAGGAAGTTGTGGAGAGCGACAGGATCACTGGCTTCTTTGAAAGAAGTAATTAGCTCATTTTTCTCAACGCAAAGTTCAGAGAAAATGTTAGTGAATTTCAACTTGTTATCCTAATTCAACGCGCCAGACCATCGGAGAAAATGAGCTGAAAATTTTACCGATTATTGAAATTTCCCAACACACACAAAAAAAAAAAAAAATAGAAATTGCTCAGAAGAGACAATCACAGATTGAAAGATACTCTATTCAATAATTAAAATCAGTTGATTAGAAAAAGCGACTATTTCAGGGAGAAGTTAGTAATGTGGAAAAATCTTACAATTTCCGCTCATTCTTTTATCTGTTTATCTATCTATCTAATTTTTACTATCTCTAATTCTAAAATACCATCATATATATATATATATATATATATATATATATATATATATATATATATATACAGAAGTCATCATAAAACTCATGGAGCATGTCCTTACATTGAATACTTTCAACTTCAATGGAGCACACTACCTTCAAATAAGAAGTTGTGCCATGGGCACCATTGCAGCTCCATCATATGCTACAATATTCATGGGAAAATTTGAGGAGACCCATATCTATCCAACCATTGGTAGCGACTGCGTATTCTATGCAAGATATATCGATGATATATTCTTTGTATACACGGGTAGTGATGACAAACTTACCCAATTCCTTATGACCCTAAACACAGTGCACGATTCAATTAAGTTTGACTATGAAAAATCCACAACATCAGTAACATTTTTAGACACCCGCATTTATATAGATGAAAATAGGAAACTACAAACGACACTACACACTAAAATCACCGACACCCACAACTATCTACACTTTAAGTCTTCCCACCCTAAACACCTCAAAGGGAACCTTCCCTATTCACAAGCACTTAGACTCAGAAGGATATTTTCCAACAATGAAGAATTAAATAAATACATTGAAAATCTGGAGCATCAATTCACAACACGTGGCTATAAACAACACCTAATCAGGGAACAAATAAATAAAGCAATTTCCACACCTAGAGAAGACACCCTAATGTACAAGATTAAAAAATAAATCTAGCCGCATCCCTCTAGTAACCACATTCAATCCCACTCTGCCTCCACTATCCCAAATAATCAAACGTCGCTGGGAAATAATACATCTCAAACGAGACCTAAAAAAAACGTTTAAGGGTCCCGGCCTTCTTGCATATCGTAGACCTAACAACCTAAAAGAAATCATAGGTAGTAACCACATTTCAGGGGACAAGGTAATCCGTAATAAACTAAGAACAAAAACAACAAGATTTTCCCAACCATGCAACAACAAAAGAAGTTTATGTTGCAACCATATTAAAAACACGAATTCATTCACTAGCTCAATCACTAAATCTACTTTCAAAATACACCATGATTCTAACTGTAGAAGTAATAACATAAGTTACCTCCTAGAATGCACACTATGCCAGAAACAATATGTAGGAAAATCTGAATGGCCCTTTCACTACAGAATTAACAATTATCGTAAATGAATTAAGTCGACTCCCCATGAAATCTATTACCTGTAGAACAACATTTCCGCATGGAAAAACATGATTTCAAAACCCATGCCAAATTCACTATAACAGAGAATAGAAAAGTTCAGAGCAGATAACATTAGAAAGATTTTAGAGTCCCATGAAAATAAGTGGATACAACGTCTAAAAACAAAATATCCAGCAGGGCTAAACCATAAATTTAACAATATAGATAGTACCAATATATAACTCAACAAATCAAAACCTACCCACATTTCTCACCCACACAAGACAGACATGCTTACGGAGGGGTTGAGGCCTCACACTTATACACACACCCACACGAATATACACACTTACACACATCATACTCACTCGCTTCCTAATGAGCCAAATGATAACACATACCCACAGCAATACACACGCTTACACACATCATACTCACTCACTCCCTAAGAACCAAATGACACACACACAAACACTAAACAGAGACACATCCCCTCACCAGGTCCAATAAAACTGTCAAACTGACCAGAGAATTCATAGCAGCATGTATCTATCCAGCTCTTATCTCAAATAACAACTTAAAAGAGACTGTTTGACCAACACAAGGAATGTTAAAAGATTCATGTTAAAAAGATAAAAAAATAAAAAAAAACAAATGAAAACTACAGACAAAAGTTCATTTTCTCCATCAAGACATTCATTTCTGTAGTTTAGTGCTAGCAGCAAGCAGAAATATTTCTTCTCCTGATGATGGCCATTTTGGTCGAAACTAGTCGAGGAATCTAAATGGAATAATAATAAAAAAACGAAAGAATATCAATCTACAACCCAGTGTGTCTAAAGATTTTAATTTTTTAATTTTTTTATTGTTCAATATATATATATATATATATATATATATATATATATATATATATATATATATATATATATATATATATATTGCTTAAAAGATATATATATATTGCTTAAAAGCTTCCGCGAAGGGCTAATTAGTCCCCAGGTCCAAAACTAAAGCGAATTCTGGTCCGCCTTAGAAAACAGCAATGGTAATATTGAAGAAATAACTTTGAATTCCTCAATTCACTAAATCGAACTTCAAAACCTTACTTTAACTCTGATTGGGGCGATAAGTCCAATTCCGGCCAAAATTTGGGCGAAATTCAAATTCAAGCCGAAAATTCGAAAGTTCAATAAATAATAAACTCCGTAGAGTTTCGTTCTTTAAATAACAAACATTGAGGAACTTCTAAACCTCACGTCCATCTCTCATTAACTCTGATATTTTGGCATTTTGACATTTTGAAGAAATAAAATTGATTTTTTTCTATTCACAAAATTTTGAAGATATTTTAAACTCAATTTAAAATGAAAATCTTTAAATTCACATAGTTTTTGTCTCAATATAAATTAAAAACTTTCAAAATCACTATTTTTTTTCTGTTATTTTAAAATTTGAATTTTTAACTATTCCCTCCTAATCTCAATGCTGGATATTCAAGGACCTGATGGCGGACAGATTTTCAATCTCGGGATTATCCTGATTCCAAAAGGTTATAATATGCCTCTTTAGAGAAGGTATGATCCGATTTAGAGGGCGTTTAAAACATACAAAGACAGACTAACCAGATTTGCTGTTTATTTATTTCGATAAATCATTACACTCGGCAGCAAAAAAAAATATTTTAAAGTTGTCTATGTTTTTCCAAAATGAATTAGGACGATTTTTCACTGCTGAATCAAAAAATGACATCTGTTTTTTTCTTTTTTCTTCAGATTTCCGCATTTAATAACCCATAGAGTTGTTGATAAGCCGCTAAGCAAAAACAACCAACCAACCAAACATAATTATCTCTCAAAAAGTTTTTGCGACCTAAAATATATATTCTGGCTTTAAATAACCTTGAAAAGGGTTGATGGGTCGTAGCAATTAAAACACATCAATCATATTTATCTATTAATTTATATCTCTCACCTAGTTCCTATTCTATTGTAATGGGTCGAGTTTCGCTTTGTATATCTAATTCTGATCCTCTACCTATATATCTTATTCGCTTCCTCTCTTTGGAACTATTTTTGCTAATCTATCTATCTATCTATCTATCTATCTATCTATCTATCTATCTATCTAATCATTGTGGATTATACGTGAACCCATACATTGCTACCTCAAAATAAGAGGAGTTCCAGCAATATAAAGTTCTCTCTTTTAACTATTTATATATACTATACATTTAATTTGTATTCGAAGAGTGCATAATATATATATATATATATATATATATATATATATATCCGCCAATTTTGTTATCTGTATCAGTTTGTCCCCATCTATCTATCTATCTATCTATCTATCTATCTCTCTCTCTCTCTCTCTCTCTATATATATATATATATATATATATATATATATATATATATATATATATTCGCCACAGTCTATTACTATCTGTTCCAGCGTGTTCTCTCTATCTATCTATCTATCTATCTAGATTTCTTTCTGTCTAAAACTTTTTCTCTATCTAATTTCAAAGTTTCAGCATATCTGTATATATCATTATATATCATCTTTGCTAGGATCTATCTGTCTATTTGTCTATATAGATTTCTCTCTCTAATTCCAATGTACCAGATTTCACATGCACACACACATATACACATACATACATACATACATATATATATATATATATATATATATATATATATATATATATATATATATATATATATATATATGTACAATATCTACTGGCATATATTTAGCAGTCTGTTCATTACCTATGTAGTTATCTATCAATAATTTATTTACAATTTTTATCAATTTAAGTATCTTCTGTTTCGTCATTTTTATCATATACATCTCTTCTTATATTTCCATAGTGTAAACTTTTACAACGACGCACAAATTTCAGATCAATACATTTTTTTCTTGTATGAAGAAATAAATTATTTCTGCGTTTTGTAATCGAATTCTCGTTTCCCTTGAAGCGTTGAATCGAAATAAGTCTATTTTATCACTCCAGTAGATCTGAGATTATTCTCTTCTCCATGATCTTTGAAAATATCTATTAAATCTGAGGACTCGGAATTCGATTAACTCTTTTTCTCTGTGTCCTTTATAAGTCTGTTCTTAAAGGCCAACAAGTACGTGCGTACATATGCGGCAATGCCGTTTTCTTTTTTTTTTTTTTGATGTACATCTAGTTGAAAGTTGAAAGTCTCGTCTGTTGATGAAGCGACATATAAACGTCAAGTCCTAACGTCAGATTCTTATCATCTGAGACAGTATTTTTTTAAATTAATGCTGATAGAAAAAAAAGTAAATGGAAAATATCCAACTATTTCCCCAGCCATTAGAAATCGAGAATGTTCTCTCTAACGAATTTAAAAAAAAAAAAAAGTTTCTGATTATAACAAAGATTTTTAAAAAAAATAATGTAAATATCAGGTTTCAGAATTATGAGTTTGATACAATGTTTCCTTGTTAACATGCTATGTAATCCAGTAAAAAAGATCAATGCATGTATTAAACAAAACAGGTACACGGTGTGCATTTGCACACTACATAGTCTTGCCACGAAAAAAATCTTTTGAAAAAGTTAGTTTATAAACAAGAATTTGTAATAAATATTTATTTTTATATTTTCTTCGTATAATCTAATATAAAAAAAAATATGATTCAAAAAAAGACAATTTCTTTTTCTCTGTACAAGAGATAAGTTTATTAAGAAAAAAGGTTTTACTCCCTGTTTCCGATAAACTTACTGTATCCTATGCCCCGCCCGCAGGGTAATTATACTTAATTATTTAAATATCATTCTCCCCAATTAGTCTACAGAAATGGAAACCTAAAGATTAAGAGCTGATGAATATTGGTAGAACTTTTTTTTTTATTGTAGAGCAATGTTTAGCATTAGATCTTTTTGAATGGCACGAGAATCCTAGCGGTATATTCGACCATTGATAACAGAATAAATTACGGTTAACTAAATATTTATGTTACCTGACGACTAATTTCGACAAGATACAAGTTTCAGTCTTCAACGTGTGTATACAGGACTGAAACATGTCTAGGGATATGGCGTAGTTCTTATTTTTATTTAGTACTGATCAGTTATTTCTCGCAGTTTACATGGTATGCGAGTACACACTGCCAGAACCTAACCTTGCGCGATACAGAATTGGACCAGTTGGAGTAATTGCTGTAATAAGGCCGGTCGATTTTGGAACTGTTACGTGATGTCTCTCATTCTATATGACAGCAAATGCTGGAAAATCTCCTCAAAGATAAAGAAGAGCCTTGAGGAAACAGAAATGTGGTTCCACAGAAAAATGCTGATTTCTTATTTTTCCCTTCTTTGCGAGAAATCATTTTATTGGCAAGAAACCTTTTAGGGCATATATTAGCGTATTCTATTCTGGCAAAAAACAGGTAATTATTTAAATGACAAAATGATAAAACGGGTAATTATTTACATAGCCAACTGCTAAAAACAGGCAATTATTTAAATGGCAAATTACTTAAAGGTCAATCTTTCCAATCAGTCTACATCAATGGAAAATAGGGATACCGAATTTATGAACATTATTACAACGCTTGTCTATCTGTTTAGAAAGAAACTTTCTCAAATAGAATGATAATCCTAAGTAAATATACAATTATTGGAACTTAGTAACAGATTAAAATAATTATTTACGGAAAGGAAAGAAGGAAAAAGCTCTTACAGAAGATAAGGAAAGGAAAACAAGATGAAAAAACTAAATATAAAATGCAAGAAGATAGAGTGCAGGATTATCTGCAAAAGAATGAGCCCAAAATGCAAATCACAAATCGGGAATACTAAAATCTGTTGCAACCTAGAAATGGTTACTGAATGAGGAATAACCAAAACGGAGGTTGGAAATGAAATAGTAATCTTTATAAGATCAACAAAATACAATACTCACCAGCGGCGTGAAGTAGGTAAACCACTGCTAGTGGTGGGATACTAAGCATATTACGATATTTACCTGCCTCCCTACGAGCTAGGATGTAGCACAAAGCCAAATTGAATGTAGGGAAATCCTAGCGGAATCGTGTATCTGTCAACCTCCCCGGATGAGGCACTGCCCTTCGGCATAGCGTCGGCCGGCTTCGTCTCTGCTCAAAGGCAGAGAGTTCGACACGGCAAGAGCTTCCCACGCTGACAGCTTACACTGCTATCGTAGACAGCATATTACCTCACTTAATAGTGTCCAACGTATTCATGAGGATTGTGACATACCCATTAGTGTTCATATGTACGTTAAATAACAGAATCAAGGAAGTACAGAACATTAAATATCTGTAAAATGTTCTAACAATAGAGGGAAAGTGCGACACTGAGATCCGAAGATTTGTTCGGATGGCAAACATTGCATTCCCAAAGCTAAGCAGAGTATTAGGGGACAGAAAAATGTTGTTAGAAACAAAGAAAAGAGTACTGAACTGTTACGTGATATCTGTCCTTCTATAGGTCAGTGAATGCTGGACAATCTTCTCAACAATGAAGAGACTTGAAGCAACAGAACGTGGTTCTACAGAAAGATGCTGAGGATGACATGGACGCGACATGTGAGCAACAAGAAGGTTTTTGAGAAAATGGAAACAAAAAGAAATCACATACTTAACATCAGAAAGAGGCAGTTGAAGTTTCTGGGGCACGTAATGAGGAAGGAGGGTTTGGAACATCTGATACCCACAAGACATTGAGGGAAAGAGGAAAGCAGCGCGTAACGTACTTGATGGGCTTGACAAAGTGGATGGTAGAACAGAGTTGGGGAGACATAACAAAAGACAACTTATCGAGAGCTACAAGGGACAGGAAGATGTGGAGTGCCATGAATCGAGATGGCGCATAAAAAGAAGAGAAAGAAAGGAAAATGACAACGAGTCTTCAAAACCAGCAGCAGCTATAACAAAAGAAAAAGGCTTAATTGATTACAGTCAAGCATGACAAACACAACAACGTACATCAACAGATGGGTTTAGCTTACGTCTCCAAGTTTTCCACAGTGGAAACAGGGCGAGCAACAAGTGAGCAGTAGTAAAAATGACAACTAGGCGAGGACGAGATCTCCCTAGACATGTAACAGGGGAACGTGAAGAGTGTACCATCATAGATTAAATAAGGCAATCAGTTTGGAATTCTCTATAGGTTACCCTGATCGATAAAAATCTGATAAAGGCCTGAGGTCAAAATGGCTGAAACGTTGTAATAAAAATAACACAGATAAAGACAATAGTCCGAATATAAAACAGTGTAAATAACCCGCATCACAGGTATTTATACAAAATAAAGTTTAAGATAATGTCTTTTACATCGATGGCATAATTCCGCAAGCTATTCAAAAAGAGTTTTGTCGTGACTGTGTGAATATTTTTACGCGTTACGTGTGTGAACCAAGTTTAGTAAATATTTGGAGCCTTTGAATGTGAAGCCAGGTTTAGCAATAAAATGAGTTTCATTGACAAAGAGGTTTTGTAGAGGGTCGGGTTTGATTGATTTGATCTGGTTTTGTTTATTTATATTGTGACAAGCTCGGTTTGATTCAAGGTTGAAAGTTGCTCAAAAATAAACCACTAATGCTAGAACTCAACTTCAATATAATTTTGTCACGAGCAATGCTGGCATCCTCAAAGAGGATCCTTGCTTTGAAGTCTAATGGGACACAAGTTCACTTCAGACCTAAAATGGATCTCATACATAAAATCTATCGTTAAAGATGCTGAAAAGTATTCTTACCGCGACAATTTTTTTGAAAACTTAGTTGATAAACAATAATTTGATTTTTTTTTTAATGTTTTCTTCGTGTAATTTAATGGAAAATATAAATGATGCAAAAAAACAAGATTTCTTGCTGTCTGTATGAAAAATAATTCTATTGAGGAAAAAAACCGTTAGTGTGTAATTTCATGCTCCGAGAAATATACTTACATCATAATTAAGTTTGTTTTTTCCTCGCAAAATTCCGATGGCTGAAGGAACTAATTCATCTGTATTTTTTTAATATTAAGAAACTCTCAAAGAATTGATACTTCCTTAATATGACAGCTTATTCTGAAGGGGAATAGGTAGGGATAAAGTAGATTACTAGAAGCTAAGAAAAGTATTAAGAAGAAGGTTTGGTTTATTTTGTTTCACAGCATATCAAAACCAATGGGGTATTTAATGCCGACAAGATTTTTAGACAAGGTTCGTGTTGATAGAATATGCATTCTTTGTAAGGAATCATTTTGTATATCAGGTTTCATTTGCGTATTTTTGGAAAAAGGTTTTGTAGAGAGTATTGCTTCATTGATTTGATTTGTTTTGTTTATTTTGTTTTACGGCCTGTCAACCTCAGTGGGTTATTTAACGCCGAGACGATTTTTAGAATAGATCCGTATGAATAGAATAGGTATTCTTTGTAAGGAATCAGTTTCTAGATCAGGTTTCATTGGCGTGTATTTGCAAAGAAAATTTTTGTCGAGAATCAAATGTATTGCTGGTAATTTAAAAAAAATATATTGCTGGTAACATTTTTCTTCAAAAATGTATTACTGGCATTTTTACTATAAAAATCTATTTTTATACTTACATAGTGTTTTAACAGCTGGAACCTTAACAGGTGCTACTATTCCGGGTCAGAATGGATCTGGGAACAACAGCAATAAAGAGTTGCATTCATGCTCCTCAAAACCTCTAATATTTCAGATCAGAGGCTTTGCTGCCGGATGTAGTTTATCGTCATACCCAGGACGATTAAGAAAAAAGTAAATATCATTAGAAATAAACAAACTACTGATGAACCAATTTGTGATATCGAAGTTTCTATATGACATTAAATGCTGAATAAAAATATTAATTTTTCTTGAGTGCGCTACCCGGCAGACGAAATTGATATGTTTTAAACAAAATGGACGTCGACTTAAATACGGGTACCCTCTAAGAATAACGTTTATTTTATGAAGATTGGTAATGAACGATAATACTTAGGACACGGACAACACAAATAAGATTCACTAGCTTCGCGTAGATGAAGTAGTCAACTGCTAGAAGTGAGTCAAGTGAATTCCACAATGAATCTCCAACTGAGGAACATCTACTAACCACCCCACGCGGTCAGATGTGGCACAAGGCTGAATTTAATGTGCCATATCCGAACCCCTAAGGTCGGCCAAAAATTCCCCGTACATCTCGTATAAAAGGGGATCGGATAGCTGTTTTCCGAGACGAGACTCTGCCATTCCACACAGTCCCATCTGAAGGTCCACTCTGCCTAGAGACAGAGAGATTAACCAGCACAGTTGGACATAATCTCCAACAACGGGATATCTGTCATCTGCTCCATGTGGTCAGATGTGGCACCAGGCCAAATTTAATATGTGTTATCCGAGCCTGTAGGTTCGACAAAAATTATCCGTAGACCCCGTATAAAACGGGGTCGGGCAGCCGTTTCCCGAGACGAGACTCTGCACTTCGACATAGCCTCGTCTGGGGATGCTCTCTGCCCGGAGGTAAATAGTTTAAACAGCACAGCTGGAGACGTATCTCCATCTGCAGACCGACATACAGTATTTACTACTGTATTTATGTGAATGGGGACATACCCATTAACGTTCGTAGGTATGCTACAATAGTAACTTATAGGGAATTCCCAACAGAACCTTTTCTTTGATCAACGCTGGTAGACTGATCACGTTCCACTACCAATTTCTACGAATATCTCGTCTAGTTCTTATTTTTATTACTGATCAGTTGTTGCTACCCATGTTCCCACGGTGGAGAACTTGAGGATTTAAACTTAACCCGCCTGTTGACTGGTGTTGCTGTGATTGTCATACTTGACAGCACTCAATGAAACTTTTCTCTTTTGCTACGGCTGCTGCTGCTGGTTTTCTAGACGGGTTGTCATTTGTCCGGCTTTCTTTATTAGCGGCTGCAATATCGCTTGCTGGAAATTAGTTGCCCGAAGTGAAGCCGGCAATAAAATAAATGTTTTGTGATTAGAAGAAGCCACTAAGGAAAATCCTCTGAAAAAAAATACCAAGTTAACAAGAATAATATGATATTGGCAAATTGAAAGAATAACTCCAGTATCATATCAGATTTTGCAACCATACACGTAAACGTTAGAGATGAATGTTCGGCGTATAATCTATGACAATATACGCCGAACATTCATCTCTAACGTTTACGTGTATGGTTGCAAAATCTGATATGATATGGAGTTATTATTTCGATCCTTTAGAGTGGTAGATAGAGATATTAAGAGAAGACCTTTTTTTTTCAATTTTAAAAACTAGGAACTGATGTCATTTATTAAGATATTTCTATATAGATTTATTAAACAACATACATGACATTTTCTTCAATTAGATTACAAGCTTCGTGATTCTTTCTTAGAATTTTCTATCTTGGTCGGGGGTAAATGCGCTATGCGACTTTTTTAGGCTTCCGAAGATCTCATTATTTTGTATTAAAAGAAACTGTACAGTTTGAAACAGATGGTAATTTGAAAATCCCAGATCAGTCGAGTAGGGCGTGTATAGTTGGGTGTCCTAGCTGATTTGTTTGAATTTCTGCTGGGTTTTCAAATGGTAGGACTTCCGCTGTCCTGATGGAAAGCGACGCCATTCTCGCCACTTCAGAACACTTTTCATTTAGAGGTGGCTTCAATCTGTTCAGCACTTGTCAGAATCCAGTGCCTCTTTTAGCAGAAAAAGCGTTTAATGGACATGAACCTTCCAATGTCACCACATACACAGCATTTGAAAAGAAAGAGGCTTTTCGTTTTCCCAAGGAACTTTGTCATTCGGAAGTGAAGCCGGCAATGAAATATTAGGTTGGTGCAAAAATAATGACGTAATAATGTCGTTTTTCGACGTATTTTTAACGTCAAAAAACGACATTATTACGTCATTATTTTTGTACCAACCTAATATCTTGCGATTAGAAGTAACACTTGAAAATTCCTATAAAATATTCAAGTTAACGAAAATATGTTATTGGCAATTTAGTAGAGAGCTTCAAGTTATGTTCACGGTTGCAATTGAAGGCTAGAGTCTTGTGGATAGGTTGATCCTGTGTAAATTTTCATCGATTATACGCCGACTCTTTTGAACGCTTATGTGCATGTGTGAAAAATCTGATAGGATATGGAGTGAGAAAAATTGGTTCGATCTTTCACAAAGGCAGATAGAATTCTTTACTGAAGAAACTCCAATCAGCCTCGTCTCCTATGTATTCCGTTGGTAAGAGCTTCCACTCCGAAAATTTCTTCCCAAGAAAACAATCCCGCGTGTATGCTTTCCCGAAGACGAGAATCTTAAACCCCTTCAATCTACGGTAATTCTTTGTCTATAAGCTCTTAACATCAACTTCTTACTTCCTCTTCTTACATGCCTGTCGGTAGGTATCATCTCTTCGTTGCCTCTCTGTCTTCGGACAGAGTGCGATTTAATTCTGGCACTATTTACGAAAAGAGACGCAACTGGCGAAAATAAAAACTGTGAGGTACCCGCTCCTGAGGAACAACTGACCGTGGATGCATCCTCCATTGTACTAGAGAGGGCGGAACGTTAGGCCAAAGAAAACGACGGTTGCTTGAGCTAGCCAATTTTTGTACCTTGCCCTAGTGTAAATGCTTGGTTCCCCCACGTTTAACCTGGCCTTGTGCCACATCTCATCTCAGTGGGGAGACCGGATTAAATAAAACTTTCTCCTCTTCGATTCATACCACACACTTCATTCAGCTGCCCCACAGAGTAGGTGTTTGGTCTTGAATTGAGTGAAACTCAGTAATAAATACCTGAAAATAGCAATCTATTGTTCCTTAAGCGCCATGCGTCATGCACCCTTGGGTTTTTTTCCGATGCATGATCACGTACCTAGCAAATGAATCCCCGCAATAGTAGACTTGGTTGTCAGTCAAGCCTAAAGGACACGGTCTGGGTTAGAGATGATAGAGGCATACCTCTTTCTAAGTGTATTTAGCGCGTAAATGAATGCAAAAGAACTGAAATTCGAATTCGGCTCTATAGTTTTTCAACGCCTGCCGTTATCCATCACACCAGCCGCACATCGAAGTTTACACTAGCTGGTATTCAGAAGAGATCACTCAGTTCAATACCGACCAGACTAAGCGTTTCTTAACTTTAGTGACCAGACGCATTGTTGTAAGCAATTCACTTTTCAGCGCGTGTGACCCTTCTTTTAAAAAAAAGTGTTTTTCCTTCGTTTTAAAATATAATCGCAAGTGCTCAATTGAAATATATTTTAAATACATCTTGAAATATATTTTGAATATATCTTGAAAATATATTTCAATTGAGCACTTGCGATTATATTTTCAAACGAAGGAAATTATGTCACTCGCAGACAGTACTGTTTCGCTGTATCACAGCTCCTCAGTTGAAAAAGTTATATTTAGGTAGAAAGTGTCACATTTTTGTATTTCTGAAATAAATATTACTTTCTATTAAGGGGCCTAGACTTTATGAATTCAAGCGCAGTACTAAATTAGGGCAAGTTCTCATCATTTTACGGTTGAAATGGCTAGATGTAACCGTAAGTTCTATGCTAACTGTTCCTTCCCTTGCACTTCATGTTTATAGAACTCACTTCCGGTTTCTTGCTTCCCTGTCAACTCTGATCCTCAAAAATTTAAATACAATCATCTGTCTTATTAATTCCATTTAAATTAGATATCATTGATTCTAGATGCTTGAATTATATCCTGAGAAAGCTTCAAAATATGTTTAAATTTTTGTGACACCCAATGTATATATATATATATATATATATATATATATATATATATATATATATATATATATGTGTGTGTGTGTGTGTGTGTGTGTTTATTTATCATATTGCATATGTTGCTAATAGTTGGATGAGTAGCAAAAACCGATTTTATGCTTATCTCACAAGTTTGATTACGGTGACATTGTGGAGAAAAAGAGATTCAGCTAAGAACTTATCAAACCTGCGTCACGCTGACCCCGAATTAAAGACAATGATTTGACGGCTTCGCTATCGCCGTTGGTTTAGGTTTTCTTTTTTTAATCTGAGCAGTGACTGCCAAAGAATGAATGAATTTAAATGAAGTATGTAAATCTGTGCCACCTTTATTTTTCTCTAGAAATCAATTCGCCACCTTGCTAGTACATTTCTAAATACAGACACAAACATCTATATATATATATGTGTGTGTGTGTGTGCGTGTGTGTATGCACGTATATATATATATGTGTGTGTGTGTGTGTATGCATATATATATATATATATATATATATATATATATATATATATATATATATATATATATAATATTGAGCCACCACTTCACCTCCAATCACTGTAGTTAAGCGACACCTATCCTGATCAGTACCTAGAGCTGTGACCGCATTCGATTACCAAGTACTGTGAGCTTGGATCTACGGAGAGTCTTCTGAAAATAACGTTTAATATAATAAAAATATGTCGAATTAATAAATAAAAACCATAATTTATATATACAATATAATACATATATATATATATATATATATATATATATATATATATATATTATTAGGTTGGTGCAAAAATAGTGACGTAATAATATCGTTTTTTGACGTTAAAAATACGTCAAAAATGACATTATTACGTCATTACTTTTGCACCAACCTAATAGTAGTCAATATATATATATATATATATATATATATATATATATATATATATATATATGTGTGTGTGTGTGTGTGTGTGTGTGTGTGTGTGTGTGTATGTATATATATATATATTTCCAAACGGATATAATCTAGGTAGAATATAACAGGCTCGATCAATTCATAGTTATTTTTATTTCATTGTGTACGTAATAACGATCCAACTCCTCAGGCCGACAAATTTAAAACGAATACAGAAAATCTATGTCTATAACAAAATGTCTGTGACAGTGTATCTATGGGAGTGTGGGAAACAATGATAAGAAACAAGTACGCGTATGAAAGATTTAGAGAGAGGGGGAAAGAAAGAGAGAAGACCAGAAAAGAAGCTTTTGTGGCGGTGAGGAATAACATTTTGAAGAGAGAAGTTAATTTTTTTTTTTTTTTTTTTTTTTTTTACCTTTTGCAAGGAAAAAAATGAGAGGAAGAAAAAGAAAAGGACAAAAGAAGAAAAAGGTTCTTTAATAAGAGAAATAACGTGTAATCCAGAACATTTTGAAAAAGCATGTAATTTTCCCTTGCAGATTTCAAATTTAAAATTTAAAATATTTAATCCAGTTAATACAAACATATTTGCACATACACCTATATATATATATATATATATATATATATATATATATATATGTGTGTGTGTGTGTGTGTGTGTGTGAGCGTTCCCGGGGGGTGCACATATACAAATATACATATAAACATACGCGCGGGCACAAAGACAGACCAAAACACACAGACACACACACACACACACATATATATATATATATATATATATATATATATATATATATATATATATACATATATATATATATAATAAAATGATAATATTTACCGAATATTTAAATAAATACTTAAATTTCAAATTAAAGAGAAAAGGATGATAACGGTGACAATAATAGTAATAATAAAATTAATGATCAAAATAAAAAGGAATAACGGTAATAATAAAAATAAAAAATAATAAATATATAATCTGATAATTAAAAATAATTATAATAAAATAATAATAATAATAACAATAATAATACTAACAATAATAATAATAATAATAATAATAATAATAATAATAACAACAAAAAGAAGAAGAAGAAGAATAGAAGGCAATAATAATAATAGCAGTAGTAAAAAAAAAATAAAAAATACACATGATAAAAACATGAAAAAATTACAGATTCAAGTAGAAAATTATATTACCGGTCAAACTAAAAGGAAACAAAATCTGAGACATAGGGACATTAATGTATGTACGTCTATTAAGTCTACAAATAAACCTACCTAAATTCATATAAACCTCCGTGTATAAAAGTATCTAGAAAAGTATCCCGTATTATATTGCCGTTATCCAGAAAAAATTCAATACTTACATACCCACATACACATTACCAACACATAGATTAAAACCGCGAAAAATAATTGATAAATATAGAGCTGTACATCAACACAGATAATTATATACCGGTAATAACAAGTGTCAATGCATTTAAATGTCATATTCGATGCTAGGAATCCAGGTCCGAACTTTTATAAGGATCACTATGTTATAAAAATGTGTTTTTCGCCCTTGCATGGAGTATTGCTGCCATATATGGTCTGTGGAACCTTCTGTTTACATCGGAGTTCTTGTCAAGATCCAGAGACGGATATGTAATATAATTGGCCCTGATCTGGCGTCTCGTCTACAGTCACTCTCTCACAGACGCGCCGTCGCCTCTCTCTGTCCTTTTTACAAATACTTTCATGGTAATTGGTCCGATGAGATGCTTTCACTGGTTCCCAGACTCCATGAATTCAAGCGCCCTACGAGGCTGGCATCCCGCTCCCACCCTTACACTGCAGAAACTTTTAAATGTAGCCGTCTCGTCTACTCCAATAGCTTCATACCTCGCACCTCTCGCCTGTGGAAAACCCTTCCCAATTACTGTTTCCCTGAGAGCTATAATCTCCAACTATTCAAATATAATGTCAATCGACACCTCCAGTTAACTTCATCTATCAACTATCCCTCTCCTCATCCTTTCTTCTATCACTCCTATCTGCTCTTGCTCCAAATCTTCTGCAACCCGCTGCATCCTCGTGGCTTCACGCCTTGCTCGGGGCGTAATGCTTAAAAAAAATGTTTATGTCTACATTTGGATCCAATCTCAATTCGAAGATTTAACAAGTCTTCTGGATTTTTCTCATAATGCTTAAAAAAATGCTGGATTTTTTCGTAATGCTTAATTATTTTTTTTTTATGTCTACATTTGGATCCAATCTCACTTCGAAGATTTAACAAGTCTTCTGGATTTTTGTCATTATCATTTTTTTTTTCTGAAATGCATAGATCACACCTATCACGGAAGATTCCAGGAGTTCTATCTGTTGATATGAATCTCCATTTCAAATGCGATGTTAGTCCCTTGTCCACCAGATCCCAATAAGGAAGTTTGGTTTTTTAGGAATCGTTACTTGATATAATGCCTGTGGTTGTATTGATGCTACTTCCAATTTCCAGCGGATATACCTAGGTACCTCCATGAGATCGCTAAAAAAAGCATAGCATGAACAGAAGGGCCTTAAACTTGTGAAAATAATTTTTATTGTCTATATGTTTATGTTATTATTAACAGGTAAGATCAAAGTATTTGGGGTCTATTTTATTTCTATTTTTTAATCGTTCCTATCACGTCCTAATTTTTTGTTAAAAATCTTGTTTTTTGAGTCAAGAAAATTGAAAGAAAATTGAAAGAAGATCGATCAAGTCAACCATTTTCCATTTTATAAACAAAATGAAATTCTCCGTTTAAAAATGAATTATATTTTTTTTCAAAATTTATTTTAAGAAAATTATGAATTATAAAGTTTATTTAAAATATTTTGAAACAAGCGTTACTTACTTTCTACGCCAAAAATATAGTTTAAAAAGACAAATCAGGTAAAATTGACAGTAGGGTCAATTGACAAGTGACGTGGGATGATTTCATCACGTATGGACAGCTTACGTAAGGGAAAGTTACCGTACGGAAGGATAGAAGTGACATAATTATTTACTTTTACGATGCTTTATGGAAAATATATTATAAACAAATTAAAATGATACTGTTGAGAGTGAGATGAAATTTCATAAGAAATGTATCTAATTATTTTTGTGTTATTTAGTAATTCTGATGATACAAAGAGAAAGAAGGTTTTTTAATCAAAAGTTAGAATGTTCTAAAAAGATAGAATTTTTTTTTTTAAATAACTAAAAAATACTTTTGTCTTTCGTCTTAATAATAACATAAAGCTTTAGACGATACAATTTTGTTTTCGTTAAATCTGGGGTCTTTTTCATCGTGTTATGCTCATTTTTAGCGATCTCATGGAGGTTCCTAGAATATACCTATGTATCCTTATTTTCACGCTGATATTCTATTTGGGGATGATCTTAGCTTCATATATTACATTATCTTACATACATTTTCCCCGATTGAACATCCAGTTCTTCTACAACTGAAGATGGAGCCATTACCGAGAACTTCACTATTATGAAAGTTTCTTAGTTTACAATTGTGGGAAGAGATAATTTGCTCCACATTACTTACACGTGAATAACTAATTTTTAGTGCCTACTAAATACTAAATATTTTATATAGTGGGTGCTTACTATCAAAGTGGTTGCCTATTAATTTTAGGGAAACATTTTCTGTGTCGGAAAACCTGCAATATGGTTGGTTAAAAGATATTATTTTCTATTTTCTGTTTTTGGATCTATTAACTCTATGGTTTCTCAGTCCTTATTAGATAATTCTTATATATATATATATATATATATATATATATATATATATATATATATATATATATATATATATGTGTGTGTGTGTGTTTATATATATATTTATATATATATATATATGTATATATATATATATATATATATATATATATATGATTATGCATATGTATATATATATATATATATATGGATATATGTGCGTATGGTTATATGCATATGTTTATATATGCATATATATGTGTGTGTGTGTATGTGTGTGCGTGCGTGTAGAAATAGTTCTAACTAACGCCTTTGTCCACTGTGCCATGTTGTCCTTATTTTAAACAACTTTTTGTTAAAATATACTGGGACTAGGGGAAGGAACAAAAAGAAATTCCTAGTTAGGCGTTGAATTGGCGACCGGCTCCCCGAACAAGGCCAAATTGTGTTTTAAATCTCTCAGGGCAGGATGTTGTATATTAATAACAAATGATATATATATATATATATATATATATATATATATATATATATATATATATATATATATATATATGTATATGTATGTGTGTGTGTATGTGTTTGTGTGTGTTCTCCCAGAGATCGTGAATAACAGCAGTAAAACATTGAGAAGAATAAAACAGTAACACGTCTTTAGGAAACGCCATTAAAAACTCGGAATAACTGAGACAATTTGACGGCAAACAGCAAGTTGTAAAATGTCCGAATGTTATTGCAACAGAGGAACGTCAAAAGAACATGGTAGATTAAGGCATATTTCCATGGAGTCCTTTCTATACAAATTAGTCTTATGGTGTCGTCAGTGCTTGCTATTTCATATGCAATGAAGCAGCATACGCTGACAGAAGATGTAAACTGTTTCCCTTGGTTCAAGATCGCATGGAGTGTCATTTACTTCTCATGACTTCAAAGGCTTTAAATCGGCTCGAAGAAAGCGCCATGCAATGAAGACCTTGTCGTGGGGAATGCTAGAAGGACTAACTTCTTGTAAGGAAATGTAAATCATTTAATGTTTCCGATCGGTAGAAAGTCTTGTGTTCATGAGGTTTTGAAAAAATATTTCAATAGTGCTTTTTTTATGCATAGCGATGATTCTTTGCAATTTTCCGTGTTTCTCCGATATTGTATATAAAATTCCATATATGTATGCATACATACAGACATGCAGATGTCGGATTCCATATATATATATATATATATGTGTGTGTGTGTGTGTGTGTGTGTGTGTGTGTGTGCGTGCAGGTATGTAAAAAATAGGAAAGAACACGTTGGGTAAATAATCCAAGGTTCTTTAGCATTTTTGTTTTTATTTTTTAAAAAACAGTGCTCCATACAGAAGTAGAGCTTAGATTATAATTATTTTTTTAAAAATATGATTCCTTCGCTACATAAGAGTTCATATGTGTCAAAAACGAGAACCTATAATTATTATTTATATAATTATTATTTCATCCTCAAGCGAAAATTTAGGAATAACCCATTTTGAAGTTTACGTATCGTTATAAGCATGTTCATCCGTTACTATGGAAAAGGCTGGAGCGACCATTTGTGATAAGGGGCCTAAGAGTTAATTTTTATCCACATATCAGTCACCTTCAGGGTGAGGTCAAGCTGAGGTAGGGTGGGGTGTCTATTTCAAAGCGAATTATGTCTTTCTTGTACGCGCATCGTCTGTGAGAAAGATAGATTTAGGAACCATAGTATGGTGTTAAGTGTCTGGATAATTTTGTTTTATTTAATTTTTTTTGACGACTTCATAAAGGGTTTTTCCCTTTAATGATTGGGTTAAGTTTTTTAGCCCCTTATTAAACTATGAAATTTTATTTTTTTATTTTTCGGTTTTTTGCCGACATCAACAAAATTTCGCATTAAATAATTGTTTAATGCGAAATTTTGTTGATGTCGGCAAAAAACCGTTAACGCATGTCTATGGTTTAATAATTTGTTTATTATTTAGAAACTTAATTATGTGTAGTTTTTCATATAGGCATAAAGGGCATGGGTCATCCCAGGTTTTACAAGTTCTTGTTGTATTTATTATTTTCCATTTTACTGTTGGTGTTTTATTCATTTCTTTTAAATGCCAAAAATATTTGGCTAGAGATGTCTGATTTCTACTTCTAATATTATTGAAGGAGCCTTTGTGCTGCCTCCACCTAATTTTAAATTAATTCTTCATTGACTCAATGTATATCCTATCAGTGTTAGGACTCTCAATGGATGAGATAATGCATTGGTATGCTACGGATTTTATGAGGCATTTATTTTCCAACAGGCAGTATTCAGGGTTTCTACAATCACATAATTTTTTCAATATTTTTGTCAGATTTTAGTTTAGGATTTTTATTAATACTGTTTTGGAGCGCGTGTGTTTCCAGGATTTTTTTTTTTTTTTTTTTTTATGATTCTTTCTAGATTTTCAGTGCAACTATAACTTAATTTTAACGTGTTTTTATTAAAGATCTCGCTAAGTCTGCCTTTAGTAGGGAAGTGTTTATCGATTAAAGCTAGGAACTTATGTCCTAGGTCCGCACTAACCGTTTGGTTGAACGGAGGGGTATACCAGATGATTTTTCTTTTCCTGTTTTTCTTTCTCTTAGTGCTATTGTTTCTATAACTTATTTTATTTATAAAAATTACTATGTTGTCGGAATATTTCTTTATTAGCGGAGTTCATGCTGATTCTTTCTCTGTTGATGTGGGTATATGCTTAATTATAGATGGAGGGTGGTTTCACTTAGGGTGTACATATAAGGGATTAGTGTTAGGTTTTCTATAAGGTAGGCATATGCTGTTCATTAAGTCTAGAGTTACGTTGAGAAAGTTTACCCTTTTTAATTTAGTAGTGACTATAGCTTTTAAATTTAGTTTTCTGAATATATATATATATATATATATATATATATATATACTCGCACAAGCATATATATTTCGAAACGCGTTGGATTAGATGAGCTTTCACATTTTCATTTTACAGATATACTCAATTTGAATTTCTTTTCACACACACACATATATATATATATATGATAATATATAGTTTTTGATATGTTATATTTATCGGTTAACAGTGCTCAGTATCACATCGTATATAAAGAGAAATGTGGACATTGAAGCCGACAACCAGAAGTAAAAATCAGTTTCTTGCTAAATGATTGCAGTTAGCATGAAGCAGATTGAGTTTTCCCTTAAATGTACCCCTCCACACACACGAAACACACACACACACATAGACAAACACACACACACATACATATATGATAAAATATACCTTCGAGGCATGATATAATTATGGGTAAAAATGCTCAGTATGAAGGCTAAAGTGTATGTACATATGAAAGTGGACACTGATGTCAAAACCAAGCGATTCAGTCCGTTCCACGCTATCTCTTTTCCCCACAAGCTATGGGCTACATAGAAGAAATTTGATATGTATGTATCATTATTATATCCAAAAGATTCTTGTAGTCAAACATGTTTCCTCGTTTTAAATAATTTGCAAAAGGTCGATAAGGCATGAGACACTAATTATTCAGTTAATCAATCGACTGATGTGAAGTTAAATGTCTGTTTCATATTGATTTTTTTTTAACGAAATCTCTCTCGATTTTGTTAGTTATCGATTTGTAGGGAAAACAACGAGTATGGTTCTTTGTGTGTGTTGTTGTCCATAATGTCTTTTCCATTTTTTGAGAGGGCATCATTGTAAAATTATATATCCAGAGTTGTTATTTCGAGTATCTATATGTGCGTAACGAAGAAAAGAATACCGAACTGTTAAGTGACATCTGTCCTTCTTTCCGGCAAAACAATTTTTTTTACTAATTCTACAATCTGGTTTTCATTAGAGGATGGTCTAGCCATCAAAGCTTTTTGCAGCTATCAGAAATATTAGGTTGGTGCAAAAATAATGACGTAATAATGTCGTTTTTTGACGTATTTTTAACGTGAAAAAAACGACATTATTACGTCATTATTTTTGCACCAACCTAATAGTAATACTCTATTGGCATAAGGTCTATTTAATATAGCTAATTCGGTAGAACAGAGGGAATTTCGATCAAAATTTTAAGGACATGTGTGACGTCGTCCCCTGGTCGCAGCGCCAACCGTGACGTTCTATCCTAGTCTACCACAGCACCAACTGTGACGTCCCAAAACAGCACCAATTGTCACGTCCTCGCCGCGGCGCCAGCCGTTCGCTCCTCGCTGCTCCGTTCGGGTGTCGCTGCTCCAAATGTGACGTTCTAAAATTTTGGTGATTCGAGTGGGAATCTGGTTAGATTTGATATCAGCCTCGTCGTTCCCAACTCGCTTCCAACGCCTGGTTACCAAGGTAACTGCACTGATCCCCCAGTCCGCCTACCCACATTGTGAATTGATCTTAGGCAGACGAGATCAAACAGTGGTTGGGGCCGTACTTCAAAGCGAGTTCAACGGGGGTGATACCACACAAATATGCATAAAAGACAATAAAATGAAAACTCAAAAGTTCAAAGTATCAAAGAAAAAGGTAACAAACTTTATGTCTAGTCGTTCGATACATAGGACTGCATCTATCTCCCGACCCGTTCTATGGATTGTGACACGTCGTTTTCCGCTAGGCAAGTTTTAACACTTCAAGTTGTCTGCTCTCTAAGAAATTGGTGTTTCGGTGGGTCTTTGGACGAAAGTCAAAAGAAAAACTTATTTCGGTGATCTGGATCTAAGTAGCTCTTCAAAATAATTGTTCTTGGGTTGAAGAGAGATTCGGAATGTGCGTGAATCTTGGTCAGCTATCTGCGAGGCTTGCTTCAGCTGAAGTCTGACTCTGGGAACTGCTGGAACTCAACTCAACTCTGCTCGTTGTGGCTTCGTTTATATGGGCGCCGACCAAAACCGGGGTGAGTTTGTCGGCGCCGGGGGGTTCCTCGATAATTCTAAATACATATCCACCTCCCTGGTTAGGAATTTCCACCTTTTTCCATTTTTTGGGGAACCTTTCCTCACTCCCACCTTCTCATCATACTTCAGAGGGGCGTGAACTGCCCTCTCCACATCTTCGTAGCAACCTCTCTTACTCATCCTCCAGATGGGCTGCAACAGCCTCCCTCGTGCGTCACGTGATCACCACTCGACCAATGATGTCTTAGTCGGGCGTGGACGAATCCGCGGCTTTGTTTCAGGAAGAAAAAAAAATGTCTTGCTTAACTAAAAAAAAATTATCTCTTCTCTTTCCCTTTTCTTCCTCTTAATGGTGTTATCATTTCTCTGGCCGCGAACGGGACAATATGACAATGGCGGTCATAACTCTTGTTCTACACGTGGTTTACGTCAGGTATTTTATCGCTAATTATCAGAATGTGTGGTCTTCCTAACGCGGTCTAAAAAAGAAACATCTCCAAAGTTTCAGTCAGTCTGTCGCCTCGAAGAAAGAAAAAAAACACTTCTAGATTCCCATTCATTTTCCTTCGGTACATATTTCTGATAACATAATTTTATTATCGCAGGCCAAGGATGTTCCGTCGGAGGAAAATCGGTCAACGGACATTCGTAGGTGGTCCTTAATTTTTCATATCTGTCAAAAGTCCCTTTAGTTGCCTGTTTTTCGTCACTTATCGAAATAACATTTTCATTTGAATTTTTTTTTCTTTGGCCAGCCGGTCTGTAGTTGATAATAAGATGTCTTCCCGTACCAATAGTTTGTTTTCATATCCTTAGATAACACAGCCGATGCCAAAAGATATCTGATTCTTTCTTTCTTTCCCTTTCTTTTTATTCAGAATTTCCCTGTCATTGTAATGACACTCTTTCGCCATTTGTTACTTATCAAAATATCCTTTTATCCATTGTCTCTTAGCTGTGTGTGTGTTCTTGCTTATCAAGCACGATTCGGTCCTTAGCCTCTCCTTTTCCTTCTTTTCTTTCTTTTCCCTTTCTGCCTCATTAAATAGTGCCACACATGTTCCAACTGCTTAACCGATAAACCTACATGTTTTTCATTTTAAATTCACTAACTCAATAATACACTGGCATTCCCATTACACTCGCAACATTTTCTTTCCTCTATGGATATCAGCTTTTAAGATTTGTTGTGAAAATGTATGCGTGTTATTTCACTGAATTTTCCGTTGAGCATTTTAACCTATTTTGAGCTGTTAGGTGACATCTGTCCTTCTTTCCGGCAGCGAATGTTGGACGATTTCCTCAAAGATGGAGAGGTGATTCGAGGCGACAGGGATGTGGTTCTACAGAAGGATGCTGAGGATATCATGGATCGAGTGTGTGAGAAACGATGAGGTCTTAGAGAGGATGCAAACAACGAAGAGGCTTATATTTAACATCAGGAAGAGACAGCTGAAGTTCCTGGGATACATAATGAGGAAGGTGTCCTGGGGAAAGTAAAACAATACACTTTTCTTTGCGTCCAGCGATTTTTTTTTTTTTTGTTCCTTAATACTTTGCTTAGCTTTTGGAAAGCACCTTTCTTTTTTCCAATGCACCCCCCCTCGGATTTTGATGTCGCATTTTCCGTCCCCAATTAAAAAAACTTCTTAACTTCCTTAGATATTTGAACATGCTTGACCATAGTTCGTATTTTGAGCCGTTGTTTTTGCTGGTAACCATATATTTTATAGTCTTACAATTGATTTTTAGTTATTTCTTCACCTTTTTCTCCACTGCCATCTGTAGAGTCTTCTGTTGTTAAGTTTCTGTGTTTGTTATGAACACCACACCATTTGCATTTTTTATAGTGTTAAAACTGTGACCGCCCATAATGAATTCTGTTAGGACTACAAATTGCTTCAGAATCGCATCACTGTACTGAATAAATCTGGCGAGAAGGCACATCCTTGTCGTTCGTCTATTTTTGAACATTTATTGAGTTCAGTTGTATCTGTATGCAGGCGGTTTGCTCTCAGTATAAGTTTTGGATTGTTCTAATATGCTGCCCAAAATAAAACAAGCCTAGGTAGAAATTCAAATAGTCCTTTGTGACTGTTGTGGAGTAGCTGAACATCTCCACGCGATAAACTGATGTAAGACTATTTAAACAGCAATCTCTCTTACTGAGGAAAAGCAGTTAACGATTAGAGTTAGCACTACTTGCCAACTATCTGCCTTCGGGCAGAGAGGAAACCAGACGAGGCGATGCCGAAGGACAGAGTCTCGTCTGGGGAGATAGAAAACTACACGACTCAGTGTATACAGGGTCTACGGGCAATTTTTGACCGAGCCTACGAGTTCGGAACCCACCTCGTAAAAATTAAAAAAAAATTGCAGTGTGCCACATCCTGCCTTCTGAAGAGGTCTCAGGTAATTACCGAACGGTTAACGAGTAGAGTTCGTTAAAGCTCTACTAGTCGACCTCCCTGCTTTCGGACAGAGAGGGACTCAGACGAGTCATTTCATACGGACAGAGTCTCGTCTGAGGAGGTAAACAGTTGTCCGACTCCGTGAATGCGGGATGTACGGGGAATGTTTGCCCCAACGTTCGCGCTCGGCAAGCCCCACGTTAAAAACAGGCCTTGTGCCCTATTCCGCCTTGTGGGGAAATCTCGGATAAATATCGATGAGTTAGCGTTCAATATCAAACTCTCTGATGTATTTGTATCGTTCTTCCTTATATTCTGAACATAAACATCGCATTCCCACTGTCTTCAATATGGTTCTTGTTCTATTTCGGGTTTAATTCTAATACACGCTCCAATTTATCAGATTTCGGATCATTAATGGAGTCATGTGACTCATTAGGCTGATTTTTCACGCAGTGTTTATAAACGTTTGACAAAGATGAGTAATTTTGATTTACAATTTTTTTCTTGGAAATCAATGAGAATATTTCCATTTTAGTATCTACCTCAAAGCGAAATTGTATACGAAGCAAATAAAATCCAATAAGGAAACGATTTTTTTTTTTTTTATCTTGGAACACGTTGGCAAATTTGGACTTTCCTATGTTCAGGGAATTAGACGCGTCAGCCATTGTCAGGAAGTGTCAGAAAAATGACAAAATCCGATTAACGGAGAAAAACTTTATTTTCGTATCTTTTACTGAAACGCAGACGGAGTCGGGACATTTAACACGCTGAGTGCCAACTACGAAACAAACACATAGTTATCTTGAGCTTGGCAGTTTTTAGTACAACGCCAACTACGTGTTATCTCGTGCAGACTACGGGTTATCCACTCCTGAGGTAGAAATAAAATGAATAAACAGTGTAAATTAAATAAAATCCTAATAATGTATAGCATAGGGAGCTGATTTACGAATTTCTTTATTACGTTGAGTGGTATATTTTCATCTGCAGGCGCCAACAATGACTTGATTAGCAGGCATCCGGAAGAGGCATACCACGTGGAACTCGAACTGTCTACCCAAGTGGACGAATTAAAAGTTTCCGTTAGAACTACCAATCAACAGAAGAAGCCCCAAACGTAAAAGGGCTGAAACGTCGGGAATGTCGTAATAAAGATAAGAACAACAGTACCCGCAATGTAAATAATGGAAACTACAAGTGAAGATGTAAATCAACTCCTTAAATGTGTTTAGTGTTTAAGTTGTTGTTTGAAATTATGTTTATGTAATTAATCTCTGTCAGTCAACCTGTTGACTTACTGCCTACAGGGTGTTCGGGCTAAATTTGACAGTTCCTTTTTTAAGGGAAAAGTATGTGAATACCGAAGTCAGAAATCAATTTATTTGAAAAATAGAAATGTGGCATACAGTTTGTAATACTCACAAGACAATTCACTCAAAGAAGACAACCTCAGCATCTACCACGGCATCTCTGCGACTCCAGAATCAGGCATATACAACCTTAACGGTGTCCCTAGGTAGAGCCTCAAAAACCTGTCGATCAACTCTGACGCGGTGTTACAGGCAATGTGGTTGGTGTCTTTCTCAACTACGCTCCACACATAAAAATCCATAAGATTACAATCAGGGGAGTAATGGGGTCAGCCTTTGAAGGTGTAAAAATATCTGACAACAACTTCTGACTCTTCATGGATGTGGATGTGTGCCAGGGAGCTGAATCTTGCTTCCACACATAACTTTCAGCATTTACCCTCTCCAACCAAGATTTATCACGGTGTTCAGCAACTCCACATAACCCTCCCAACTGAGCCTGAGACCCTTTTCAAAGATGTAAGGTGGCATGATATCTCCCTCACTGGAGACACACCCTAAAAGTATCAAAATTTGGAGAAACTTTCAAGAAACGCACTATGGATTGTAGGCAGGCCATCTGCTATTTCGGGTTTTGTGCAGCTGGTCCAAGCAAAAATTATTTTCATCAAAGAATCAGATAGTCCCGGGTTCAGTAAAATGTTTCACCTTCTTTAAAAGATTCTTAACCTTTGTCAGACGGTTCTCTCGAGGCTTTTCTCTCAGCAGATGACATTTACACTTCTTGCATGACTGATAGCGGATGTTCTTATTCAAGGCCAGCTTCATGGTGGAAACTGCAGACCCCATTTCTCACGTCAAAGGCCGTATTTCCTTACCTCAATCTTCCATCACTTTCTTCTGAAGTTCTTGTATGAATACTGGTATAGCAAGGCCATCAAAACGCCCGAGGGGTTCTTTCTATAAGCCACAACCTCGGAGTCTCCAGTGCAGCCCTCCGTTTCAGGTCGTATTGTTTTCAAGGTTATCAAAGAGCATTGAGAAACTGTCTTGATTGCAGCATTTTGATGTCCCGCACGAATCATCATCATGCAGGTTACATTTTTTCAATATTAAGATGGCTTCCACTCGTGCATGTCAGTTAGCATTCACACCTCTAAAACTAAAGGGGTTAAGTTTGACAATGCTGTTTACTGTTTACAGATATTCCAAACGAATTTGAAAAAATAAAAATATTAAACTCTATCAAATTTAACCCCAACATGCTGCATTTCTCTCGTCTGTTCATTCCTTTAATTTTTCCAAGCTCAATTCGTCCCCTGAAGTCATTCACTTGGTTCCCGCTTTAAATTTATTTTCCCCCATGTAAAACTATTATCCATCTCTGAAATACAAATATTTAAAATGGATAAATACAATGTACGTCGAAATACTGTATAGCAGTTGATTTTCGAATTAGGTTTCTCAGATTTAACTGTATAACTTTACTAATATTAGACATGACGTAAATGCGGCATTAAATCTATCTGAGGCTGGTTGATACAAACCTATTTCAAACCTATTTCACGGAGACTATCCTTGAAAAAGCTGTCAGTTACTGAATCTCACTTGGCGACTACCTCATTTAGCGTCATTAGCACGAAACGCAGTCGTTCAGTAAGTAGTGACGCGTTTTCATCATTAAATCCACGTACCGCTGAGCTATACTTCAATAATTTGACTTGATTACGTGCTCTGTCCTCATTCACCCACGTGTAACATCCAAGTATTTCATTGATGTCTACGACAAGGAAGAAATGAAAAGACCAGCTTAATTAATTTGATCAGTTCCGCAGTTGAGCCGGAATCCGTCGACCGGGACGCAGAGATGAAAAAAATAATTAAACATTCTTCTCTTGCTGATAGATTTCTTTTTTTTTTTTACTCCTGTGGCAGTGGAGACTTCAGGGATTATTGGCCCTCGTTCGAAGGCGTTCCTTCGGAGTATTGGCGCGACTGCGTCTCGATTAAGGGACGAGCCTCGCGAAACGGAGTGGCTCTTGCAGCGTGTCTCACTGGCGATGGTTCGAAGTAATGCTTTCTCCATCATTGCGGCTGGCAGAGGTTAGAAAAAAAATGTTTATAGTTACGTTGTTCTGGAATTGTCATCAATGGTCAACTGAACTTGTTTTGTTTCAATAAATTTTTCTTGATTTAATAAATAAGTTTTTCATTAATCTCTTCCTCGACTACGTTCTGCAGTTGTGCAAGCACATATTTGAAACGATGGGCCTTGATTTATTTAAACATCCTTGCTACATAGAAATCTACTACCGCGTTCCTGTTTTATATACAGAAATCAGTATACCGATGATTAAAAGCTTTATGCTGATGATATAGATATTCATAAGATTAAATTATCTTTGAACAAAAATCGGCATTCTTCAGCAAGATTTTAACAAGTAGTATTTATAATAAACTTTCCAAAACAGAAGCAATTGTCTGGAAATCGAATGAAAACAGCGACACCAGATACCTTGAAGAGCCGCTAAATCAAAGGGGTTTACAGGGCGTCGAAGAATTAGGAACATAAGCATTAATAATGCGTGGAGAGACAAGAATTACCAGGAAGGCAGCAGATAGCAATTCCATTGCATTTATTTTTTTGTAGATTAAACTTAGCTGGAAAGCATGGAGCCGGAAGGGATTTCCACAAGCGATAAGTTCGAGAAGAGAATCTGTTAGCATAGAAGTTCAGGCAACATCTAGCTAAGAGAACTGTAAATTGATGCGATCTCGCCGCCAGTCTTGTACTGCGCTCAAATTCATACAGTGTAGGTACCCTAGCCAAGAGCTCATCCGAACAGTTACCATGAAATTATTTATAAAACAAGACACAGAGAGGTAACCTTACGGCGGTGGGCAAATGACTGAAGCCGATTCACCAGATCAGGACCAGTAATATTCCTGATTCTTCTGTGGATCTTATGAAAGAGCTCGGGGTGCCTAGCAGTGACACCGGATTATTTATAGCAGCAATATTCTAAGCATGGATGAATGGTAGACTTATAAATATGCAAAATAGATTGATCAGAAAAGAATTATCTCGCCTGACAGTGAACCGAATTTCTTAGCAGCTGACCTAGCAATGGATTAAATATAGTCTTTCTACTTCATGTCAGTTGAGAACGTTAGCAATAAGTTGTTTTCCTGGAGGGTAGCATCGGTCATATTGATGAAAGATAAAGAGGGATCTCTCGGATGATTAATAAAGAGAAGTTTAGTTTTGGTGGCGTTAAAATTGACAAGTCATGTTTTGCCCCAGTTAATGACTGTCTTGAGGTTGTTTTGTACATCAGTTGCCATTTCGACATTGTTGGACTGATGAGCCTTTCTAGTCTCTATCGCAAACTTTCAGAATGAGGAATTTATACGTACCTAAACTTCTAATATTCCACTTTAAACAAATTTAATATACAAGATAAGCAAATGCAGCAGACAAAGCTTTTTTTAGAAGTGATTTTTGTCGGAATTTCTTGAATGAGGAGTTATCATTTTTTATAATATCCATATGCGGATTATTGTCCTCATATTTTCTGTTCTTAATGGATTATTTCTGCCTTTGTCTCCCTTCCTCAAGTGTATATCAATCCTGGTAACTTAAAGGGAATTCGAAATTGAACCCATTATTTTATCTGAGGGGGCAGACTGTTCTCGTCCCATTGGTCTAGTCTAGGTATATCGCCTAGTTCTTCTTGTTATTTAATATTGCTTAGTTATTGCTGGTCAGTTTCCACTTAGAGCAAGTACACACTGCCCGACCCAGGGCTTGAAATCACAACCAGTATGTCATCAAATTCATAAACCAATGCTTTTAGCTCCTAGGCTATTGACACCCGAGGACGGCCGTAGCGTTGTGATAAAAACAACAAATATGAGGATAATAGTCTCTATATAAATAGTGTAAATAATTTATTAGTCCAATTTCACAAGAATTAAGCCTATACTTCAACAGATTGCCCTGGTTGGGAAAGCATCCTCTTGGGAGTCGTTTCCACAGAGTAGCGGTTTGCGAGAAGAAACTGCTCAAGTGGAATTTACATCTGACCACTGGAATACGAATTTGATTAAGGGTGGTTTGTTGAAAACAACAAAGATGCAAACAATAGTTCGTCTTTAAATAATGTAAATAATTTATTAGGGATGTTATACTATTTGTTGTTACCGCGGTAAAACATTGGAAATTTTTCTTAGGATAGAAGGAGCGATATACTGAAGAATTTTGGAACAAAAAGGGTTAATACATAAAATCTGTGGGAAAGACTGATGATTTAATTCACACATAGACGACACCTGGAATGGATGTGTCGAGGATTTGAACAATGAAAAATGACTCAGGCTTAGAGGATATTGATGACTGACATGTGTTCTATGCAGGTGAAAATGCTATGCGCCTTGCCCCGCGCGAAACGAATTCGTCAGACTGTGACGGGAACGGAAACAGGAGCGAGTTGGCAGATAGTTCGTCCAAGCCACCGGTTGTGATACGCTCCACCTGATTGCCCGCCGAATATAAGCCACCCCCCACCTAACTTCAGCCTTATGCCGAACTTTACCAAAACAGCAAACAAAACTTTACCATCTCAACAACAATATCACTTTCGATTTAGATGCGTGTTTCGCTGATAATTAATTTAATACGAATTCTGATATAACCAGTTATTGTAAGAGGGACTGATATAAAGATAGTATTTATTCTTGTTCAATTTATTCGACGGTTTTTGGAGGTTTTTTTCTGCACGTCTTCGCCCTGACTGAATCGGGCCGACACGAAAATAACTGCTACGATTCGATCTTGGCCTCCTTATGAACAAACTTAAATCCCAAGCTGGTATAGGGTAGGTCTGAGATCGAAGCGATCTTCATCGATCCGCCGCGGCGTTTGAAGTTTTGGACAACTGGGGAGGGTATTGTACGATTACATTTGGTGGCCGTGACTTAGAATCGATCCTGGGGACCATAGAGATAGTTTTGTCCAATTCCACAATATGCTATAAATCTAAAACAGAAACCCAAGAACTCGGGTCCTGTGATAGAAGAGCCTTGTCAGATCTAGGCTCACAGTAGGATATCATGCATTTCACCTGACTTTTTCAGAAATGTGTAAACTACCAACTACACACAAGCATTTTACAGGCCAATGATTAAAAAGTGCTTCGAGCGAATGAAGCCTGTATGACATCAAGGATATTAACCTTCAACGGACGTTATAGAGTGGGACTACAGAATCACAAAGAAATTTACTTTCATAACAGAAACCCTAATAGATGAAAACTTCCAACAGAAGCAACCACTAAAAAAAAATACATGTAAATCGAAGAGAAAATAAAGACATCGTCACGACATTGACTCTCCTTACAACTTAAAAAAAATCGCATCGATACCAGAAGTGCGATAAATGTTAGTGAGCGATGAAGTTTATTTTGGTGGGAAAAATATTTTCAGAGATGAATTTTTATAAATCTCAACAGACAGTTACTCTAACTGTTCTGTCAATGGTGATTTACTAAGGGTATCTTAGATTCGACTCAAGGCCGAAAGAATAGGGAACCAATTGAGGATCGAACTCGTTAACGCGTCGCAATTAACTTAAAGAGACAAGCTTGATAAACATCAAAGGCCCACAATGATCGGTCAATGAACGCTGAATATTTCGTTGTATTTCGTTATATTTCATTCTGTATATCCTGCTGCATTATGAAATATATTACACTACAATCATATATTAGAAGAATTAAAATCTATTATGAATACGGAATATACCTTTGTATTTTTAGATGTTTACTAGGAATGATTTGCATGTTAGTAGTTTAAAAACCTCATTTCGCAAACGGCTGAAATTTAGGTAAGCTTTAATTGAAAATATCCATTGATTAGATCGAATCCCAATAATAAATGACTACTTGATTTAACTTAACGAGATATTTCTTCTTAAATTACGTCCAATTTGGGGTTGAAATTAATTGCTTTTTATATCCAATTGCAGATCATTTATCTGCTTATCGGCCTTGCTCTTAATGTCATACTAATCGCTGACGTGCAAAAGAAAATTAACCGAAATCATTATTTGGGAATACACCGCCCACCAAAAAGAAAAAAAATGGCACAACATCGTAAACACTGGAATAAAGCTCAGTTGAATGTATAATAACAATTTGTCGAGTTTGGAAGAATTTTCATGTCCTGACAAGAATCTGAAACACTGGCACATTCCTTGGTCTCAAACAATGGTCAATGGATGTTTTGACTTTCCCAAAAATATTACTAAATTAATCTGATTTTTTAATGAATTGTATGCACTAATTAGATCCTAAGTTTTAACTGATACTGTCTGCTATTTTTAAAAGATTACTTTATATTAAGTATTTTTTCCATAATTATCGGAATATATCTATCGGTATGACAGACTCACGCCTGTTCTGGGCTATTTAGCCACGTCATCATAAATGTAAGATGTGAGACCAGGTTTTGTTTAAACCCAAAATACGATAAACTGATTTCACAGGCTATTAACACTTAAACGGCAAGAAATGGGTTAAAACCATGAAAATTTATTATTAAAGTATAGAGTTGATGATTATTTTTGCTTTGGGGATATATTTAATAAAGCTATAGAAATGTTATTTTAACTATTTGGGCTTATGAAACAGAAAGAGAAATGTTAGGTTCGTACAATTAATATTTTTGACAAACATGGTCTGTCCTGTCTGCAAAAAGACGGTGTATCAAAAGGACGGATTTTCGAATGACACCGCTTTTATTTTAACTACCTTCACAGGTAATTTTCATTGTTTTAAAAAGCGATTATTAGAATTATAACAAAGCCTTTTGCGGGCCCGATAATCTATGTTAACCATTTTTTATCAGTATGGTGTTCCTTGATGAATTCTATGCACATTAGATTTGGACATTCATTGCTCCATCTTGTCACCTGTTTGTCCTGGAAATATGCATACAGACGATGCACTCTCTTTGGATGTTCTTTCAGATTTATTTGCAGGCAAATAAGTCCAGGAAATGACGTAACACTATAATTCCTAGCAAATGGTACCCTCTCAAATCGTAGAGTTGCCAATTAGTCATTTAAACTTGAAACCTGAACGAACGATGTCCGTTTAAATACTGTTATATAGGAATAAAGTGTCACTGCCAACACTTGAGTTTGAACATAGATGGCCAGTGAACAAACACAGGCGATCCCATTATTGAATTATACTTACACTTAGACGCGATAGGCTGTTTCATGCTAGACGTAATCGTCAGGCCACCTGGCCTGACGATTGCGTCTAGCATGAAACAGCCTGCCGCATCAAAGTATTGACTTCAATGTTTCTTTTTGATTTTGTCGACTGCACAGTATAGTCGGGTCACTTGGGCTTCGTCTGTGTAAAAAAGAGGACCATAACACAATTCACTCCGCAAAAAAATTGGAAACGACATGTTGTACTTCTTGGCATTCGCACCAATACGAAGCTCAAATTCGAATACTTCAGAATGTTTGGGTGTCAATCTGATGACAGTACAGAGGAGTTCAGAAACAGTTGGATGATGTATATCCACTCAACATCATTGTGTTTGGAGTCATCGCTCGTGATTGCGAAGTTACGCCTTCATTCATCTTCCCAGAATGCCACAGACTCAACATTGTTGCCTACAACAAGTGCCTTGAGGAGGTAGTGTTGCCCTGAGTCAAGAGGTTGGCTGCTGAAAGACCCTATGTCTGGCATAAGGACTCCGCAACATGCCACACAAGAAGGATATCCCAGTCATGGCTGTCATGCGACCACATCACCCCTTAAATCTGGCCAACTACCCTCCCCAGTCTGCAATCCCCTTGATTATTATGCGTGGGATACAGTTAAGCGAGAGACGAACAAAACTCTTTGTAACATCAAAGATGAACTGAAGGCAAGGATTATGGCAGCATTCATCTACTTAAACAAGGAAACTGTCCAGAGGAATTGCTTGAGATCACAGAATTGTCTGCGGGACACTGTTGATGCCAGTGGCCATTTTATTGAATAAATTTACTTTTTCGTATTTCAAGATATTTTTATGTAATTTTGGTAAATATGTTTGTTAAAATGAGATGCCAGTGTTATTTTCATTTTGGGGTAGTTTAGACGACAATTTATCCATCGCGCACTGTATCTAATTTCTGTATCTAACACTGTATCTAATAATATCGTGACAATCGTTTCTGTGTCTCCGTTATGACCCGATGAAAAAAGCTGACGAGAATGACACTATCTCTGGCCACATGACTCTGCACCATGCTACACAGTAATGATGACAATTTCTGCGACGAAATCACCCCTTACTTCTGGCAAAACTACAACACTACTTGTAAAACGAAAGATGAACTGAAGGCAAGGATTAAGGCAGCATTCACCAACTTCAACAAGGAGACCGTCCAGAAAAGATGCTGGAGATTCGGAAGTAGTCTGAAGGCCGTGGTTAAAGCCAATATCGTTTTTATTTAATAGACATACTCTTTAGCATTTCAAGATATTTTGGTGTAATTTTAGTAAATATATCCTTTAAAATGAGATGTTAGCGTTATTTTCCTTTTTGCGTAATTTAGACTACAATTTAACAATCGGACAATTTAACTCTATCTATAAAAAGCAGGATGTGTGTGTGTGTGCGCGTGTGTGTGTGTGTGTGTGTGTGTGTGTGTGTGTGTGTGTGTGTGTGTAACGAATGCACGGCCGCAATTTTCGACGTATTTTTACATGCACATGCCCCAAATTAACCGGAAGGCCAAGACCAACTTTGCCAACTCCCATCGATAGGGGAAATAATCGATTTTTTCATGCTTCTACGGCACTTTTCGTGTAGTTTGCGGCCATTTTGTACTGGCCAGAGTGAGAGTCAATAGCTGGCTGCCACGAATAGGCAGAAAGATTCTACTGGCCAGCGTCAGAGCCAACAGCTGTCTGACACGAATGTTAACTAGCATGCTAGCATGCAAAAAAAAAAAAAAAGAAAAATCGATAGCTGCATTCGTCACAAGTGGGAAAAATTGAAATCTGCATGACACTTGACTCCAATTGTCTCATTCGCTTGCTTAAACTCAACGTTGATTCTGATTCCGCAGAACTGGGTTAGTTTGAAAAAGTATTTGTTGTTAACATTTTTACATTTGGTTTTTCCAGGTACGAGTCCCTTTTTTAAGCTGATCCTTTTGTGTTCATTTTGTTTTAGTTCTTTTATCGTAACAGATTTAATGTTTAGTATAGAGCTTTAACCACGGCCTCCAGACTACTTTACAGTGTGAGATAGGCAAGAAGTAAGGCATGTAGCAAGATCAGCACGTCAAAGGGAACTCCTTTAAAGGCAAGCAAGGGCAAACATATTTTAAGTCAAGTGATAGCGATTGCTGTATGAGACGTACGATTTTTGAATCAAGCATGGGCAACGCCGGGCCATGCTGCTTGTATGTATATATGTTCTGGAATTACCATTTTGTTTTATAAAATCTTCAGTAACTTTACCATATGACTGAAAAGCGGAATTTCTATGACTGGAATTTCCTTCTATTTATAGAATTCCGTTTAGGTTTATTAGTAGTTATCATCAATGACAAAATAAGACTTCAAAAGAAAAAGGAAAACTTAGATTCAGATTTTAAATAACGCAAACTAAACCAGTTCAGGAACATACTAAATATGTAGAAGACCGCGTCATAGAAACTAGGCCGGCGGAAATTGGGCGTTATTATCGCTGGTGTATGTAGAAAACTAATAAAGTATCATGTACCGATGAAGGAGAAAAGAGAAAAAAGTGGACGTGCATAGAAAAAAGACGGGAAACTGCTTCAAGGTCTGGAAACGAAATTGGAAATGCTCTTCGATGCAAGATAAGCAAGATAAAACAAACGGCTAAAAGATGCCTAATGAGCAACAGATTGTTAAAAGAAAGGAAGATAAAACGCCCTATTAAAAAAGGAAAAAGAAAAAGAGTAAGAGAAAGGCATTAAAGTGGCGAATAAATTCTTGCGAGAGAACGAAAGATGCTAATAAATGTCAATTATGATTCTTCATTGAAGAACCAAGGAAAGAAGATCAGGTTCTGATAACAATTTCAGATCATTGCCCTTGATCTTGTTTGCCATTACATTAAAGGAACGAACTTTATGATGCGTTGGCCCAGAAAATGAAAACATTTTTTTTTCTCTTTCTTTTTTTTTTTTTATACTTTATCTTTCCTTTATCACTATTGTTTTTGGCCGTGATTTTTCTTTTCCATTTGGAATAAAAATCGCTTATAATTTTGTAAAACCTCGTAATCCCAATTAACTGAATTTTTTTTTTAAAGGAAACCGTTGGCACCTTTCCAACATAGATACATAGTCACTACTTCATTCTTGAATTGATTACGTTAATTAAATGCTACCAAAAATAATCATGAATATATTTAATTACTCATTTGTATTCATCAGTACCTTTACTAAAACTACACAGAACACGCTCAACAACGTACAAGTAAACACAAAAAGAAACATACACGAAAAAGCTTTATATATATATATATATATATATATATATATACGTGTGTGTGTGTGTGTGTGTGTATGTGTGTGTATATATATATATATATATATATATATATATATATATATATATATATATATATGTATATATATATATATATAGGGAGAGAGAGACAGCCACAAACAGACTGTTTCGCTGCATGACAGCTCCTCAGTGTGGCTAGACATCCGATTGCTTAAGGCCGGGACCGAAACCCGACCGATTTGGTATCAGTAGGAGATTCTAACCCCATCGAAACCCGACAGGAAGAAAGGCGAATTTTGGCGAAATTATCACTGAGTACTCAATCGCTAAGAGAGTCTGGCATTATCAGCAGTAATAGTGACTGTTTACAGATTTGTTCCTTACTCTCAACAGTTCGTGACCGATTAAATTATTTTATCGAGAGCTAATATCGTCATATATATATATATATATATATATATATATATATATATATATATATATATATATATATATATATATATATATATATTATGTTAATGTCTGTAAAATGGTGTAAAAAATCCGGATAGTATAATCTGGAAATAAAAATATATTAAAACAAATTGGTATTAGAGGAAATATTCTGAATAAAAGAAAAGATTAAAAACTTCCAAATAGTCCCCAAATATCGCACAGTGTCGTAATTCGTAATTTCTCGGCCAAAAAAAAACAATCGAGTAGAATAAGAAAAAAATGTAAAGTGCTCAATACACTGGTTACCTTACGAGAATTATATATATATATATATATATATATATATATATATATATATATATATATATATATATATATATATATATATATATATATATATATATATAATCACCTTAAATGTTATTTATAATGGATAGTCATATCTGAGTAAGCGCTGTGTTTATTTATTAAACAGTATATTTATTTATTTTCGTCTACCACCTTGAATGTTTGAAAGTCTAATTTAAGAAAGATCTGCATTCTCCGGTATATATTAATGAATGTCTAACACTTAAAATACCGTAGGTAATAGCCCCTTTAATAGATTTCTTGAATATTCAGGCCGATAGACGAAAATAAATCTCATGGGGATGTCTGTATTTTCGACAATGTGTTACAGGCAGATGTTGGTTGCTCTCTGTGCGCTTTTTCATTCGTCTTCTATGAAAAGGGCTACTGCTGCGCAATATATATATATATATATATATATATATATATATATATATATATATATATATATATATATATATATATATATATATATTAATGAATATCTAACACTTAAATTAGGTATTAATCTTTTTTTTCATGAAAGCTATAAAAATAGCCTTAATTTTTTCAGGCCTGCAAACCAAATACGAACGGAAAAATTAAAATTAAAAATGAAATAAACTGTCATCAACTCCTTATGACTTCAGTGTTCACTTATATTACGTTGGCGCAAAAATAATGTCGGTTTTTTACGTTAAAAATTCGTCAAAAACCGACATTATTTTTGCACAAACCTAATATATATATATATATATATATATATATATATATATATATATATATTTGGTTGGATTGATGTGAGTTTGTGACCCTGGGTTTCACGCTTTTGCTATCGTCAGACAAACTGATTCATTTTTTTTAAATTTGTGTTTATGTAGATTGCATGTATTGGTGTTATTATGGAAGCGGGGGGAATCGTCGTCGTGATGTCGTCGTCCTAACGCAAACATATAATATATAAATAATTATATACACACACACACATATATATATATATATATATATATATATATACACACTTTTCATATATATATATATATATATATATATATATATATGTAGAAGATGTTGTTCAATGTTTCCTTTTCTTTTATTCTGTTAATTTTCATACTATCTTTTGAATTCAGAATTGCTCGCCAGTGCTAGTGAGGCAATCTTCGATGTAATTTAATCCATATCTGGGGGAAAGGAAAAATAGATGTGCTCATGTCTTTTTTGAGAGCATTAGCGCAAAAATGAACACAGAAAACTAAGCCTAGATTTGCACTCACCGATTACACTTTCCGCAGCGATAATTCTTACGCCAGCCTCACGGTTAGATTTCACTTATTTTAGCAACGTATTTAAGAAAAGAATAAGAGATGGAAAGGAACTGTTATGCGTTTGTTTCCAATCGCATAGGGGGTGGGATTCGTAATGAAGTGAAACCCAGCAAATCGAATACCGATTTTTCAAGCCCGTCATACTCGAAAAATCGACATAGTACACATATTCTTTACCTTGTTCCTACTTCATTCGACCTTGAACCGTAATCAGCTAAGTTTGAATAAAAAATAAAAAGCCGCGGGTGAAGAATTAGAAGAAGAAAGAATAATGACAGCAGCCCATCGCTTGATCGATAAAAAAAAAATAGCAGGCAAAATGGTCGTTCAAGAACGAGGTAGCATGAATTGATTGAAGGGAGCACCCTTTCGCTTGGTCGAATTCTTTCTTTGATTCGCGGGCCCACGTCTGATGCTATTTGTTTGATAGGGTCTGACAGTATCACGTACGCGAGCGATATGATATGAGAAAATTGGCGAATTAATGTTACTTGTTCAAGGCTTTTTCTTGGCTGCAATTACAGGCAGTGAGGGTTTAACGGCTGGAGTTGGAAGGGCATGGCTTGTTACAGGGAGCTATCTTTGTATCTGGCTGCTTCGACTAAGCCACTTAGATGGTAGTATCTTTGAAATGGCAGCAGAATCGAGATTATAGATACGATGGTTTTTTGGGGGGTTTTTTTATTCAGTTTTTCAAATACCAAAAGAAAAAAAACGAAGTAAAAAGTCTTTAAGAAAGCTAAATTTTGTATGAAAAATATATGTGAAAATGAAAACCAAGAATAATTCACATTTAAAGAGGATGCTTGGAAAGAGAAAATATTTTCAGTTTCCGGTTCTCTGTTAGCAATCATGGATTGCTAATGCAAATGGTGATACGCTAAATCCTCACAACGGATAAAGGGTCAGAATAGCTGAAAGAAATGAATGTCAGATATGCATTGTACTCAAAGAGATTTTATACAACGCTATGTTAAGCAAGAAATTATATACAAAGATGTACATCCGTGTCACTATTGCCCCTCTCAGAGAAACTATAACACATATACATAAAACAAGCTGTGGGAACGAGAGACAATCGAGACGTTTTCTTTTGTATTATGTTCCATTTTAAGTCAACATGGTTTTCTTCGTACTCCTGTCAATCACGTCTCGCTTCTTCAGTATATACTCAGGTCTATGTTTCTTCACATCACAAACTAACGACAATCCCGGCGTTCACCTGACTGTCGTCCTAGTAAAGGGTGGTAATAACCTTCTTCATCCTCATAATACAAATATTAAATTTATTTTGTCAACAAAGTTGCATTATTTCTGATCACTACAATCGTCACACTTCGAGATTTCTACACGTTTTATAGTATAAACCGTCCTATAAAATAGAATGATAAAAGCTGAGAGTCTTTCTATATCTCTGAGATGAGGCATGATGCACAACATCCACATCCTTCGGACCATTGTCCTCATCTTTGTGGCCATATTTATTACAACGTTTCGGCCGTTGTACGCTCCGGCCTTCTTCAGGTGGTTGGAATGTCGAACTGAACCCTTTACTTCGCTCACTGGGGTAGACTGTTCTAGTTCCACGTGCCATGTTTGATGGATGTCAGTCATCAGGAACACATGGCACAGTGGATAAAGGCGTTGGTTAGATCCAGTGACAGGACCCAAAGAGTGTGAGTTCAATACCCGGTTAAGGCAGTGGAGAACTTTCAGAGGGAAATTAACAGGAGATAACTGATAACTGACATCCATCAAACATGGCACGTGGAGCTAGAACAGTCTACCCCAGTGAGTGAAATAAAGGTTTCAGTTCGACATACCAACCACCTGAGGAAGGGCGGAGCGTACAACGGCCGAAACGTTGTAATAAATAAGGCGTCAAAGATGAGGACAATGGTTCAAAGGATGTGGATAGTGTAAATGGTGAGAGAATTAGAACACCTACCAGAGTGCATTATTCCTGGCCACAATCTAAACGACACAAGATATGCAGACGACACAATGTTAATAACAGATAACGAAAGGAAACTACAAAGACTTTTATAGAAGGTAGTGAAGGAAAGCGAGAAGAAAGGACTAAGCATCGATTGCAGTAAGAAATAATTCGTCGCTGTTAGCAAAAGGATTCGACCAAAATGCAAATTGCAACAACAATTTAAATATCTGGAAAGTGTATTATCAAAGGACGGGAAATTAATGATGGTAATCCAAAGGTGCATTGGGATATCGAAAGATCCCTTAAAATTGTTAAAAACAGAAAAATATCTCTAGAGATAAAGAAAAGAGTACTGTACTCTTGTGTAGTATCAGTCTTCGTATATAGTACTGAATACTGGACAATCTCCTGAAAGATGCAGAAGTTACGTGGAGCAACAGAAATATAGTTCTACAGAAGGGCGCTAAGAATATCGTAAACTGAATATGTGAGCAACAACGAATTTCTAGAGAAAATGAAAAAAAAACACTTATTAGCAACAGACAGTTGAAATTTCTAGGGCACTTAAGGAGGAAAAAAATCTGATACACACAGTACATATTGAAGGTACGAGAGATATAAGAAATCAACACCCAGCATACCTGGTGAGCTTGAGTGAATGGATAACAGAATAAATGAGTTTGGGAGAGATGGTAAATATACAAACGTTTTTAAGAACTACAAAGAACAGGGTATGTGGAGAGCTATGATCAACGTTTAACTATTAAGCAACGTCGAACCTTATCAGTAACTAGATGGGGAGACTGCTGGGGAATACTAGGTGCTGGAATAGTTATAACTTTGTATATATATATATATATATATATATATATATATATATATATATATATATATATATATGTAGAGAGAGAGAGAGAGAGAAAGGAAAAGGTAAAAATATGTGGGTAAGTAATCCAAGTAGATCCTAATAATATAAAGTATTAAAAGAGAGCTCACAATATATTTTTATACAGCATATAAATGAATTGCATGAAAACATTACCCATTTGGGCAAGAGTTGCTATGTTAAATATAGGTCATTGTTAATCTTCAATCATTTTTATTTTCTTTCTAGACTTGTCTATGCCATGACTTCCTCTTCATCATATTTTATTTTAGTTTTTTTTTGTTTCTTTGTCTCTCTTAATGACATTTCCCTTATTTGTTGTTTGTTCCTCTTCTTTTTCTTTTTCTTTTCTTTTCTTTTCTTTTCTTGTTTTTTTCTTTTTTCTTAACCTCCTTCTTTAATTCTCATTTTTTTTTAAAAAGTCAAAATTAATTTTTTTTTAACAAACGTTTTTGCATTGACTAGCCCCAGGGAACATATCCCGGGGATGAAATGGCCATCTGAATTGGGTAATAGATTTTCGGTTTTTATGTAATTCATACACATATATTCAAGCATTTTTTCATTGAATAATATATACATATTATGTCCATTTATTTTTATAATAATCCTATCTAGTTCTCTAATTATCTTCTTGGTGTTAAGTTGAAATGCATCAAGGAAGGTGCCGTATATCTTGTTAACCCAAGTACTTTCGATCTCCAATGAATTGCCTTTGCACATTAATGAATATAACTTCTCTGTAAATGGAATTCGGTTCTTCGATAAACAATTCCATTATCAATTACACCAGCTGCACATCCAAACTTTCAGTACCTGGTATTCCCAAGCGGTCACCCATCTAGGCAGGTTCGACGTTGCTTATCTTTGATGATCCTATGAAAACTGCTGTTACAATGTGGTGTGGCTGTAAACCTCCTAATATTTAAGTTGTAAAGACTACATCAAACAACCTTAATTGGAGCTATATTCTTTTTTTAATCATTTAACCCCAGTAAAGACACTAAAAACATGAGTTACTGAGTGAGAACGGAAAAGAAAAAAGAGGGGTATTATTAAAGAGAAGAGGACAATAGAAGACTAATCAGGAAAACAGTAGATAATTATTGAGATTGCATTTAAATTATTGAAGATCAACACTGACTGGAAATGATGTAGCCGAAAGAGTGTTCTACAAGCGAGAAGTGCGAGAAAAGAAACGCTTAGTATAGAACCTACGGTTACTTCTAGCCAATTCAACTTGATGGTACTTATTTTGCTAGTCTAGTACTGTGCTTAAATTCATAAAGTCTAGGTACAACAGAGAAGAGCTCATCTGATCAATTACCTTGATAGGATTTAACGATTAAGCAACAGGGAAGCAACTTTGCGGCGGCGAGGAAGTGACTGAAGAGGAGATGCCAGGTCAGGACCAATAATATTGCTGATTCTTCTTTTATCAAGAACAAGCAGCATGGACGGTGTTGCCCGTGCTTGATTCAAAATATTCGCTATCACTTGACTTAAAATATTTTTGCCCTTCCTTGCTTTCAAAGGAGTTCCCCTTGACGTGCTGATCTTGCTACATGCCTTACTTCTTGCCTATCTCACACTGCGATTTTTTTCTAAGCTCTATTCTAAACATTAAATCTGTTACGAAAAAAGAACTAAACAAAATGAACACGAAACGATCAGCTTTAAAAAAAGACTCGTAACTGGAAAAACCCAATGAAAAAAGAATGTTAACAACAAATACTTTTTCACACCCAACCAGTTCTGCGGAATCAGAATCAACGTTGAGTTTAAGCAAGCGAATGAGACAATTGTAGTAAAGTGCCATGAAGATTTCAATTTTTCCCACTTGTGACGAATGCAGCTATCGATTTTTTTTTTTTTTTGCATGCTGGCATGCTAGTTAACATTCGTGTCAGTCAGCTGTTGGCTCTCACGCTGGCCAATAGAATTTTCTTGACTATTTGTGGCAGTCAGCTATTGACTTTCACTCTGGCCAGTACAAAATGGCCGCAAACTACATGAAAACTGCTGTAGAAGCATGAAAAAATCAATTATTTCCACTATCGATGGGAGTTGGAAAATGCAATGTCGGTCTTGGCCTTTCCTCTAACTTGGAGCATGTGCATGTAAATTTTGGTGTAAATCCGTCGAAAATTGCGGCCGTACATTCGTTACACACACACACACACACACACACACATATCCTGCCTTTTATAGATAGAGATTTCTAAATATATAGCACTAGAAACGGATTATGTAGCGGCAATATCCAAAGCATCGACGAATAGAAGACTTTGTTCAATTTTCTTTTTCTAAGAATTAAATTTATTTCTTTTTTCCCATTATTTGCTTCGTCACAAGTAAGGAAACGTTTTCCTTTCTTTATTATTAATTTGACGATCGTTTACGTCTCTTGTTTACTATTTTTAAGGGAGAAAGTCATAAAAAAAAACCTAGTGAATCTAATATTATTCATTTATAGAAAAGTCAATAAAGAGCAACTTGTTTTTTTCATTTACGAAACAATAGACAACCGATACTTCCTAACATGTTTTTTTTTTTAGTCTTTTCAACTTGTCTATTTGTCGACTGCGAATTTATATCAGATTAAACCAGGCGCATCTGTGGTTTTGTTCAGGTGGAAAAAAGTCACAAACCTTTTCGTCTTCCACTTTTACGATTACTTTAACTTGCAATATTCGCTAACCGAGCAAACAGTGAAAGAAATGTCCTCTAAAGAAATGAAATTCTTCCTCTCCATTAAAGAATAAATAAAAATGACAAATATTTAAGAAGAGCTTTAGTCGATATTCCATTTATTTTAATTTACTCGAATTAGTACTAAATTTTATGCGCGGATGGTGCAACGGCTATCGTTGCTGAAAAAGAAAGTGGCGATCCAAGTCCAAATTCCGGTCGATTTTGTTTCGTTTCCTTTGTACCAAAGCCTCTGGGAAGAGATATGGGTCCATCTTCCCCCTGTTAAGATTTTAGATAGCAAAACAGACTTGACTCCTTTGACTTGCAGCTTCACACAGTTTAGTAGAAGGAACACGTTGAATTTCAAACAAGGCTGAAGAGGGATGGGCTACGGTAGACTTACTTTTTGAATTTTTTTAATAATTTAGCCCCAGTAAGATCTTTCTTTATCTGTGATGAGATAGTGTAATTATTTACACTATTTACATTGAAATTCCAATCACCTGAAGAAAGCAGGAGTGTACAATAGCCGTCGTGAATATAGCAACAAAAATGAGAACAACAGTCCGAACAATGTAAATATTGAAAAAAATAACCTCCTTCTTCTTTATCTGCCATGCCTCTTCAGGGTGTAGTTAATCATGGCTCTCCACTATTTCCTGTCTTCCGTAGCATTTAAATTAACCTTTTATTTTTATTATTTCTCTCAAAACCTGTTCCGCCATCCATTTATTCAAGCTCACTAAGGAATCTATGCGCTGTTTTCCTCTGTCTTCTTACGTTCTATTTGTTCTTAGAGTATCGGATTTTCCAACCCCACTTTCTTCATTAGGTGCCCTAGAAATGTCAAATTTGTGAAACTGTGATCTGCCTGCCCGTGGGACCCAGTTTGCGATGCGCCTGACCGGCCGGCCAGTCACCGCCCATCTCTGAACCGGTGGGCGAAAGCGCATACCCGAGTTCGCTTGGTCTGCCCGACTATGTGACTTGCGGTCCACCGGCCCGTGGGACCGGTTACACGTTCCTCTATGTTAAGTATAAGTTTCTTTTTTGTTGCCTTTTTCTCTAACACTTCTCTTAAATCCTTAGAATTACATCCTTAGAAGAACTATAACGATTTTATATCACATGATTAAACACTGAAAAGAATATTGCAGCTTACGTTCCTAGATACTCGTTTTATCATTTCACCCCAAATAAGATGCAAGGGGTTAGTTACTGAGTTTGAAAAAATATCAGAAAAGGAAAAAATAAACTGTTAAAGAGAGAGAATAATAAAACTACATGAATTACGAAGCCAAAAGACAGCGATTTATATTGCATTTAAACTTTTGAAAAGCAAGAAGCCGGAAGAGAGTTCCACATATATTATCCTTATTCATTCGAGACTATACTCAAGATGTGTCGTTTCTTCATTGAACTGCAAATAAATATGGCTATTTTCAAAATATTCTACTAAAATATCCAGTCAATACTACGTATGATAATGTTTAGAGAAGCTACGCTTTGCTGATCATTACTACTGAAAAACGGATTAATTCATCACTGGTTGACTCCTAGAAGAGTTTTTCAGTTGTCATCGGAATCCACACTGTAGAAATTGGCGATGAACATATTTGAGACAGAGTCACCTTTATTTGCAGGGAAATCGATAAAAGCTGTTCCGATTTCAATAATGCCATGGATTAATATCTCTCAGTCTGATCCCCATTTGCACTGTCCTATTTTGCTTTGTCCGATTTCACTCAGTTACATTGTGCGATGTCCTATTTCGCGCTGTCCCATTTTTCTCAGTCGCATTTCATTCCGCCCCATTTTGCTCTGTCCCATTTTGCTGTATCCCATTTCGCTATGTCCCATTTCGCTATATCCTATTTTGCTCTGCGCCATTTTGCTCTGTGCCATTTTGCTCTGTGCCATTTTGCTCTGTACCATTTCACTCAGTCAGGTTTTGCTCAGACACATTTCGCTCTGTCCCATTTTCCTCTGTCCCATTTTTTCTTAGTCACATTACATTCTGTCCCATTTTACTTTTCCAATTTCACTCAGTTACATTGTGCTGTGTCCCATTTTGCTCTGTCCCATTTTGCTCAGTCACATTTCATTCCGTCCCATTTTGCTCTGTCCCATTTTGCTCTGTCCCATTTCACTCAGTCACATTTTACGATGTCCCATTTTGAGATGTCAATTATGTTCTCGGGCATTTTACACTGTCTCAATTCGAACTGTCTCATTTTCCGATATCGTGATGTTCCTGGTCGCTGTCATGTCACGATAGATTAGGAAATAAAAATTGAACGACTAACTCATTGCACATAAAACTGGAACATTAAAATCTGTTACACCCGCTGACAACCTTAGCAAGGGCAAAAAAACGGTGTTTACGAGGAACGAGATAAACAAATTGATTGATCGTATCTTAATGATTTTTCATGGATTTTGTAATTTTTTGAGTCATCTAGGCCGAGGTTTAACATGTTGACAAGATAGCGTCAAAAAGCGACACCCTACTGCTTGCCCGAGGATCTTTCACTTTGCCAGGGATGGTCGTTAATTGGCATTTTTTTATTTCAATTGTTGTCGAAGAGGACATTAAAAAATAGATAACATTTTAGATCTGACTGCATTTGGTATTTGTACCTACTGGTTGATTTACCGCGTGGACATGGCTAATAATAGCGATTATGATGCCAACACACACAGGGGAATATATATATATATATATATATATGTATGTATTCTTGTGTATACAGCGTACTAACATTCATAACTGTCCCCCAACAAATGAAACAATAGTTAAAACGTTATTTCACATAGCCGAAATGGAAGAATATGCTCGATACATCAGTGGTGGCTCAGGCACATTTAAGTTTGACCAACACACGCATAGTCCATCTGTGATTTATACTGCAACTATGCTGTTCCTATCTTATTTGGTGTGATAAATATGAAAAAGGCTGCCGCGCTCAAACCCTCGCACTTCATAAGTCACTATTATAGAACTGATGGGGAGACGTCGATGATTATGCTAGCACGATCAACATATATATATATATATATATATATATATATATATATATATATATATATATATATATATATGCGTGTGTTTGTGTGTGTGTGCAGGTATGTAGAAAAATAGGAAAGAACACGTTAGGTAAATAATCCACGGTTCTTTAGTATTAGGTTGGTGCAAAAATAATGACGTAATATTGTCGTTTTTTGACGTTAAAAAATACGTCAACAAACGAAATTATTACGTCATTATTTTTGCACCAACCTAATATTTTTGTTTTTATTTTTAAAAAAACAGTTCTCCATTCAGAAGTAGAGCTTAGATTATAATTATAAGGAATCATATTTTTTAAAAAATAATTATATATATGTGTGTGTCTGTGTGAGTGCGTGTGTGTAAACAAAATTGGTACGGCACATCTAATATAACCAAGAATAGCAGAGCCAGTATATTATCTGCATTAACACATACCCATACAGGCGCCCACAATCATGCCCACATGCACGCACACACACACATATATATGTGTGTGTATGTGTGTGTGTATCTGTGTGTGTGTGTGCGTGCGTGCAATGATACAATGCAATCGTCTGGCCACGTACCTGATGATTAAGTTTGGTATAAGAAATATACTGTCGCCTCTGGGTATTGACATCAATGCCCATTTCTATATTTATATACGGTTTATCCCTGATAACTTAACCCTTATGAGTTTAACCCATAAAGATAGCATACCTTTACAACTATATCTTATCACAAACACAGAAACATACACACAAATCCTGAAGCCATCGGACGTCTATCCACATTGAAGTGCTGTGATACAGCTAAACAGTCTGTCTGTGGATAACAATAAATATGCTCTCAGGAAATCTTGTTGAGCTCTCTGGTGAAAACGCTAATTTTAAAAATAGTGGCTGCTACTGCTATTAACACATTGCTCTTCAACTAGGAATTGAGCTCTCCTGGCCACTGATGTAACTCGTATAGAAAACGTTAAAATTTCCCTTTCTATCTGCCGTGCGACGATAGCCTAGGGGTTGGCATGGTCGGGTTTCGATCACGGCTTGAAGCAATCGGATATCTAGCCACACCAAAGTGCTGCGATACAGCGAAACAGTCAGTCTGTGGATAACAATATATATATATATATATTAATGAATATTTTAAAGGAAGCTTCCTGGTGGCTGATCATGCCAGAAATTGAAATAGAATTTATTAAAAGACTCTGCGACGACCTGCTACTTTATGAGAGGTTCATTGAAAGTAACAGAATGAATTTAAATTCAAATCAAGGGTTAACCAAATTCATTAGTAATGATTGTTTCATGGCAAATCATTGACGGCACGAAAGAGCGCCAGTTGACTGCAAAACTATTTCTATCCGTCGTGACGTGAATGTTTTTAGTAGGAGTGAAATCACCAGGGGAAAATGATGGTACTGGAAATAGATAAATATGGCTATATTAATATTTATTAATATTCTTTATTTTTACTTGGTAAAACATTATTTTTTCTCCTTATAATATTCGTTTAGAATTAGCAGTGCATAGTAGTATGTATTTTCTCGTATTTGCTCAAACATATATCGTAGAAATGTATTCGTGTGTATACAGCGTACTAGCATCCATGACTGTCCCCAACAATGGAACAATAGTTAAAACGTTATTCAACATAGTCGAAATGAAACAATATGATCGATATATCAGCGATTACTCAGGCACATTTATGTTTGTTCAACGCCTGCCGAATCAATCCGTGGTTTATACCGCACCTGCGCTGTGCCTATCTTTTCTGGTGTGCTCAAAATCTCGCTCTTCATAAGTCGCGATTATGGCATTATTTAGGAGACGCCGATGATTGTGCTAGCACGATCAGCATATATATATATATATATATATATATATATATATATATATATATATATATATATATATATATATCTGTGTGTGTGTATGTGTGTGTATTTGGGAGACGTCGATGATTGTACTAGGACGACCAACATATATATATATATATATATATATATATATATATATATATATATATATATATACACACTGCGTGCCAAATTATTATCGAAATAATTTTTTTCTAATATTTCAAAAACCTTCCAATCAATTCACACAAAATTTTCACCCAATGTTGGCAATTCTGATCTGCGCAATCACTGAAATTTTTGTACTGATCTGCGCAATGCAAACAAACTGGCACCATATTTGTTATCAGCACGGTGATTTGAGCGTGCCAAATTATTAGAAAAGTCTAAGAATTTAGTGAAATGATGGGCCATAAAAGCAGTTTAAGTGATGCTGAAAAGAAAATTATCACCTCAGAAAGGAAAATCTAACCTAGAAATTTCGAAAATGATAGGGAGGTGTCATCAAACAGTGGAGAAGTTCACCGCCGACCGTACACAAGTACGCAATAGGGTAGGTTCTGGCAAGCCGAGGGTTATTTCACGTCGTCTCATGTCACGATTTGAACGAGAGGCCACGAATAACTCTGGACTTAAAAATCAAGAGCTTTTCAGTCACATTGGGGATCCTACTGTATCTAAAAGTACTTGGTGTCGGTATCTGAGGGGAATAGCAAACAACAGTCAAACCTGTATCGAAGCCTCTGTTGACGAGAAATCACATTCAAAAACGATTGAAATGGGCCGAGGACAATATGAAAATTGACTTCTCTAAAGTTTTTTTCACAGACGAAACTCGAGCAAAACTTGACGGGCCAGATAGATGGTGCAAAGGCTGGGTAATGAACGGATAGAATCGACATCAGCATTTGAGACGCCAACAAGGTAGTGGAGGCATAATGATCTGGGGTGGTATTATTGGAAAAACATTAGTGGGCCCATGGAGAGTACCAGATGGCGTCAAAATGACTGCTGATGCATACATAGCGTTTATGAAGGAGCATCTTGAGACGTGGATGAAAAGGCAAAGAGTTGCCTTCAGAAGGGCTATTGATTTTATGCAAGATAATGCTCCCTCACATGCTGCTCACAAGACTACTGAATATTTGAAACAGTTAGGCTTCGATGGACCTCGAAAAATGAAGTGGCCAGCAAACTGTTCGGATTTGAACCCAATCGAAAACCTTTGGAGCACCATGAAGAGAAGACTGTACGCCAACGGACGACAATTCAGGAGCAACGCTGAGTTGTCGGAAGCAATTCTTGACATATCTCGCGGCATTACAGCAGATGACATCCTACAATTAAGAAATTCTATATATCGTCGACTTCTTCAAGTAATTTTGAAAACAGGGAAAGCACATTCTCTATTAATTTGTTTAAAACTGTGCCTTTGTTTCTATCTGTTATTATTTGTTTGATAATCTTATTTATTAGCTTCTTTTGATCATAAACATTCACATGCAACATTAATAAACGTTTTGTTTCCTCAATTCTGGGAATTTTACTATAAATTTTTAATAATTTGGCACGCTCAAATCACCGTGCTGATAACAAATATAGCGCCAGTTTTTTACATTGCGCAGATCAGTACGAAAATTTTAGTGATTGGGCAGGTCCGTTTTGCCAACATTGCGAGAAAATTTTGTGTGAATTGATTGGACGGTTTTTGAAATATTAGAAAAAAAAGTCATCTCGATAATAATTTGGCACGTAGTATATATATATATATATATATATATATATATATATTAAGTGGGAGACGGTCTTGATTGATTCATATGTTCCGCTTTCTTCCTTCTGTCATCTTTCGGCCGGCTGATCGCTACTTCATTTTTTTATTTTTTTAATTGGGGAGTAAAGTAAAATAGAGAACTTCAACAAAAGGGATTTTTTTAAACTTGTCTATTTTATTAAACACGTCGACGTGTACGTTTTTATCTCGCCAGTGTGGTCGTTCTGTCCTTCTGAATGGGGAGCAAGTTCCCTGAGACACGATATAACCACTTCTGATCTCTTTGATGTCTAAAAACTTTCTAAATCTAACATTCCCACGTTCAGCTAATCCAATCAAAATCGAGATGCCTATTTTGTCTACCACCTGACCTTAAAGTTCAGCCTAAGAAGGTGTGAGCCAAATACTCTGCCACTAAAACTATTATTTAACATTCCTTACCCACAAAAAATATTATTTTTTTAATTTTATTTCAACTATATATATATATATATATATATATATATGAACCTAAAGAGCCAGGTAAACCTACTTAGGTTTCACCTACACGGATCGTCAGGGAGAACTGGTCAAAAAGGCTGGCTCTTTAGGTTCATATTTATATATATAAATATATGTATATATGTGTGTGTATATATATCTATAGATATATGTATATATATATGTGTATATATATATATATATATATCTGTATATATATATGTGTATATATATATATATATATAAATATATGTATATATATATATATATATATAAATATATGTATGTATATATATATATATATGTGTGTGTGTGTCTGTGTGTGTGTGTGTGTGTGTGTGTGAATTGGGATCAAATAGGCACCAAATATGAATGGGAATCCGACAGAATGATAAGATAAAAACAAATAAGAAAGGTTTATCTATCTAATATTTTTAACTTTTATAAAATCTTCATCAGGTTATGAGATATGGAGAAAAATAAAAAAAAAGATATTCTTGTATTTTTATTTCTATGTTGTTTCATTTTCATGGTTAATCACAAATTACGTGCGTCTGATTTGTTAAACAGCGCTAATATAAATTATGGCTTTCTGAGCTGAAGGAGACGACGGTGCGTCCATTCAAAGTTCCAAGAAATTACGGATTCCCAGCCTAACTGAAGAACCATAAATATTGCTTTATGCATGTAAGCGTATCATAAGTCTTGTTTATCTAAGTGGGATTCATATAATATATATATATATATATATATATATATATATATATATATATATATATATATATATGTATGTGTGTGTGTGTGTGTGTGTATGTATGTAAATGTGTGCGTATCGATTACTTTAAAAGCTTAGCCATATATCATATGTTCTTTCCCCACACCAAGACCATCTTCCCTTATTTAACAATGGTGTATGCTAATAAAGAGACACACCCTATCTTGCATATTACGCTCAAAACAAGATATTTAATTTTTCCCAGATGTGACCAATGTAGAAAAATAACCAATCCTCGGACTAGCTAAACTTTACAGACAAACACGCACACACACAAATTATATATATATATATATATATATATATATATATATATATATATATATATATATATATATAAGCTATTTATATAAAACCAAAATTACCGAAAATCAAGGAAGACACATATGGTTCTTGAAATTTAAAATGAACTTAAATTTGCAGAAGAGGCACTCTGTGACATTCACACGGCACTACAATTATAAAACTCATGAATGATATCACAGCCGTATGACGTCAGTAATATTGAAAACTTTAAGAGAAAAAGTTTAAATTCACAGTTATCCTATATATTTAACAAACTTGAACTCCATTTATCTATTTTTATGTATACTTTCTATATATATATATATATATATATATATATATATATATATATACTAGCTGGTCACTCGTATTTGAGGATAACCATCATTTAGGACGGCTAGCAAGTCCCTATTGTAGATGCCCGCCTAGGCATATTTGTGTTTATTCAACAAACCTAGAGCCAACCTGTAGTTTATACTGCAACTATGTTGAGCGGACCATAGTTAAAGTTTCTCGGAGGGAGCGCATTATCTAGTGTGATCAGCAATCCAGGCCGGCACACTCAAACACTCGGTCACGACGACTTGTGACTTCGTGCTATCACAGCTATCGACGGCCCCAAGTGTTCCGTCTAGCCATTTTACGCCCGTCGTTTGGTTTTCAGGCACTTTCCAAAGGTGGCCCGCACAGAGAGAAAGACAAACAGACAGACACAAAATATGTTTAATCGAACACTTGCTGCCTCGATACAAACAACACACTCACACCCACATCCACACACACAGACACACACACACACACACACACACACATATATATATATATATATATATATATATATATATATATATATATATATATATATATCCAGTAGGGGGCATAATATAAGGAACGGAAACAACAAAGACATAAATATGTGTATTACTTAAAAAGTAATGCATGATTAGCAATGAAATTTTTACCGGATAAAGATTTTATATATATATATATATATATATATATGTGTGTGTGTGTGTGTGTGGAGAGAGAGAGAGAGGTGGGGAAGAAATAGACAGACAGAGACAAACCGAGAGAGAGAAAGAGAGAGGCACACAGAAAGACTGACCACCCATATAATCCGTAAAATGAAAGTGCCTAAAACCCGACCCTGCCAATATTAATCCTGTCAATGAACAAAAAGTTTTTTAAAAAGTATAATGTTCAATACCTCTAGAAACCAAAATAGCACAAGTCTGTAATGGCAGCAAACATACACACACAAAAAAGAAACGTTTAGAGGGTGCGATCCCGAAAACCAGTTTAGCGTGAAACTCAATGTGACGATTTCAGTCTCTGAACGCTTTTTTATAACGAATACTCATGTGCAAAATATTTTGTAGATTAATTTTGTTGGCTTTTCGTAATATATGTTTCAGTATTTTTAATCGTTACCCGTTCCCCTATTCCTCTTCTTATTATTTTTTTTTAATTAGTAATAGTAGTACAAGTAGTAGAATTAGTAAAGAAAGTATAGTGTGACCCAAAAAAATGGGAATTTTTTAAGTGCATATTGCCATACATGAGCAAGTGGCAACACTGCGAGACAATGACCTTGAGCAAGTAAACATTTCGCCATTTAGAATTCAAAATGAAATTCATAGTAACCCAGCTGAGATACTGCAGCAGTCAATGAGGAATCTCAACAGCAGATTTCAAGAATGCATTCGTACAGGAGTCCGCCATCTACAGGACGTAATTTTTAAAAAATAAAAATTCTATCATTGTTTCTTAAATGGCATGGTTTAAGGTTTCAATTACTATGAATAAAATATTTTTCTTCCATCACTCTTGGTTTTATTGGATTGTTAAAAATTTCCCATTTTTTGGGGTCACGCTGTGTTATAAGATTTCGTTAGAAACAAAGAAAAGCGTATTAAAATGTTACGTAATATCAAGGTTCCAGTATTACAATGAGTGCAAGACAATCTCCTCACAATTGAACAATATGTTTAAGACGACTTAAATATTGTTCAACAGAAGGATGCTGAGAATACCATAGACTGGAAATGTGAGCAACGATGAAGAAAATGGAAACAAAAAGGACACATGCTTAAGCTCAGAAAGAGACATTTCTAGGGTACATAATGAGGAAAGAGGGGTTGGGAAATATGATACTCACAAGACAGATTAAAGGCAAGAGGGACAGACGAAAACAGCGCAAAACCTACCTAGCGAGCTTTAATAAATGGATGTTTTTAGGAGAGATAAGAAAAAGAAAAAATATTAAGAGCTACAAAGGATACGGAAATCGTGTGAGTGCCATGATTGTCAACGGCCTGTTGGAACACGATACACAGAAGAAGAAAAAACAATTCTTTATTGTGTTACTATTATTAACCCATTACTTGCCATGACCCTAAATTGGGGATCTGTTAAAATTAAACTCAATACATGTTATTCCTTGTATTTACATTAAATATCTTACATATATTGCATTTGCAAAGTTGTTATTATTAGCCGTAAGAAGACACTTTCTGTCGTAATTTTACGTTTCACGAGTAGAAAAATAATGACTATTTTGAAAAGTATTTTCTTATTATTTCTAATCAATATTATTTTTTGATGTTTTATACACATATATATTTGATGTTCTAGTTTCTATAAAAACGACAATGGTAACTACTGAAATTAAACATAAGGAATAAATAAACCCCTAAGACACCTGTCTGGGCCAAAAATGCGCATTAAAAAAAATTGGCAGTTAATGGGTATATAAGTATGAATATTATTGTAATAATGTGATTCGAAAATCTTCGGTAAAATTTTGTCTTTATTCATTTTTGACTAGAATGTCTTTCATTTAATGGTATTCAACCTCTAATATTTGCCATAAAGTTTGTTTTTTTTATTATTTTTATTATAGTCATTATTATCGATATTAAATCAGTATATTTGACATCTTATTTTTGGCACCCAACTTGTTTTAATAGTATACATTATAGTCTTATGCGAATATCTAAGATAAAGCATAATCATTGCTAGTAAGTTTTGACTATATTTATACCCGAGTTATAGACTAAATAAAGATTTTATGTTATTTGGACTACGCAAATGTTTACACCGATTTCTTTTGAACATTGACTAATTATATTAAGGAGTTCTCAATTTGTTCAAGTTATTTACTCTTTATGAAAAAAAAAACCAACAACATTGTATCCAATGAAGTTATCATGCTTTGTCTTACCCTTATAATATAATGCTGTTAAAAGAAATCACTTAGCCTCGGTGAAAATACCTTCGCTCATACATTAGCAAGACAACATCGGAAGGCTAAAATGATTAACTTATATTCAATTAAATATAAGCACTCCTTTAAATTGACTTCTTTCAATATCATTCTTGAATTCCATGAGATTTAAAAGCTGAATTCGCCATCACATTTTGGAAGTTTGAGTGTAAGAAATCGGGAACCCAGATCAAAATTATGTTTAAAAAACAATGTCCAAAATTCATAATTTCTACCATAGACAGTCATCAACAAGAATATTATTGAGGAAAATACAGAAATTCTATTTTTAGTCATTTCGCCGCCAAGCAAGACACGAAAGCCACTAGGAAACAAAGGGTTACTAAGTGTTAGAGAATATGAGAAAAGATTACTATTAAGTAAAGAGGACAATAAAAGAACAAGAATTAAGACAGAAGATAATGACTAACATTGCATTTAAACTTTTGAATATCAAAATTGACTGAGATGTAAAAAGCTGGAAGAGAATTCGACAAGTTCGATAGAAAAAACTGTTAACATAGAACTTACGGTTAAATCTATCTATTTCAACTGTAAAATGATGAAACCTTGACTCCAATCCCTTACTGCTCTCAAATTTATAAAGTCTAGATACCAAAAAGTAAAGCGATATTTATTCTGTTATCTACAGAAATGTGGCACGAGGCCGAAAAGGGGATTGAGGAGAGGACGGTCTTCTTCTGTCTTAACTATAACGTAGCTAGCCCCAAGCACTGACCCAATTGTAAAAAACAATATTCCTTACACCAAAACAAACCATTCATACGTACCTTTCTTACTACAAACACCATAATACCTCTTTGTCTCTATGAAAATACTAACCACTCCCCATATTTACAATTCGTTGTCTGTGGGTGGGGGATAAAAAAAAAGAAAAAAAAGGAAAGCTGATGAGAACAGTTACCATGAAAGTATTTATAGAAAAGGCTGTTGTAACAGTTGAAAAGGGGCTGAAGTCGAGATGCCAGATAAATTTTCTTGCGGAGTGAAATAGCTATATAAATGAGGTATTAAATTCCCTTTATATGTAATTTATTTATACTGCTCTGTAATAAATACATTGAGCTCGCTTTGTGGATCGGTTTTAATATTGTATATTACTATATCATTAGGATTCAGTATCTGTCTATATTTCTGAGATGAGATATTATGTACACCATTTACATTGTTCGGACTATCGTCCTCATCTTTGTTGCCATATTTATCACTACGTTTCGGCCTTTGTACGCTCCGGCCTTCTTCAGGTGGTCGGAATGTCGAACTGAACCCTTTATTTCGCTCGCTAGGGTAGACTGTTCTAGCTCCAAGTTAAGGCGGTAAAGAACTTGGAAAGTCGAATTAACGGGAAATAACTTGTAAGTTACAACTAATGGACATGGCACGTGGAACTAGAACAGTCTACAACAGCGAGCAAAATAAAGGGTTCAGTATTACTGCAGATTCTTTGGATTTTATCGAGAAGAGCAGGAGCACCAGGCCAAATGTAGCAGCACTATTCAAAACATTATTTACACTATTTACATTGTTCGAACTGTTTCCCTCATCTTTACTGTCACCTTCACGACGTTTCGGTCGTTTACGATCAGGTCTTCTTCAGGTTATATTTGTTGGAATTTCGAAACGAGCGCGTTATTTACTCCACGGGGGTAGATCGTTCTAATTCCACGTACCAAGACTTTGGATATCTCGGTTAAGTTAATACACCTTGATAATTGTTTTTATATTTATCCACTGGGTCGTGTGCCCTTGGGATACATAGCCTAGTGGATAAAAGCATTGTTTGACTGATCCAAAAAATGATATGACCCAAAGACTTTTGAGTTCAACCCTTGATTTCAGTGATAACTGATAACTGACATCTACTGGACATGGCACGTGGAACTAGAACAGTCTAGCCCAGCGAGCGAAATAAACGGTTCAGTTCGACATTCCGACCACCTGAAGAAGGCCGGAGCGTACAACGTCCGAAACGTTTTGATAAATATGGCAACAAAGTTGAGGACGATGATCCGAACAATGTAAACAGTGTACATTAGGATTCACTTGTACTACTTACCCACGGATTTCTCTCTCTCTCTCTCTCTCTCTCTATATATATATATATATATATATATATATATATATATATATATATATGTGTGTGTGTGTGTGTGTGTGTGTGTGTGTGTGTGTGTGCGCGCGCGCACATGTTTGTTTTCTATGTGTATGAGAGTTGTAATGCTTATCGGCGCGAAAGTGAAACCGCCTAGCAGACTTCAATTTTTGGTCATTTCTTTTACGTCCACTTCGCGAAGTATTATGTAGAAAAGCACACTGGACTTTCTTGCCTTGTTTAGCTGCTAGTCTAGGAGAAGGAATGCTCTGAATTCAAATCAGTTAAGTTTTGGAGATTTCGTGGCACACTCTTCAAGTTCCTTCGAAATTGTGTCTGCTTCAGCACAACACTTAATCGATATTATGAAATCGCCAAAGCTACAAAAATGAGGATAAGAGTCGTATTAATAATAAGAAGAATGAGGAATTATCTATAACAGATATTTGAAGAGAAATAAAATATAAAAACACGTATTCCCTGCTGATTTCAAATCAGGTTTCGTTTTCGAAAAGTTATCACGTTTTCTAAAAAAAAAAAAAAAAAACGAACATCATGGTCGAGAGTTGCCGCCATAATTGTACAAATCTATATGAAAACTTTGGCAGCTACAGACTAAGTGAATACATAATATCCGTACTCAACACAATTTACTTAAAACTCTTCTCCACTCTGCGATTCATTGAATGGCTTTTAAACTGAGTCCATTAACTCAAGTGCTTGCAGCATTTGCCTTCGTGAAAATGTCGCTAAAACTTCTTTTTTTATGCATTTCATGTGAGTAAAGTATCTGAGAAAATACGCGTATAAATTCATTCTTTTATGAAGGAACTGAATTTTCACTCAACTATGTGAAAGAAAAGTATTGCCGAAATCCAAACAACAGGTCGCAGAAATGGAAGACTCTATGATAAAGTAATTCTTCTCCGAATATGGATATATTATCTACAATTCAAACTCTCCACACAATGGAAGAATAACGCTCATAACGTTAGAAGGAAAGCTCTGTCTGATTTTAGCGTGTATATTATTTGATAATGCTAGTCTGCACGTCACTGCACAAGCTGTAATGACACCCAAGTTTGGCCGTATTTGAATACACCGGTACACACTATCTTCTACATGTTTGTCTCATTATTAATATCATTTCTAAATTAGACTCCCATAAGGCAAGCGAAGATGACGTGATCCCAGCCGTCATCCTAAAGAAATGCGCTCCCAAAATGGCTCCATTCCTCTCCAAATTCTACAACTACTGACTTGCTGCTTACTGGTTTCCATCTTGTTGAAAGTCATCATGTGTAGTTCCTATTTTTAAGAACACTGGAGAATCATCTGACCCCTCTATCGCCCTATTAGTCTCCTGTCGCTTTTTGACAATGTATACGAGGTTTTAATCAATGCTGAAAAGGTTAAGCATCTTACCTCTCATAACCTACTAACAAACAATATGGCTTCCGTTTTGCCAGGTTTACCGCTGATATGCTATCAGCCATCACTGAATATACATATGATCGACGCCAACAAAGTCTACGGGCAAATGCTTTTCAAGTCAGTTGTTGGGTCGGGAAGTAGCAAAAAAAAGGCGATTTTCTTACTTAATCGACAATGTCTTCTTTCTGCCTCGAGAAAGCGAACTTCTTTTTTTATCTGACTTCTCACTAAGTTTCGGTCACGGAAAAAAGAGCCCTACACTCCTTGGCCACTTCGCTCACTATTGGCTGTTTCACTGACTGTCGGTCATTCTACTGACTACTCATTATATAAATACTAGCTGTGGGACCCACTACCCGCTTGTGTTCCACCAACAGGAAAAGGGGTGCACCCAGACAGCATTCGGGTGGTCAGTTTTTTTCAAAGGACTCTAGTATCTAAAATCACTAACAAAACTTTATGTTTAACGTTTCAAAGTTTGGCTAGAGACAGGATTCGTAAAAAATCCTTGTCATTAAATTTACTTAAAGATGAGCTGGAGACGAGATTCCTGAGAAAACTTGGTCATTAAATTGACTTAAAAGGAAAAATAATCTATCTATTCATCCCCTACGGATGTGGGGGAAATTGTACTGTAAATGAAAATACTAATTCTTATCGAAATATTTATTCATCAATATCACCTCCATTGTTGTTAAAAACTTCATTGCATCTTTTAACAAAATTATAAATGCTACATTTGTAAAATTCTTTAGATTTTTACGAAACCAGCTGATGTTCAACCTCTTAATTTGATATGAAGTTTAGGTCATCCAAATGGTTCTGCAAATCCCTAAACAGGTGAGACTCAAGTGTTGGACCGGGAGAATATGAAGATGGAATCAATTGCTTATTGTCTAAACATACATAATGAATATCACATCATACACTCAACATGATCTTCTTTGGGTGAAGTTCTTTCGGTTGCTGATCAGTTCTGTTTCCTTGATGACGATGCTTAATCAGTCAGTTATGTGCCATGCGTGATACACGCTTAGGCGATCATGTATTTTTCGATACAAGACTGACGAGGCAGATTTTTCCCCCGCTGTCGGTTTCCATTTCTTTCTGCGGTAGACCAGTTGCTATCCAAGGCTATAGAATCCGGTCTGCCCTGCTATTTACCCATAGCTGGGGGAAGAAAAGTGTTTATACCTATCCCAGGGTTATTAGTAAGTAAGTAAATGTAATGGATCTGACTGGAATTCGAACTCGGCTCTCCGATTCCTTAACATAATTGTAAATGATACACTTATTATTGCTAGTAAAAAATCCTTTCCAAAAACAAAGTACTGAAGTTAGCGTGTAAGCAATGACTCCCAACAATCTACAGGTTGTCGGAGATTCTCCCCACAGACAGTTGTGGCGGTACCCAGTTTACAACTATTGAAACGTTTCCAATTAATTGCTATTCGCGTAGCGTTCAGGAAGTCAGAAAACGGCGATTTAAGTTGCATTTAAATTTTTGAAGATTGTAGATCGTATGACTAACATTAAACATCCCAACCAGTCACCTAGTCGTAGTAGCAGTAACAGAAGATTTCAAATCGTCTGCCTCGATTTCTTTTTAACGACCATCGCTTTATGTTTCAGTTTTAAAACAGGAACACCATCACCAGAAACAACTTTCAATCAACGCATCGACCCCATTATTATGCTGGATGCATTTTGCCGCATCCTTTGCGTTGACACGTTCATGAAACTCGGAATACAACATATCAGATGGTTTCTTTAGTTCGGACGAAAATAAGGGCGAAATATATTTTAATCATTGCATAAAGGGTGTTTCATTAAGCCGAATTATATATAAGTTTGTTTCATTAAGCCGAATTATATATAAGGGTGTTTCATAAAGCGGGATCAAAGTCAATTGAAAAATTATTCATTTCTCTATTAGATCATGTTAAGCCATGACAATTATGCGTGAAAAATAATATCGCCCAAATGTTCGCCAAATCTGAAAGAAAAAGAAAAAAATATCATTCGACGCTTAAACTTAATTCGCATTAAAAAACGGTCAAAGTTATTGAAACACACTTTATTAAGTAGGACGACAAAGCCACTAAGAGGCAAGGGGTTACTGAGAGTGAAAGTAAATGAGAGGACGTTAGTGAGGCGAAAGGAGTATAAAAGAAGCGGATTCAAGAAAACAGAAGATGGTGATTTACAGATTGACGTTACGTTTACATTATTGGAATTCGTTTGTGGTAGTAAAGCAAAAAACTGAAATAGATTTACACAGCTGCGTGGAGTGACAAAAGAAACTATCGGAATAAAAATTGCTGTTACAAATAGCTATTTTAACAGTAATAAGATGAGACTTACTTGAAAATCTAATTGTACCTTTGAATTGATAGCGTCTAGGTACCAAGCAGGAGAGTTTATTAAAACAATTGCCATCAAAATATTCATAGAAAGTCACATGGAAACCATTCACGCTGACGGGAAAGTGACTGAAATGAAAACGCCAGATAAGTACCGATAATATTAAATACGATTTGGATTTTGTTGAGAATCTCCAGATGTACAGTAGGAGCATCAGACAAAACGTGGCCGCAATATTCAATATATTACACTCTGATATTGGTTTCCAGCCAAGTGTTTTACTGTTGGAGAACAAATGATAGACAGATGGGGCGGAATCAATCGAACAAAAATGTTGGTCAATGAGGAAAAAGCCACAGTTACACACAGCAGCCATTGAAACCAAGGACTTGTGTGTTGGAGCATTGTCCTGATGAAACAAACCCTTTCGTTAATTTTTCTAGGCATTTAGTCTTCATATCCTTTCGTAACAAGCTCAGCAAGTTGACATAGTACTCTCCACTGATGGTGTGGCCCTTTTGTATATAGTCAATAAACACAAAGCCTTTTGTATCCCAAAATTCTGAGGCCATCATCTTTTCCTGCAGATGACATTGGCCTTCTTTGGAGCATATGAGGATGAATGTTTCCATTGCAGGGAAACTTTGCCTCTAGGTGTAATTGATGGACACATCACACACTTTGGATTAGGAAACATTCAAGGAAACCAGATGGATCTGCCTCAAACAATGTCGGATATTCCGGTCTCGCGATCAGATTGGTGCGCTTTCGATCACGTATCAGAAGATGCGGGACCCACCGAACATTAACTTACGTCTTACCATGTTCATTGTGCATTATATTTTCAATTATCTCATGGGATAAATTAATAGCATTAACGATTCGATTTTATAATCCATCGCCTGTCATCCAACTCCATGTCGTGAACACGATCAACGTTTTCGTCAATGGTGGCAGTCAAAGGACGCCTAAACATTGGATCATCTTTCCCACCTAAATTCAGCTGCCCACTTTTGCACTGCTGATAAAGCTAGGGCATTATCCCATAATATAGTAACCTTGTCAGCATAATTGTTCTTGGAGTGCTAAACGTATTTTCTGCAGGTACTTAATAAAATCATGATACTATTTTTGGTCTATTTCAAGAGAACTCCCTCTTGTTAATTTTGAAGTCTTCTTTGTACTCTCTGATGTCAGTTAACTTGGAAAGAAACAATGCAGTTGTTGATAAGAAGAGGTGAAATTAATGCCTGCAAGAGCTCACAGCTCTAGCATTATTTCTTTATAGTCAGCCGCTGAATATTCCAGACCACACTCTTAATCTATAAATACCAGACAGATCAATTATATCCTTGTAGGAATCAGCCGGTGGAATAGGATATCTGGAGAAGATACTGGAACGACTAGACAGATTAAATAAAAAGAGGATATTCATAAAATATCGTTAGAAACAAAGAAAAAAGTATTAGAGTGTTACTTCATATCTGTCCTCTTGTATGGCAGCAAATGCTGGACAACCTTCTGAAATAAGAAGCAGAGTCTTGAAGCAGCAGAAATGTGGTTCTACTGATTGATGTTTAGGATGCCATAGACAGAACTCGTAAGAAACAGAGAGGTTTAGGGAAATGGAAACAAAAAAGAAACGTATACTTATTAGGAAGAGGCAGCTGAAATTTCTGGGACACTTAAAGA
>OZ010578.1:55458678-55491178 GCA_963932145.1 Acanthosepion lycidas | reverse complement strand
AAAACCAAGTGCGATGTCAAGAACGAGTGTATAGAATTCCTGTTGTCTAAATTTGCTAAGACGTTACGCTGACACGAAGGACGATGAACTTGACAGTGAATTTTGGAATTAAATATTCTAGGAATCAGTGATTCGCTAGAAGCAAGACTGTCAAGACATTTGTAAAAGAATTCCAAATAAATTTTCAAGAGGAGGAATGGGAAATTTTATTAAACTATAAAACATATGTGGAGTCTATAGAGCAGAAATCTTACATAAAATATTCCGACTACTTGCGTTAGTTCCTGAACAATGACAATCCCTTTTATGCTGGAATTCACTTCATTTATATTGAAAAACAAAGTCGAGATGCCAGGTCAGGACCGATACTATTGCAGATTCTTCTTTTGTTTTTATCAAAGATTTCTAAATATAAATATAGCAGGAGCATATGTGGCATCAATATTCAAGGTGTGGGTGAATGGTAGACTCATAAATATATATGATGGATTCTGGAGAATAAAATAATCTACACTATTTACATTATTCGGCCTATTGTCCTTATCTTTGTTGCTATATTTATCACAACCTTTCGGCCCTTGTACGCTCCGGCCTTCTTCAGGTGGTTGCATTGTCGAAGTGAATCCTTTATTTTACTCACTGGGGTAGACTGTTCTAGTTCATTGCAATGATAACAGCAAAAATTGCAATATGAGGACTGGTAAAAATGGTTGCTGAAGACATCAAATCTATAAGTCCCAGAAATTCATATACAGATATCCTTAAAGACACATGGATAAAGGCGTTGGTTAGATCCACTGACAGGACCCAAAAAGTTGTGAGTGCAATACCTGCTTAAGGAAGTGGAGATCTTGGAGAGGTGAATTAACAGGAGATAACTGATAACTGACAGCCATTAGACATGGCACGTGGAACTAGAACAGTCTACCGGAACGACCGAAATAAAGGGTTCAGCTTGCCATTCCAAACACCTGACGAAGGCTGGAGTGCACAACGGTCGAAACGTTGTAATAAATATGGTAACAAAGATAAGGACAATAGTCGGAATAATGTAAACAGTGTACATAATACCTCATCTCAGAAATATAGACAGATACTGAAAGAATCTAGCATGACACAAATGACGATAAACTACATCCGCGTCCTGGGTATGGCGATAAACTACATCCGCGTCCTGGGTACGGCGATAAACTACATCCGCGTCCTGGTTACGGCGATAAACTACATCCGCGTCCTGGGTATGGCGATAAACTACATCCGCGTCCTGGGTATGACGATAAACTACATCCGCGTCCTGGGTACGGCGATAAACTACATCCGCGTCCTGGGTATGGCGATAAACTACATCCGCGTCCTGGGTATGGCGATAAACTACATCCGCGTCCTGGGTATGACGATAAACTACATCCGCGTCCTGTGTATGACGATATACTACATCCGCGTCCTGGGTATGGCGATAAACTACATCCGCGTCCTGGGTATGACGATAAACTACATCCGCGTCCTGGGTATGACGATAAACTACATCCGCGTCCTGGGTATGGCGATATACTACATCCGCGTCCTGGGTACGGCGATAAACTACATCCGCGTCCTGGGTACGGCGATAAACTACATCCGCGTCCTGGGTACGGCGATAAACTACATCCGCTTCCTGGGTATGGCGATAAACTACATCCGCGTCCTGGGTATGGCGATAAACTACATCCGCGTCCTGTGTATGACGATAAACTACATCCGAATCCTGGGTATGGCGATAAACTACATCCGCGTCCTGGGTATGGCGATAAACTACATCCGCGTCCTGGGTATGACGATAAACTACATCCGCGTCCTGGGTACGGCGATAAACTACATCCGCGTCCTGGGTATGACGATAAACTACATCCCCGTCCTGGGTATGGCGATAAACTACATCCGCGTCCTGGGTATGGCGATATACTACATCCGCGTCCTGGGTACGGCGATAAACTACATCCGCGTCCTGGGTATGGCGATAAACTACATCCAACAGCAAGGACTCAGATAATGTTTTCGGAAAAATAATGTTGCCAGCTGTACGTTTTTGAAACCATAATGTTGCCAGCTCTAAGTTTTTGAAACAATGTTGCCAGCTCTAAGTTTTTATCTAAAAAATAATGTTGCCAGCTATACGTTTTTTGTAAAAAAATAATGTTGCCAGCTATACGTATTTTATTCCATACAAAATAGGCATTTAAAATTGATATAAACTGGATTTGGCATTAAATGGCCCACAGTGGTTGATATGCCATAAAACCCAAACAAATCAACAATCAGCAATCAAATGGAAATTCTTGACTTAAACAAAAAATATCTAGGATTATTTTTCAGTATGCAAGCAAATAAGCTCTAGCTTGCTAAAAATGTTCTATACAAAATAGGTATTTAAAATTCATATATTTGGCACATATATATATATATATATATATATATATATATATATAAACTGGATTTGACATTAAATAACCCACAGTGGTTGATATGCCATAAAACACAAACAAACAAACAAACTAGCATGACACAAGGAAAGAACTATTCTATTGAAATGTCGTTAGCATATATTTACAAAGTAGTTAATGAATACATTCTAGTAGTCATATTTGTAGATGGCGCCGTGTTGAAAAGAAAAACAAGGAAGAAAATTTGCAGCCAATTTGTAATAAATGGAGTTTTCGGCTCTTGTTTTGAAACATGAGACCTCTTATGTAGCGTGTTGGAATCATATTTTTAAATAAATAATTATATTTATGCTCTACTTTTGTATCGAGCACTACAAACTATAAATTGTAAGAAGATACAAGGTTTGATCGTTATCGGTAGAGGTACTCCTCTTTGGGAGTCAAAAACTGAAATAGTCAGAATGAAGCCAGTACGATAATTTACCTGCCTGGAAAGCGTTCTGAAAAACGAGAGAAAATGACTATAGATATGGATCGTAATCCGAAAGTACTATCAGCAATATAAACTTTTGAGGATTTATGGGAATTGTATATCCGTTTTTCTAGCATTACGGATGAAATGATATGTGTAGTGAAAGTTCTTAAATGTTTTTCAATGTATCTCTCTTCTTCATCTATACATTATCATCCGAGTCCCAGATAGAGAAAGTACAATTATAACATACTTTCATATATAAAGCAATATTTGCGGGTTTTTTGTTTTGTTTTGTTTTTTTCACTTAGACTTGGAATCCGTTATTTTTGATTTTGAAAGGACGCGTCATTCGACCTGAAATTAAAAAAATATATACTAACGCTGTTTAACAAGTCAAATGCGCGTGAAGCCTGCTTTTTTATGCAAACACTAGCGTCATTTATTAATTTATTGATACACTTCTAGCTTTGACGAAGATTATTTCCTCTGCCAGTTTGGAGTGGAGCTACGTTTAGCGATCAAAGTGGTAGCCCCCTGTTAGGGTCCAGCTATGGACAAATAGGGAACCCCTACACAAAATCAAAAGATCATGAAATAATAAAAACGAATTTTATAGTAAAGATACCAGCAATACATTTTTATATAAAAAATACGAACAATATATATCTAGAGTAAAAATACCAACAATACATTTTATATCTGTTTATATTTATGAGATGAGATATTTTAATAATTTACATTGTTCGGACTGTCGTCCTCATCTTTATTGCCATATCCACAACGTTTCGTCCATTGTACTATCCAGCCTTCTTCAGGATCTGTCTATATTTCTGAGATGAGGTATTGTAATTATTTACATTATTTACATTGGTCGGACTGTCGTCCTCATCTTTATTGTCATATTTATGACGTTTTTGGCCGTTGTACACTTCGGCTTTGATCAGGTGGTTGGAATATCGAACTGAACCCTTTACTTCCTCCATTGGTGTAGATTGCTTTAGTTCCACGTGACATGTCTTTTCCGGATGCCTCATCTGCTGTCATGCCTCTTATCCTCAATGACACATGGCCCAATAGATAAAAGATTTGGTTGGATCCAGTGACTTGACCCAATGACGTGTGATTTCAATACCTGACTACTGCAGTGGTGAACCAAAAACATGCCGGCTTGAATTAAAGGGAGATCACTGAGACATCCAGAAGAGAATATGGAAATAATAAGGACAAGAGTCTGAACAATGTAAATAATGTTTATAGAAAAATGACAAACAATACATTTTATCTGTAACAGAAAACAGAATTGCGTTCAAAATATATTTAGTCGAAGCTATAAAGTTATGTTCAAAATACGTAGATTTCGGCATTAAATAAGTCATAGGGACATTGAGATGCTGCTAAACTAAATCGACCAAACAACGATTAGCGAGGATTCCAATTCTCTTTTTTATTCTTTTTTCCCTTTGCTTAAACATTTCAAGGTTATTTTATCTGCAGTTCTTTTAGTTGGCATTTGGAAATCCCCTGGAGTTGTTCATTCTTTTGTTTCCTATTAGTATCTTAGACTGTCATTTGCTCATATTGATATGCCAAACATCAAAATAACTTATTTTATCATACGGAATAGTGTGCTAAACATAAATTATATGTTCCTATAGCATATACCTTTTTTATACACTAAGAAAACATATTATTTTCATACATATTACTATCAATATTTCTAATAAGGTTAGATATTAAAAACCGAAACCTATATGCCGTAAAATACAATTATGGCACAAGGCCGAAAAAGGGGAATGGTTTGAGGCTGGTCTTCACTAACTATCTTAAACCTAGATAATCGGATTCACGACCCATTCACTCGTTATAATTTCCTCATTTACTATAAAAACTCATCCATCGTCAATCCGTCGTCCATACACTATAATACCACATCCTCTCAGGTTGAGGAGTTAAAAAAAACATCCCAAGGAGATGATAAATATTATTTACAATTTATATATACAAATTCGATGAATGATCATGAAAGTGAGGTGTGTACCCCAAAACAAACTAATTAGCAAAACAAAGCGAGAATAATCATAACTGATGTAAGTAGGACCCGTCCAACCTTTCAAAAAAGAGAAGCCGCTGTATTCTGCCCTTGGAGAAAATCAAGAGGCTCTCTCGCTAAGGGAGAAGGGAAAGAGAAAATATAGATGGGCATGGGGAATCAATAACGCTGACTCAGTCGAGATGAAAGGGGGCCAAAACAAACTGGGGATGTTGGGAATCTCATTTACGAAACATCACTTCTACCACTGTCCTCAGATGCGCCTGTTCTGGAACTATGTAGGTGAATTGACGGCTCGTATCGATGCCTAAAATCTCGTGTCCATCGATCTCGCGTCCGCGTGTTATAATCTGTCACACCCGTGTTCTGGGATGAAACGTATGGTGTTTCTAACGCTGTTAGCCGTGACAAGGCTGGTGGTGTGGGCGAGGCGGATAGAGGAGATCTTATGATACTAACATTATCAGGATCTTTTGGGAATCAGCTCAGGTGGAAGATGAGAAATGACAAAAAGCGTTTATTATCGGAAGATTTCAGCGAAAGGTGTGTGAAAGTCACTTGCCTGGTTTGCGTGAACAGGGTCAGCCTTGATTTCCATACTCTTTTCGTTCTTCTATCTAATGTGAGCAATTGCTGTTCTGGGCATTTTTCCCGCGTTCTCTTTTATTAAGGTTCTTGTCAAGATTCCCACTCTGCCGAGTCTTGTTTTTATCTCCTTTTTTATCTTGATCGGGTTAGCTTTTTATTTTCCCACCCCACAATTTATTTTCTCCTTCCTTCACCTTTAGTGGCTGAACGTATTGATTTGCCTATCGGCAAAATATAGCAGTCACTCTTATTTTCATGTGGCTTTGATTAGTCCTACTAACATATTTTGGTTTTAATTTGAATATTTGATTGTTTTGTTTTTTTTTATTTTCTTTATTTGGATCATCCTTCACCGCCGTATTTCATGATAAATGGTTTGTACATTTTTGTTAAAATAAAAGTGAGAAAAATAAATAAATTGTAAATATCCATAATTTTTTAGTAAAAGTATGAGGTATTTTTGTAAATGTAGAATTGGGTGAAGAAGGATGTGTTCTCGTGGTGAGTAAATGAAATTTAATGAATGAAAGGGTCGCGGATCATATTAGTTAAATTTAGGATAGTCAATGACGACCAACCGCGCTCCACTTCCCCACCGGTCTTGTGCCCAAATTTTGCTTAAAAATACTCTAAATATACTCATTTGCGAAAAAGATATAGATCCTAATCAGTTGTTTTTTGTTTGTTTGTTTTTTGTTTTTTTGTTTTTTGTTTTTTTAATTTGAATATAACGGATTCTAGAAATGCAAGAATTTGGTATCTTAGGAGAATATTGTGGTTCCGCATGTTTTTAACAAATAGCTATTTCTCTGTTAATTGTTACAGTTCTCAATGATTCTCTGGCGACAATCCAAAAAGTTTCTAAAAGAGGATTGTCTTCGTAAAATCACACACGCTACACTCGTTGGAAGGCATATTTAATTCTTGATCTGTGAACGAGGTTTTATATAGCTGACTCTTTAGATATTTCTGAACGTGTTTGGCACCATGTATGACATCCTTACAAAAGTCTCGATCTTACTCGAATATTTAGGATAATGTTTTAGTTTTGTAACAACATGAGGTATTTGGCGAAACTACACCTAGCGACGCATATTCTACTTTCTGTGTCTTTATCACCTATACTATATTTGTTATAGTAATTTACAAAGCGTAGCTTAGATGTGGCCGATACAATATACATCGACTGGCTTTCTGAGAGCAAGCAGACGCGGTTTTAGAATCTTGTTTAATTTTTGCATTTCTAATATATTTTTAGTACATTTCGATTTGTGGGAAAACAGCTGCGATTGTTTGTCATCAAAAACCACAAAAAGTATTTCACTCCAAATTCCGAGAAGTGTACTTAGAGCCTACATGCATGTTATTTAAGGCGGGGCTTCGATTTAATTTTCGTATTCCACGAACAGCTGCTGCATGAACCGAGATTGCCCCGGTCCAGAAATAAAAAAAAAGAAACACGCAGATGAAATTTGACAAGAGCCAGACGAGAATCGAAAGGAACATCAAAATCGCTCCCATATCAAAGAAAAGTCTTCGGCTAGTGTGCGTGATCTATTCTTCAGTGTTAACATAAAATTTGCTTGGAAAATTGTACCAAATTATCATTTGCTAGGGACGTTATGCTGCATTATAATTTTTATTGTAAAAAGTCATGTTTCATTTTTATTGATAACAAACAGCATGGCCCGGCGTTGCCCGGGCTTGATTCCAAAATCGTACGACTCATACAGCAATCGCTATCACTTGACTTGAAAATATTTTTGCCCTTCCTTGCTTTTAAAGGAGTGACTTTGCCGTGCTGATGTTGCTACATGCCTTACTTCTTGCCTATCTCACACTGCGAATTTTTTCTAAGCTCTATACTAAACATCAAATCTGTTACGAAAAAAGAACTAAACAAAATGAACACAAAACGATCAGCTTTAAAAAAGGACTCGTAACTGGAAAACCCGAATGAAAAAAGTATGTTAATAAATACTTTTTCACACTCAACCCAGTTCTGCGGAATCGGAATCAACGTTGAGTTTAAGCAAGCGAATGAGCCAATTGGAGTAAAGTGCCATGCAGATTTCAATTTTACCACTTGTGACGAATGCAGCTATCGATTTTCTTTGCATGCTAGCATGCTAGTTAACATTCGTGTCAGTCAGCTGTTGGCTCTCACGCTGGCCAATAGAATCTTCCTGCCTATTCGTTGCTATAGGCTCTCATTCTACATAAAAACTGCCGTAGAAGCATGAAAAAATCAATTATTTCCACTATCGATGGGATTTGGGAAATGCAATGTCGGTCTTGGCCTTCCAGCTAACTTGGAGCATGTGCATGTAAATTTTGGTGCAAATCCGTCGAAAATTGCGGCCTTGCATTCGTCACACACACACACACACACACACACACTGCCTTTTATAGATAGATATTTACTACATACATGTTATTCGCCATCATTTAGCGCACGGTGACATTCATTTGAGTAATTCATTCATTTTTGTGTATTAATAAATGTATCGTCTGTTTTTAAAGTCGGCTTCTGTCGTCCCTATCTTTGTTATATGTTCATATACACTTAACGTTACCTCCAACATTGGTTTTAACTATTTTTAATATGTTTTTTTTTTAAAGAAATAAACATCTTATAGTGTTTGATATTTACTAATACCAAAGATAAACGTTTTTTTTTGTTTTTGTTTTTTTGTTTTTTTTATTATTAAGATAAACTTGGTAACCATAATTCGACGATATTCTCGCTTCTGATTTAACGAGATTAGGAAACACGGTTCATGTAAGAATTAACCACTTCGACAGAACATTCATTACTGCCATCATGTTCGATCTGCAGCAAAGATTTCACAATTGCGTCTAATCTTCTCTTAGCTAAGCTTGCTAAAAGAAAGGCGTCATTTCCCGTGGATGAATGCCAATCGAGCTAACCGAACCGACAAATTACGATTTTAATGGGATCGATATTCACTGTCTTTCTTTCACTTGTGATATTGTGCTGATCTAATCTGAATCAATGAAGGGCACTATACTGGAGGGGCATAGTTAACAAGTAGAAAACAACAGTGAGATTCTCACATGTATGGGCTTCCCGTTTGATCAACAATCTTGGTCAGTACCTAGATGGGTGACCACATGGAAATTCCAAGAGCTGTAAATTTGGATATGCTGTTGATTTAATAGATAATGGCTCGAAATTGTTAATCGTGGGGAGGGGGTTCTGATTCCAGTTGATTTTGCTATATTACGCGCTAATAACTATGACAAAGATATGAATCCATCTATTCTCCCCGCAGCTATGAGTTAATTAGTAATATTTATATCGCTAAATTATTATTAGCACTCCCGACCCACTCCAAAATGTGTTACAATCTAAAAATTTATTTTCTGACCTTAAATCAAAATTTTTATCAAAGAGTTGATAATCCATCAAAAAAAGAATCAGTCATAGGTATGAATAATTTCCACAAGATAAATCATCTGATGTGCAGGTAATGCAATGGTTAGCGGAGCGGAAGGAGAAAACGGCGAGGCGGTTTCGAATTCCAGTCGAATTCGTTATATTTACTTTCACGCAAAACAACCTTGGGAAAGGATATGAATTCATCCAGCTAGGCGTTAAATAGCAGGGAAGAATGGACTGTCTAGCCTTGGTTGTCATCTTGTCGAAGAAATAAACAACACTGACTTTGTCTTTAAAACAAAATACGATAGGTTTCAACAGATACGGATAAACGTAGATTATCCAGATAGCCAATACAGTATCATATATCACGACCGGTCCACACATCTTCCTGAGTTTTTGAACAGGAGTAGAGGTTTTTCCTTTGTTTCCTATTAAGGATTCATTTTCCAATTCCTTCTCCTAAAGTTTTCTCATCTTCTTTCGTTTTAAGTTTGCTAAAAGAATTCATGTCTTTCGCAACTTACCAATTAGTCAATATTGTTTAATTCAGAATGGATTCTATACAACTTTTAAACTATTTTGTTCCAATTCCTTTTTCTTATCTCCATACTTTCAAAATAACGACAGAACTTGCATTATCGCCAACTAAATTAAACTTATTTCTATACTAGCCTTGGGCTAGCTCCTGTGGAAGGCTTTTTATGACCTTCGGCCTTTTACCTTCAGCGTCTTATGTACGTAAAACTTATGAGAATTTAGAAATAATAAGATTATTTTATCTTTATTCTATACCTTATTTCGGCATAATCTTTCTTCATATGCGCAAGCGATCTCTGTAATCTGTTTACATTTATTTTGCGCGCAGATTTTCTTTTCTTTTAACAATCACCATTCTTTTTAATTCTTCACTCTATGTAAGATTTCGAATAAGTCGCAGTACGCGTGCTAGAAAGAGAAAACAAAACATATAAGCAATGTACCGTGCCCCACTTAAGTTTTAATTACGGATTAATCAGATGATATCAATTGCAATTGCGACATAAAGCAAAATCAAATGTAAATCTTTAATAAAGAATTGTTTTTTAAAACTTTCTGTTCGACATTGAAATTTAATTTTAAATGAGTTATTTATTTAATTTTTAATCGCGTGTACGTACAGTAGTTACTACCAATTATTCCAGGTTGTTTATGATTCGCCGAGATCGACAAATGGACGGACGGACGGGCACACGTACACTGCGCTTTATTTACATAGATTATAAATACTACTCATGCTGATACATACTTATATATGGTTCCAACGTGAACATAAAGTCTCGTGTCATAGCTTTCTTTTTTTCTTTTACAATGTTTTTCACCCTAAAGCCAGTCGATGTAGAGCCTTAGCGAATAAGAGGTACAGTTTATGTGGATATGTGGGGAAGATAACGGTTACTATTAGACTTGAAATACGTTAAGATTGTAGCAATCGGAGAAGCATCGTTTTGGGAGTCGGTTCCACAGAGCAACAGTTCGGGCGAAGAAGCTGTTCATGTAGAACTTAAATATCACCAAAGAGAATGAGAGTGGTTTACTACAGTATTCGTGGCAGGGCAGGTCTTAACCATGAATCTTAAAACTGGCGGGACTAAAGAGTGTAGTTCGTCTAAAAACTTTTCATGGAAATAGTGTTAGGTCACCGCGAGGCATGCGTGGTTTCATTTGTAAGAAAGAGGTTGTAAAGTGGAAAATAATTCGTCGCCCACAAGACACGAAGAAGCTTTTGGACTCTGTCGAGACTAAGGCAGCTCTTGCCTATATATGACAGTAGTACACTGTATTCAGCACGACCTGTCTGTTATAAAGTTAGACGATAGCAGGAAGTGTCAGGTTCTTAGTGAAGCCTTACAGAGAACTGGCTACTTTTCAGGCATCTTTAGCGATGGTTAGTATGTAAGAGTTCCATTTGAGGTCTGAGTAAAGTTTATACCAACAGACGTTCGGGACAGAGGGCTTTCCTGAGCGAACATCTGTTTATTATGATTGGTGATAGATCTAAGTCTGATCGGCGATGATGGAATGTCACTAGTTTTGGTTTTCTAGGCATTGAATTCTCAAAAGAAGGGAGACTCTTTCAACAGACAAAAACGCAAAAGACAATTTGACATTTGGATCGTTAAACGACTGACGATATTTCATATCTTATTACGGTGTTTGTAATTATGACATGTTGTTTATGGATAATATAGAACCTTACAAAAAATTGATAAATTTTGTAGGAGTCTTCGTTTTTCGTTTTGGCAACATTTTATCCATCTACTATACTGTTGACTTTCTATAATAGCTTTGCTTTACATGATCCGCAATTACTGGAACATAGCGTGCATTTCCACCGAGAAAATTGATTTTTTTTCAAGGAATAATAGAAAGATATCGAAATCAGAGGCTCCGGAAAAATACCCGAGAGGGATGCAACCAGAAAGGGCAACCATTCACACTCTGTCATATATCCTATAGTAAGGCTCATAACCTTTTGGCTAGCACTGGAGCAGGAGAATGAGCGAGAAAAGAGGGTAAAATGGGGGAAAAATGCGAGAAAAAGGGATAAAGAATGGCGATTGTATTGGATTTTATTGTGCATTGAATGTGAAGCGTACGCAACATATGATGAAAATATATTTTTTTTATCATTTCACTCCAAGCAAGCTGATAATGCCATTAATATACAATGGGTTATCGGGAGTGAATGAGAAGACAGTAGTTAAAAAAACGTGCATTAAAAGAACAGGATTCAGGAAAATTGAATTGACGTTGCATTTACAAGAGTGAAGGGGAGCCTCAAGAAAAATGGAAATGAGTATCACAACCGAGAAATGATAGAAAAGAAAATATTGACATAGAACTTACGGTTGCATCTAGATATTTCAATAGTTAAAACGATGAGATCAATTTTCAACCTAGTGATAGGCTTAAATTATTGCAGTCAAGGTGCCAAGGCGGGTGGGGGCGGTTGAGCGCGCAGCAGAAGAATTGCTATGAAAATATTTATAGAAAAGATTTTAGAGAAATTACATTACAACGAGGGGAAAGTGACTCAAGTCGAAATACCTGCTTAGTACCGATTAGATTTCCAACCATTCTTTGCATTTTGTCAAGAACCCCGAGATATATATTAGGTTGGTGCAAAAATAATGACGTAATAATGTCGTTTTTTGCCGTATTTTTTAACGTCAAAAAACGACATTATTACGTCATTATTTTTGCACCAACCTAATAGCAGACCAGATATGCCATCGTCAAATTAGGGGTGGTTTCCTGTGGAGCCCTCCTCTTGATTAGGTTAGACAAGCTTTGTGTTCCTAGTTAATGTAAGTGTTGTTCCTGTCCTGCTCCCGGTTGCATCTTTAGTTATGATCCAAGTTGAGATTCGCAACCTCCCCAATTTGTTTTTGCCCCCTTTTTTCATCTCAACTGGGTCAGCTTTTATATTTCCCATGGCCGTATATATTTTCTCCTTTCCCATACCCTTAGCGAGAGAACCTCCTGATTTTGTCCAAGAGGGAGAATAGAGCGGCCTCTCATTTTGAGGGTCGGACATGCCCTACTAATATCAGTTATGTTTAATTTACTTTGTGTTTATATTTAGTTTGTTTTGGGGCTCATTTCTTCCCCTCTCATTTTAGTCATCTATAAATTTTTAATTATAAATTTTGTAATCATGAAATTTTGATGGCATGGGGCGCGTTTTGTAGGTCTCATTTGAGAGGATGCAGTATTATGGTGTATAGAGGATTGATTGGTGATGGATGATTTTTTTTTTATGGTGAATATGAAAATTGTAAGGAGTGAATGGGTCTTGAATCGGATTAGCTAGGTATAAGATAGTTAGTGATGACCAGCCTCAACTCCCTCCTCTATTTTCGGCCACGTGCCACAATTGTATTTTAATATACAATAAATATACAGATATGGTAGCAATATACAATACTCGGACGAATGGTAGATTTATAAATGTACCGGATGAATTCTGACCAAAAGAAAATTGTCTGGCATGACACCGTACGCCATCTTTCCTTAGTAAAAGACCCATCAAATTATTTAGTATAATCTCTTCATTTCATGTTAGTGGAAAACCTCTAACCGACAAAGCTTAATGAGTTCCCTTCCTAAAGGTTACCATCTACAATTAGGCATTCGTTAACCCAGTAAACGACTGATTGAAGTTCATTTCAAGATTCTCTGCCAGTTTTAGTTTGTTGTACCTAAAGGACTTATTTTAAGTATTTCATCCCTAGCAAGGTGGGAAGCCACTAGTACGCAAGGAGTTACAGAAGATTTGGAGCGAGAGCAGATAGGAGTGATAGAGGAAAGGATGAGGATAAGGATAGTGGATTGATCAAGGCAACTGGAGATGTCGATTGACATTACATTTCAATAGATGTAGATTATAGTTATCAGGGAAACAGGAATAGGGAAGAGAGTTCCACAGGCGAGAGGTGCGTGATATGAAGCTATTGGAGTAGAAGAGGTGGCTACATTTAACAGTTTAAACAGTGAAAGGGTGAGAGCGCAATGCCAGCATCGTAGGACGCTTGAATTCGCAAAGTCTGGGAACCAGCGAAAGCAGCTCATCGGAGCAATTACCATGAAAGTATTTGTAAAAAAGAGAGAGACAGGCGACGGCGCGTCTGTGAGAGAGCGACTGCAGACGATATGCCAGATTAGGGTCAATTATATTGCATATCCGCCTCTGGATCTTATCAAGAACCCCAAGGCAAACAGTAGGAGCTCCAGACCATATATGGCAGCAATTCTCCATGCAAGGGCGAATGGTTGATTTGTAGATTTGAAGGATCGATTCAGGAGAGAAAAATTTCCTGGAGCGGCACAGAAAGCCAACTTTCCTTGCGGTGGACGAAGCAATTGACCCAATGTATTTGTTCCATCTCAGGTCAGTAGACAAGGTGATACCGAGCATCCACAGAGGGGTGCTCTCGGGAAGTTGGGCCACAGACATTCTAATGGAGGGCAGGGGAGGATCTCTGTGGTGATTAATAGAGAGCAGTTTTGTTTTTGAGGCGTTAAAGTTAACCAGCCAATTCCTGCCCTCAGTTCACAACCGATTGGAGGTCCTTTTCGAGACGAACGGCCAGGTTAGTTTTGTCAGCGACACTAGATTTGTTTTTGAGGCAGGAGTAAATTGTGGTGTCATTTGCGTAGATGCCTACTTATTAATAAAATAGAAGTAAAAAAAAATCCTTTTCGGGACGTTGGCAATCATGCTCTCCACAATTCCCTATCCTTGGTAAATTTTGTATTTTTAGCTACTCAACTAAATCCTGTTCTGCCATCTCTTTTTATAATAAATCTTTATTTATACTACAATTTGTGCTATGAGTGCCAAATTTCGTAAGTCCTTTTCCTCGTTATCTACCATAGAATTTCAAACTATTATATTTTGAAGTTAAATAAAGTGTCCCTTTTGCTTCTATTTTCTCTAAAACTTCGTCATGTTCATTCCATGGTATTCTCAGCATCCTTCTGTAGAACCACATTTATCTTGCTTTATGTCCTTTCTTAATCCATGAAACCGTCTAGAATTCACTGTCTTGATACACGTATCATTAACTGTGTTTATAATTGTGCTTTCGTATTATTGAGAATGTGAAATTGACCTGAAGCTGAATGGGGGGGGGGAGTCAGTGCCACGTTTTTGCACAAAAACTTCATTTGAATAGAAAAGCAGCCCCGAGACGACAGAGAGAAATTGCATTCTATTGTCACTGAACAATAGATTCAGTGTATTCATAGACGATCTGTTTACAAGTGGAATCCAGCAAATCACTTAAAATAGGTGACGAGAAAATGAGGCTTCTTTTTGAAATGGCAGCAAATTATAGAAGAATACGGAAGAAAGAAAGATTAATAAAGATTTTTTTTCATGAAGTTATATTTCGGGAAGTTGGTATATAATAGGTGTTATTTTGGGAATGAGCTATATATATATATATATATATAGATATAGATATAAATATATATATATATATATATATATATATATATATATATATAAATTACAGGGATAGATTTTACTGACTGCCAATGCCCGTGTGCCTAGACAGATATCGAAACGAAGGTATAATAGATATTTAACAGCCAGAGAAAAAATAATAAAATATATACGCATATTCAAACAGACTTTAGTGTATTTCTAGATACATGATTACACACAAAGAAACATATATACCCACACAAACAAATTAGCGTTTGTCTACTTCAAACACGCACACACACTTTAAAGAAATTAATTAAAGAATTAATGAATTCTATATATATATATATATATATATATATTCTATTCAGTTATGTGTTGTGTGTGGTAAACGCATAAGCGGTCATGTATGTTTTGATACATGTCTGACGAGACAGATTTTTCCCCGCATTAGGTTGCCATTTCTTTCTGCGTTATACCAGTTGCCATCGAAGGCTATAGAATCCTGTCTGTCCTGCTATTTGTCCGTAGCTTCATACCTTTCCCAAGAGGATTAGCACGTAAGTGAATGTAATGGATTCGACTGGAATTCGAACTCGCCTCTACGACTCCGCCATCTGAGCCGCTATTCATTGCTCCATCTTGCCTCCTAACAATAGGACTCGTCAGGCATATTTTTTATTAATTCAACGTTATTCTTAGTGGACACCCTTATTTCAGTAGACGCCCAGATTATATTAAACTGCATTTTATTTCGTCATTTCATGCGTAAATTCTATTGTATGTCCGACATTGTTTAGTTTATCAAAACGATCAGGTAAAGCAGTATCAGGATGATATATTAGTTGAGCATCATCATATATTGGAAGTATTTTGGTTGTTTAGGGAAAATATTTTGGAGTTTTTAAAAATTCTAAGAAAATAGTTATCTCAAATCTTTGTTTAGTGCGTATGTGAAGTCGCATCAAAACATTGTTATACATCTTCCATATATATATATATCAGGTCATTCCATAATGTGACGTCGTCCTCTGGTCGCAGCGCCAACCGTGACGTTCTATCCTAGTCTACCACGGCACCAACTGTGACGTCCCTAAACAGCAGCAATTGTGACGTCCTCGCCGCGGCGTCAGCCGTTCGCTCCTCGCTGCTCCGTTCGGGTGTCGCCGCTCCAAATGTGACGTTCTAACCTTTTGGTGATTCGGTTGGGAATCTGGTTAGATTTGATATCAACCTCGTCGTTCCCAACTCGCTTCCAACGCCTGGTTACCGAAGTAACTACTTTGATTCCCAGTCTGCCTACCCACGTTGTGAATTGATCTTAGGCAGACAAGATCAAACAGTGGTTGGAGCCGTACTGCAAACCGAGTTCAACGGGGGTGATACCACACAAATATGCATAAAAGACAATAAAATGAAAACTCAAAAGTTCAAAGTATCAAAGAAAAAGGTAACAAACTTTATGTCTAGTTGTTCGATACATAGGACTGCATCTATCTCCCGACCCGTTCTATGGATTGTGACACGTCGTTTTCCGCTAGGCAAGTTTTAACACTTCAAGTTGTCTGCTCTCTAAGAAATTGGTGTTTCGGTGGGTCTTTGGACGAAAGTCAAAAAAAAATTATTTCGGTGATCTGGATCTAAGTCGCTCTTCAAAATAATTGTTCTTGGGTTGAAGAGAGGTCCGGAATGTTCATGAATCCTGGTCAGCTATCTGCGAGGCTTGCTTCAACTGAAGACTGACTCTGGGAACTGCTGGAACTCAACTCCACTCTGCTCGTTGTGGCTTCGTTTATATGGGCGCCGACCAAAACCGGGGTAAGTTTGTCGGCGCCGGGGGGGGGGGTTCCTCGATAATTCTAAATACATATCCACCTCTCTGGTTAGGAATTTCCACCTTTTTCCATTTTTGGGAACCTTTCCTCACTCCCACCTTCTTATCATACTTCAGAGGGGCGTGAACTGCCCTCCCCACATCTTCGTAGCAACCTCTCTTACTCATCCTCCAGATGAGCTGCAACAGCCTCCCTCGTGCGTCACGTGATCACCACTCGACCAATGATGTCTCAGTCGGACGTGGATGACTCCGCGGCTTTGTTTCAGGGAGAAAAAAATATCTTGCTTAACTAAAAGAAAATTATCTCTTCTCTTTCCCTTTTCTTCCTCTTAATCGCCGTATCATTTCTCTGGCCGCGAACGGGACAATATGACAATGGCGGTCATCACTCTTGTTCTACACGTGGTTCACGTCAGGTATTTTATCGCTAATTATCACAATGGGTGGTCTTCTTAACACGGTCTCGAAAAGAAACATCTCCAAAGTTTCAGTCAGTCTGTCGTCTCGAAGAAAGAAAAAAAACATTTCTAGGTTCCCATTCATTTTCCTTCGGTACATATTTCTGATAACATAATTTTATTATCGCAGGCCAAGGATGTTCCGTCGAAGGAAAATCGGTCAACGGACACTAGTAGGTGGTCCTTAATTTTTCATATCTGTCCAAAGTCCCTTTAGTTGCCTGTTTTTCGTCACTTATCGAAATAACATTTTCATTTGAATTTTTTTCTTTGGCCAGCCGGTCTGTAGTTGATAATAAGATGTCTTCCCGTACCAATAGTTTGTTTTCATATCCTTAGATAACACAGCCGATGCCACAACATATCTGATTCTTTCTTTCTTTCCCTCTCTTTCCACTCAGAATTTCCCTGTCATTGTAATGACACTCTTTCGCCATTTGTTACTTATCAACATATCCTTTTATCCATTGTCTCTTAGCCGTGTGTGTGTTCTTGCTTAACACTCACGATTCGGTCCTTAGCCTCTCCTCTTTCCTCTTTTCTTTCTTTTCCCTTTCTGCCTCGTTAAATGGTGCCACAATAAGTTCTGTCCGAATTTTGAATAAAGAAATCAAGTGACCAAATGTTACATTTAATTACAGATTCAATCAACAATGTATTTTCCTTGATTATCTATGATTTCCTTCCATCTATTAACAAGCTTACTAATTCGATTACTGTAAAATTCTTTTGATTCGAAGAACTCATAAATGTCAGTTTAAACCTCTTCCTGTGTTACAAAATCTGTTTCTTCCAAATTATTCTGTAAGCTACGAAACAAATGGTAGTCTGAAGGAGCAAGATCGGGAGAATAAGGTGGATGAGGAATTTTCTCCCAACCAAGTTCTTCGATCTTTTGTGACGTGATTCTTGCTGTGTGGGGTCGCGCATTGTCCTGATGAAACGTCACCTCTTTTAGGTTTACTAGAGCAGGTCTTTTTTTTACCTCAAAGCTTGGTTCAAATTCTCTAATTACTGACAGTATATTTGAGCATTAATTGTTGCATTAGGTGGTAAGAATTCAAAGTGGATTATTCCTTGGCGATCCCACCAAATTAAAAGAAGAACCTTTTGCCCATGAAGTTCCCTTCTCGGCTGTGGCTGGGGTCCTTCCCCTTTACCAAGCCACCTTCTACGTCGCTTAACATTTCGATAAAAGATCCCTGTTTTCGTCGCCAGTCACAAGTCTATCCAAAAAAGGTGAAAAAAGTTGGCGAGAATGGAGAGAAGAGCAGATATCAACACGGGATTTGAGGTTGTTTCAGACAATTCATGAGACACTAATTTTCCAAGTTTAGGAACTTTTCCAAGTTGTTGAAGATGACGATGAACAGTTGTATGGTTTGAACTGAGAACCACTGCCAATTCCTCAACTGATAAAGCAGGATTTTCTTCAAGGACTGCTTCAAGAAGCTTTTCATCAAACTCAACTGGACCTCCGGTTCGATCTTCATCTTCAAGGGTCGAATCTCCACCTCTGACTTTTTTAAACTATCTTCTGCAAGTTCTTTCATTCACACATTCCTCTCCATAAACTGAGTGAATGTTTCTAGCCGCTTCGGCTGCTGAGTTTCCTTTCTTGAACTCATAAAGCATTATGTGCCTCAAATGATTCTTGGGTACTTCCATGTTAGCAGGGTTTTAATCAAGCAAAATTTAATTTTATTGTTCTCTGAAATAAGATTTGATCAGTTTAAATGCATCTAAACATAAAAATAATGTTCAACTCCATTAGACATTATAAAATACTCTTTAAATTTCGTTCATTTTAACAAAAGGTTAAAATTCGGACAGAACTTATGGGATGACCTGATATATATATATATATATATATATAAATGGTGGTAATAACATGGAAAAACCTCGGATAGCTCAACTTACAGTAGAACAAATGAGTACCGGAGAAAAAATGAAGAATAAACAAAAGAAAGAACCAAGAACATTAAAACAAGACGAAAACAAACGTAAAGTGTTTAAGCTCCAAGTTCAAAGAAAATAAAACCCAAAACGATTAAAAAGACAACTACGTGCTCAATACACTAAGTAGAGTAAAACCTAAACGGATCTTCATGCTTTAACCTGAAGATCCCTTTGGGGGAAACCTAGGTAGGTTTTCCTGGCACCTTAGGATTATATATATATGTGTGTGTGTGTGTGTGTGTGTGTGTGAGAGAGAGAGAGGTGGTAGAGTAACGTCAGATGGGTAGTAGGTGCCAGAAACGCGCACATTCACAGCCTAGTTGTAAGATCCCTGACTGATACTAAAGCAGCCGGGTTTCGATTCCGGTTTGGGTTAATATGACGTCTAGCCTCTCTGAATATCTGTGTTGCAGTGAAACCATTTGTCTGTGGATGGTTATGTATATAAATTGCTTATCGGCACACTCCAGCTTTCTTTTTAACTATGACATAAAATAAGAAGGAGAGGGTGTTTTAGAAAATTTACTTTTTTTTTATTTATCTATCTATCTATCTATCTATCTATCTATCTATCTATATATATATATATATATATATATATATATATATATATATAAGCGTTTTCAAATGTATATATATTTTTCTTGTATATACTTTGTTCCTTCAAGACTTAGACGATCTAATATCTCTATCATGAGAAGTTCTTAGCAATGTTTCTTTTATTTTCTCCCCCCATCCCTATTTTCCATCCATTTACGCAAGCTGAATAATTAGGTTAGTCGTTTGTTTCCTCCATCTCATATTGCCATCACTATGTCCTGAGAGTGATAAATTTTCCAGATCTCATTTTCTCATTAGGTATCCTCGAAATTTCAACTGTTTCTGATTCTCCTTTTTCAGTTAACATTTCCTTCTAACTTCCCCGTTGTTCAGTTAAAGAAGATCACTGTTGCCTAGAAACTCTCCTCCATTTGTGAGTATATTGTCCAGCATTCACTGCCATTCAGGATGTATAGATATCAGCGTCCTTTCCTTTGTTTCTAACGAATTATTCCTGTTTCTTGATACTTTCCTTGACTTTGGAAATCATCTTTTACTATTCCAATGCGACTTCAGACACCTGAGAAAAATTCTATGTTATATGTTAAAACAATTCCAGATATTTAAACTTCTGTGCTTTTTTTTTAGTTTTACATCTCAAATTCGCAGCTTTAACTTGGAGTCTTTTCATGGCTGACAAATATACACTCACTCTTCTTAAAATTAATGCTAAGTCCTTACTTTTCCTTACATATAATTTACTACCATTTATAGGAGATCGTTTAGTTTTTTTCTGTATCTGTCATCAACACAGTCTCATCTGATTACATATATATATATATATATATATATATATATATATATATATATTAGGTTGGTGCAAAAATAATATCGTTTTTTGATGTTAAAAAATACGTCAAAAACGATATTATTTTTGCACCAACCTAATATATATGAACGGTATAGAGAAAAATACTTTTCTCTTTTCTTTTCTTTTTAAACTTGGTACAAAAAATGTCTTAAAGAAAAGAACAAAAATCTAAAAATTGTCATTGAAGATTTTCCATAGAATAAAACTATTCCGGACAAGGGTGAACGAAATGGTTTACAGTTGAAGACGCCAGTAGCAGCTGTCACAATTATGCGAAACTTTGCTTAACATTTCATCTGGAGTGTTAGCGGCATGATGGAAATTATTGATTACTTACTTGGTCAGGAACAGTAAACTGGGTCGCGAAATGTAAAGAAAGCTGACCCAATCTGCGGCCAGCCTACCGCTCACTTTGGGGAAACGATGAAGAGATGGATAATATTACAATCGGGTTAAAGTTGGTCATTAAAATTGAATTGATGCAGATGTCACTATTTTAGAAATATACGAACGTAATAATTGTTTATTGGGAGTTAATATATATATATATATATATATATATATATGCTGTTGATTGGCTGGTGTCCGTCATAAATACCGAGGGAGGTGTAGGTGAGTCAGAGCCTTAGTCTGAGAGCTAAGTTTATAACGTCGCCCATTGGACTACACCATTGATATACACTTCTTACCTGCGACTACGACGCGTACCAGTCGATTACTGCTACCGTATTCTACTTGGTTATAGTAGTCAAAACAACTTAGCTACTTCGTTCAAATATATCCCTTTCTGGGATATATATATATATATATATATATATATATATATATATATATATATATATATATATATATATAAAAAGGCTTAAACACTAAGATTCCATGGTCATAATTTATTCCATTGGAATCGTAAATACGATCCAATTCATCAGACCTACAAATTCAAAAAGAAAACAGAAAAAAACCTACTCCGGAAATAAAAATAGAATTTAGAGAGAGTGTAATTATGAGAGTGTGGGACGAATGTTAGTTCATAAGAGAGGGGTTTAACAGAGAGGGTTATTTAAAAACTTTTATTCAAAAAATATACATGTGTGTATATGCACCTGTGGATTTTGCATATATATGTATATTTACCACTAATATTATCTCTCTCTCTCTCTCTCCATATATATATATATATATATATATATATATATATATATATATATATATATATATATATATATATACCCAGGTATATAATTGATGTATACGGAATGAATTCCAATAACCAACAATTACTATTCTTAAAAGAGTGTTCAATACAAAGTAGAGCAGATATAATTATTTATTTAAAAAAAAAATATAACATAAATATGTTATAAAATCACTACAAAAATAGCCATTTTATTTCAACACTCCCGGTGTCTTATCAAGTGATGATGTTGAAAGTAAAATAAATGGTTTTTTTTTCCATCCATTTATTTTACATTAAACATCATCACTTGATAAGAAACCGGAGGTGTCGAAACGAAATGGCTATTTTTGTAGGGATTTTATGACATGTTTATGTTATAATTTTTTTTATAAATAAATAATTATATAAGGTTTAAACATTAGGAAGTCAGACAGAATAAGGAACACTGGTTTCGATCTCACGGTATCATCAGACTAATTCTATCAAATGACCATCTAACGCTTTATTTTAAAAAAAACCACAAAGAACGATACCTTATTATTTTAAAAAAATAAATGAATAACTAATCAAACTCACGACAGTCAAATGCATAACGTTGATTGTAATAGGAAGCAGTGGGTTAGGAGGTGGGGAAAGGAAAATAAGAAGAACGGTGATGACAACAAGAGAAAAAAGAAAGCAATTGTATTGTAAATCTAAGGAAGGGTGCCTTGTAAATATACGGAAGGGTGGGAGAGAAAGCAAAATTTGAAGTCGTCTTTGAACAGTCAATGCCAATTTAACTGAAAATAAACAGTGTGGTTATTAATAAGAAGTGTTGAAATTACCTTTGCAAGATTTCAAGGTTCTAGCAGAACTTCTTTATATGTCTCGTATTATAAACACATTCACAGTTTTACATATTTGCCATATGACCTGGTTAACACAGTTCGAAATTCACTGCAGTTTATTCTGGTCAGGAGATGTATGAATTGGCCTGAAGAACACAAAGATGCGGACATTAAACTGAATGTAAAAAACGAAAATAAATTATTTGGTATTTTACCAAATACTAATATTCAATCTCAAACACGTATCATCTGAATTTAGGTGCAAACGAATGTAAACTGACATCGAACAATAAGCCTAAAGTGTCATATAACAAAACTTATCAATAGAGAGCGCAGTAGAATTAGACCGGAAATACGCCAATAAAACCGCTGTTCCGTTAAAAATATCCGAATAAGGAATAAGATATTTATGCTATGAATAATATCAGAAAGGGAAATACAGATGCAAAAAGATGTATACTCATGTCTTATAGATTATGCGAAAGCGTTTGATATTGTAAAAATACCAAGCAGACGCCACTGGATCTCTTTTATACTTGCTGATTGATCGTCTGGTCTTGAACCAAGAACACACTGTGGACGATGAATCTCACATCAAAGAAGAAATAGTCCCATTTCTTTTCATACAGACCACTATTCGCTATTATTTTCAATTTCTTGTTGCCATTTATCAGGCAGATCTTCGATAGATTTTGAGTAAAATACAGCAGGTGTTGATTTAAAACAATTTTCGAACGAAACCCTTTAATACGGTTTTCATTAAAGAAAGTTGTGCAGCTCAAGGCATTTTGCAGTGATCGAAAAAGGTAATAACAGTTCGGATGTATACGATGGGGCGGGAGTATAAACCAGCTGAGATCTTCGTTTTTTTTTTTTTGTTTTTTTTTTAATCATTTTACTCCAAGCAAGACAATAAAGCGTGTAAGACACAATGGATTACAGTTTGTAAAAGAATATACGATAAAGAAAAAAAATTATTACGCTGAGATTGTTTGATTCGCATTTTTAGGGTTTATCAACCCGTTAGCGGTTATTTAGAGGCATGAACTATTTTTAAATTGTAAGAATATTTTGAAGGTGATAAAGATAAATTCATACAAGTACAATTAACCCCTAGGTGACGGGAAGAAGAGTTGGGTTCACACCTTTCCCAAGGGTATTTGCGCGTAAGTGAATGTAATGAAACCACCTGGAACTGTTTAAATCCTCGGGAAGCTTGGTTTATTTGAGAACGATATTAGAATAAATTTGGATTGATACTGGTGCAAAGTGGCTGTATGAGGATGGAAAACAAATTCAGTAAATACACAAAAATAGAAAGGGACGTAAGACAAAGTTTTGTCCTTTCACAAGACTTATTCAGCTTTTATGGTGTCGTAATCCTGAGAGATTAACAAGCCCTACCAGGTCTAAACACTGGCAACCACAATCTTAATAACTTTATATAAACAAACACAAAAAGGAAACTAAAGGGAGTTGTAGTGAAGACTGGAAATGAAAGCCAGAAGAAAAGACTCAACTTCAATTATAATAGAACAATTTCATGATTGCTAGCAAAACGGGCAGCCATACAAGCAAATTACAAATTGGAGATGCCAAAATCAAACAAGTACAAAAATTTAAATATCTAGGAAATGTTTTAACAGAGGACGAAAAATGCGACACAGAAAGGTGAATTGAAAAAGATCCCTTCCAAAAGCTAAGCAAAGTATTAAGAAAAAGGAAAATTTCAATACAAACAAAAAAAAGAGTACTGAACTTTTATTTAATATCAGTCCTGCGAGATGTCAGGGAATAGGGAAGAATCCCATCACAGATGAAGAAGAGATTTGAAGCAATAAAAATGTCGTCCAACAGAAGGATGCTCAGAATATCATGTACTGAACATTTAAGCAACGGAAAGCTGAAACGAAAGCGACACTTATACATAACACCAAAAAGAGACAGTTTGATTTACCAAAGTACATAACGAGGAAAGAAGGCTTAGAATATTTGACACTCACAGCACATATTGAAGACAAGAAATCTGAGAAAAGAGGCGCAAGACCTACCTAAAGAGCTAAAAAACATACTAAGAGCTACGAAGGACAAAAAGATGTGGAGAGTCATGGTAGCCCACATACTGAAGAAATACGAACAATACTCAATTTCTGTCTCTTCTTATTTTTATATATATATATATCTAGCCTTAGTCTCGTTCAAGAAGTACGTAAATTTTTATTCCATTTCCGTCCAACGGTTTTATTCCATTTCCGCCCGCCATTTTTAATTATATAACCTACATTTCAGCTATAAAGTATTCTAACTCGTCTGTTCACGCTATTCAGACAAAACGTTAATTTTCTTCTTTTCTATAATTAATTGTTCACTGTACGTCATATTAACATTACCCGAGTAGCAGACTATAATAAAATATATTAAATACGAGTCCATGTCTTACAGTTAAGCTCACCGTTAAACATTAACGAGCTAATTGTGAAATTCAACAATCATTCTTCTGTGTTTCCCATTTAAAAACCTCATTTCACATCATAACGGATATAGAAAATAACAAAAAGTAGGCAGCAAAAAATATAATACTGTAAAATGGTATTACCGAAATATTAAAAACGGTTAACCAAAAAAAAAAAAAAAATAAAAATAAAAAACCTAAGACTTTTATCGATCTTGTATCAGAGCAAATATGGAGGACAAAAATGACGAATGGATTTAAGGAAAAGTAAATCGCGAATATTATTTTATATTAATTGCTAATGAAAACTAACATGAAGAAAATTCCTCATATAACTTACAGTCGGATGAAACAAATTCAGGACAATCGATATGCAACAGGGAGGATACAACGGGTCAATAACCTGTTGAATTAAAGCGGGAATTTTCTGATGTACTAATTGCGAGTTCATGCTCTGGCCAGAGTAGTCTGTACTTGGAGACAGTGAAAACGGTGTGACCAATAACTGAGCAGTACTAAATATTAACTGAACGAGATATCCGGTGACATGATCAGCAGAACGAGAACAATCTACATTTGTAGATTAAATAACAGTTCAGAGTAAGTGGCTACGGTAAAAATATAAAAATTTTAAAAATTTAAATAAAAAAATGTTGGGAAAATTTGTAGTTCACAATAACCAAAGAAATAAGAACAGGGTAAAAAAAAAATAATACTACTAAGCAAACAATATAAAGAAGACAAAAGTAGGCAAAGAAATAGTTATGAGACAAACAGTTCACAAAGTCAAAATGATATTAATACAGAAAAAGGGATACAAAAAAAGTGATCGCAGCGTTCTAACTCCAAGACAAGAAAGTAAAATAATATAATAAAATATATTAAATATGTGTCTATGTCTTACAGTTAAGCAATAACGAGGTAATTGTGAAATTCAATATTCATTCTTCTGTGTTTCCCGTGTAACAACTTCATTTTATAACAGACGAGAAAAGAAAACATTATCATTTCAAGTAACAATTTATCGATTATGTGAATCTTATTATATAATTTTTATCGTTGGAAAAACTAATAAAATCACTAGAATACAACTCTTATGCGTAAAATTATTGTTTATCCAACTCTGGACTTTATCTATTACTATCGACCTGTGGGTGTGTCGTTTTGAGGGATTTCTACGAACGTAAATCCTTCATCTCGTGAGGCTGTGAAAAACCCTTTTGCTTATAAACATTTCTCGCATCCAGCTATCCAACGTGTACACTTCTTAAAACCGGTTGAGTTAATAACCTGTTTACTTGAAGTGAGAAACCATTGACATCGAGTGAAGTTTCGAGCCTGCACCTATTTTGAGTTTACTTCAATGCCCACTTGCCGATGCACCTGGCTTCACGGGAGCTCTGGTGTAACACAGAATGCAACGTTTTTGGTATTTTGATATAATCTAGGGCGAGTCCAATATATCACAGATGAGGGTCAGAGGTAGCTTATTTATGTTAAACTTAATTCAGACCGTATAGTATCTCCTGGCGTGAATCACATTCATCAGTCATCCAAATCTTTTTTTTTCCAGTTTATTTTTCGAAATCTTTAAATATCAATTTAGAGAGACAAATAAATATTGTCATTCTCTCACGCCCCCGCATTCACTCACTCACTCTCTCTTTCTCTCACTCACTCTCTCTCTCTCCCCCACCTATGAAATTATTATGTTGAGTCATTAATAATTTCCTTTTCTTATCAATTTTACTCTTCAGTGAAATTATCTACGATTATATTTTATTTAGTTATACGAGGTTTGTTTAAAAAGTAACTGGACTAGTGTCTCAAGCAATGCATTTCAATTCTAAATAACAAACGACATGGTTTCCACTTCAAAATAATCCCCGTACGAGTCTAACTTCTCCATCCTTCGCTGGAAGGATTCTTCTTTGTTGCCATCAGCTCCGTCGTTACGGCCGTGTTGACTGCCTCCACGCTTTCAAAACGGGTCCCTTGATCATCGCCTTCAGCTAGTGAAAAAGAAAAAAGTCACACGGAGCAAGATCTGGTGAATATGGAGGTTTTACTGTTTCTCGGCCAGGAACTGTCGGATGCCCAGGGCATTGGAAGTGGGTGAATTGTTGTGGGGAAGTAACTATCATTTGTCATGCCACAAACGTCATCTCTTCTCGCGCACTGAGCGAAGCAAACACCACTGTATCTATTTGTAGACTTCACGATTGATCGTCTGGACCTGTGGCAAGAATTTACTGTGGACGATGACTCTCACATCAAAGAAGAAATACAATTCCATTCCATTTCAGACATTATTCGCTATTATTTTCAATTTCTTGTTGGAATTTATCAGGCAGATATTCGATAGATTTTGAGTAAAATACAGCAGGTGTTGATTTAAAACAAATTTATGGACACGTTGCTGTTGCTGGATGTATAAAATGCGCATTTAATGTTTTATTGCATTTTTAAGAACTTTAAATTAATTATACGCCGACGGCCCCAAAATACGCACAATATTAGTCTATCTGAATTTCTAGGAAGGGGAGTTATCATTATTTAGATTATTTGCAAGTGGTCTATTGTCCTCATATTTGTTGTTATTATCCTGGTCCTGACAACTGAACCCTTTTGTTGGTTCCAATATAGTTGGGATGGATGCAAAATACCATCAAATTTATAGACAAACCGTACAAATGCATGCTGGGAAATGCATTCTACCAAATAAGGTAGGCCACATCACGGTCTCAACCGCCATATTATTTTACTTTCTTGTCTTGGAGTTAGAACGCTGCGATCACTTTTTTTGTATCCCTTTTTCTGTATTAATATCATTTTGACTTTGTGAACTTTTTGTCTCATAACTATTTCTTTGCCTACTTTTGTCTTGTTTATATTGTTTGCTTAGTAGTATTATTTTTTTTACCCTGTTCTTATTTCTTTGGTTATTATGAAATACAAATTTTCCCAACTTTTTTTTATTTAAATTTTTAAAATTTTTATATTTTTACCGTAGCCACTTACTCTGAACTGTTATTTAATCTACAAATGTAGATTGTTCTCGTTCTGCTGATCATGTCACCGGATATCTCGTTCAGTTAATATTTAGTACTGTTCAGTTATTGGTCACACCGTTTTCACTGTCTCCAAGTACAGACTACTCTGGCCAGAGCATGAACTCGCAATTAGTACATCAGAAAATTCCAGCTTTAATTCAACAGGTTATTGACCCGTTGTATCCTCTCTGTTGCATATCGATTGTCCTGAATTTGTTTCATCCGACTGTAAGTTATATGAGGAATTTTCTTCATGTTAGTTTTCATTAGCAATTAATATAAAATAATATTCGCGATTTACTTTTCCTTAAATCCATTCGCCATTTTTGTCCTCCATATTTGCTCTGATACAAGATCGATAAAAGTCTTAGGTTTTTTTTTTTATTTTTTTTTTTATTTTGGTTAACCGTTTTTAATATTTCGGTAATACCATTTTACAGTATTATATTTTTTGCTGCCTACTTTTTGTTATTTTCTATATCCGTTAAGATGTGAAATGAGGTTTTTAAATGGGAAACACAGAAGAATGATTGTTGAATTTCACAATTAGCTCGTTAATGTTTAACGGTGAGCTTAATATATCCGTCAACAGCGCACTAATAAAGTCTTGTTACCCGGATTTCTTCCTCCTTTTTTTCGTTACCTAAATTTTGTTGTACAAGGCGACCTGGTGCACAAGTTTATGTCAAGATTTAGGCCGATACCTAGCATATAGGCCGACCCCCAAACTTACGGTAGCCTACCAATGGCTCAAAACTTAGGTCGACCGGTAAATGAAGTTAGGTTACTGTATACGATAACCTGTACCCCTTATTGAGACAATGGACGTAATATCTCTCTATATGCATTGTATAGTGTTATATAGGAATAAAGTGTCGTTGCCGACACTGCACTAAGCAAACGCAGGTGATTCCATTTCTAATATGTAGACCACGTGATGGTAAAGGAAATGTGTATATGGGAATTAGCATGGCGTCTCACTGAATACTCTTTCTACACTATCCTCTATTACTATACGGTTCGCTATTCTCTATACTATTCACTGTACTATTTCTCTATATTGATCCCTATACGGATTACTATTTAGTGGTTAATTTTTGAGCGAGTTGTTTCAGTTTTTTGTGTATCTCTATGTACTAGTGAGAAACCCAAATGACTTGACTCATTTTATAGTCCACCAATGGAAGGTTGACCAATCAGACGTAGAATATTCAATCCGTCGTGTATAAAGGCGGCCATTTTGTTTACTCTATCCAAATGTCCAGTGCCAGCTTGTCAGGCGAAGAGGAACAGAAGGAATAACTACGCTCTGCTACTTTTACCGGGATATCCACTGCTAACCTGAACTACGCTTCCCTACTGTCTTCGAAATATTCACTGCTAACCTCGGGATTCTATACTCAAAGACGACCGTGATCATGAACAACACGAGTGTTATCGAGTAAGTACTATTAGTGCTATTCGAAGGCGTCTGACACCAGTATTGTTCAACGGCGTTTCTATAGTTGCATCTGCGGTTACAAAGTCTCTACTACAACGAGCATCACGAAAGTCAAAACGAGTATTCGTTGAAATTGCAAAATATAGCAATCAACCTGCAACACACACTTGTAGGTACCGTATATTGTATCGGCATAACTTATCAAACATTTCAAATGTGTCAGATCTACCTATAAGCACATTAAAGCCAACATTGATTCCTGTAGAATATTATTACTGTAGATTACACATCATTATTATTATTATTATTATTATTATTATTATTATTATTACTGCTACGTATTATTACTGCTACGTATTATTATTATTATTATTATTATTATTATTACTGCTACGTATTATTACTGCTACGTATTATTATTATTATTATTATTATTATTATTATTACTGCTACGCATTATTACTGCAACGTATTATTATTATTATATTATTATTATTACTGCTACATATTATTTCTGCTACGTATTATTATTATTATTATTATTATTATTACTGCTTCGTATTATTACTGCTACGTATTATTATTATTATTATTACTGCTACGTATTATTATTATTATTATTATTATTATTATTATTACTGCTACGTATTATTATTATTATTATTAGTAGTAGTAGTAGTAGTAGTAGGAGTAGTATTACTGCTACATATCGCATGTTGTTGTAAATGTTATTACATGGCCCTTTCGTCAGTGTTTACATTTAGCGTATCAGCTGCTGGACGGGATTTGTAAGGCAGAGTTAACAGAATACTGCATTTGTGTTACTTTTTTTTTATTATTTTATGTTAATTTATGTGTGCATATGGCAAAGATTTTCACTGAAAAAGAGCTTTACTGGGTTATATTTGTTAGGAGTGTCGTCCCACTTGCTTACTACTCGGTGGGAGGGTAAATGTTTGCCTTTTCTATCCCCCATATATCCTAGTTTTGGAAATATTTTTAGGCTTGAAATCTCGACGAAATTTACGGTATATGTAGTGTGTTCAAAAAGTCACAAAAGGGAAGGTGAAATCAAAATTATTCTTAACCTTAATCCGGAATTTTATAGCATTATATGAAATAGATGTGAGAAATAAACTTACATTAGTTGAGTGGCGCCCATTTTCTTACACGGCCCTCAGTGTTTCAGGCACTAGTGCTTTGTTGTCTGAATGTTTTACTTCAGTCATTGGACAGTCTGCGGCTTTTTCACATAAATATTTTCTTTGAGAGAGCCCCATATGAAGACACCAGGAATTGCCGGATACGGAGATCGTAGTTTCCAGTTTATGCCGCAACCATGTCTGTTAATTATTTTACCCCAAAATTGCATGAGAAGCTGGATTTTAGCTCTTGTCCAGTAAGAACTATGAAAACAGGTTGATGAATTTAAAAATGCCTTGGAGTGACGTTCGAGAGATTCAAACCTGTCTAGAGCGTATTCTATTTGATGGGTTACATCACCCTTTAATCACTCGAATAGCTCTTCATTCTAAGGTTGTCTATAATTGATCCTTAACTTTCAGAATATAAGATAGTCTCTCAACATAATGGTGTCGATATTGCCAGACATGTCTTGGCCGTATTCGTGTTGACATACTTGTATTTCTCCTTTACTCGGTGAAATATTCGTTCATTGCTAACGTTTTATGCTGACGCAACCTTTGCTCTCAGAACATGAAGAGTCTCTCATATCGTCATGTATTCGATACGGCCATCCCTGTCTTGGCCGTATTCGAGTTGACGCGCGCGGGTCTTCTCACTTCCTCGCCTAAATAATCCTTCATTCTTAACGTGGTATGCCTACAGCACCTTTACTCTAAGAACTCGGAGTCGATATGCTATTTTAGTTTGACTTATTGATCCTAAGCTTTGGTACCAAGATTTTACTGTCTCCGTTTTGCTGTTGTATATTTTTACATGGTTAATTTCCAAACCCTGTTTTGTAAAAATCTCAATGAAAAAAAAATAAATAAACAAAAAAAAAAGATATTAAACTTTCAGACCCTTTGGTGTCTTTTAAACAGAGGCTGACGAATTTAAAAATTGGCTGGAGTGACATCAAAGAGATCCAAACCTGTCGAGAGATATTCTTCGATAATCTCCCTTGCTCGCTTAAATTCTCCTGTTCACAACAATTTTGAAAGCGGAAGGTATTACTGTCAGCAGGAACTGAACTAAAATCCATAATCTTGAATTTGTTCTTGCAGAATATTTTTTGCGAAAATTTCGAAGAGAATTGTGATTGCCCTGGGCTTTTCTTTTCAAAGGATACTGAACTATCAATATAAACAAAACGGCGGTTAAAATGTCACAAAAGTTTCCCAGACATTTATTCTCTCTTTTGTTTAACTTTGATAGAATTATATTCTTTTTATCTCTAGACACACCAATGCAATTTTATCCAGTTGCCTTCTGATATGAATATTTGATTTCTTTATTCTTTTCTTTTTATCTTCGCAAATCATTTCTTTTCCTTTTTTCTTTTCTTTTGCTCTCACCTGTGCTGACATTTTTCGCCTTCTGTATTCTTAGCATTCCTAAAGTTCATTCGTGACGAAACAGAATATGCCTGTTTTCAGCTAGTGATTTCGGTTAATTGCATCGTACACGTCCACCTGCCGTCAAAGCCAACCGAAAGTTGTAGTTCGAATTTCTGTTTAAATCTGCTATCTATCGTAGTTATCAACTGTATTTAACACAGTTGTAAAAAACAAAAAACAAAAAAAAAAACACAATATTCACAAACACAGCATTCAAAACATTATGGCTTGACTCGTCTCGAGTCAATAGACATTATTTTCTTTTTTTTTTTTTAGATGGGCGACACACAGCTGAAAACGAGAGCTCTCATTGCTTCCCAATAGTAGTAACGCACTATAGAAATAATTCCTGTTCTCTTATTATTCCGTCTCTTTGACGTGTTTTATTTT
>OZ010578.1:55383678-55456178 GCA_963932145.1 Acanthosepion lycidas | reverse complement strand
TTGTCCAAATCCTGTAATAGCAAAATTGTGCTATTGTTAGATTAAGCTTTGAACCGTTGTATCTTAGAAATGAGTAAAGCTATCTTACTGGAATTTTCCGTGTTTTTTTAATAATACTATTGGATTCTACTTTGAACAATGAGAATGTATCTAACACTAAGTTGAAAGGATGATCCCTCTTGCTGTTGGGAGTTCCTGATTTAGTTTTCATCTCTACAGTCCCTTGTTTTAAAAATTATTCACTGTCCTCTTCGTGGTTTTTAAATGGACCTTGAAGAGGGAAGACTAAGTATGAATGTTGGTACAATTACTGAACGCCTGAGTTATCATTTTTCCATTCCCCATTCCACAGTTGAGAAGACATAGTGGGTCTGATACAAAATGATTTTAGCCTTTTTCTCTTTTTAGCTGAATGACTCAATGTGTTTTTCAGCAATTATGACAAAAAATTGCATCAGCATCGCTAAAAGTCTTATTTTTTAGATACTAAAAATATTGTGGAATGAACAATTATCCCATGCTGATACACAATTTGGATAATTTTGCTGTTACGCCCGGTATATAATTTCTCGATTGAATGACGTCATTCAATAATGATCTGAATAATTTTTTGTAATCTCAAATAGGCAGTATACGATATATGTTAATAACATTCTGTTAAACTACACAAACATTAACGTGTCGATTATGAGAGGAACTTGAATATTTTCAATATTTATGACAATGCCAATATATTTGAATCATTTGATAATTATTGTAAGTTTATTTGTTATATAAATTATAATTATTGTCTGCTTTACTCAGGTGGATTGGAATGTGGAAGTGTACTCGTTCAGGGGTGACATCAAACTTTCATACATTGCACCAAGGACATTGCGACGGCCACAGCCCGAACAACAGCAAGTACCTGTCGGGTAAAGGTATGCGTGAGGGTATACGTGAATGGTTTCTTGACCCGACCAGTGAAGGGGGATACTTCTCCCAAATCCACCTGTGCCAAGTGGCCATCGACCAGTCCCTAGCCTGTGCGTATGAGCTACGTTTCGGAGATCAAGGTCTTTGCCAGTGGGCCTTGGGACTTCTAAAAAAAGGGTGGGGTAAGCTCAACATCCCCGGTACAATAGTAACCTGCAAGCAATTGAAGTCTTTTGCCTTGAATGTTACCATGCAGGAAAATTACGACAGAGGGGATGGGTAGACAGTGAGAAATGCGTTAATTGGATTAATGGGGATGATGAGGATTATGAGGAACATTTTTATTTATATTCTGATAATAATAATTACTCTATTGAACACTTAGAGCTTAACGGAGGATAATATATATAACAGTAGTTAAAAGATCAAGCTTGCACCAATGAAAAATGTAAAAAAAGGATGAAAAACAAGAAAATCAGCAGTCAATTGCTGGGTATCTTTTGGGGGGTGAACGGGGTGATTACTGAAAACAATATCAATGCTTAGTGCCAAAATATTTATTCGTATTAATCCTTTATATATATATATATATATATATATATATATATATATATATATATATATATATATATGTGTGTGTGTGTGTGTGAAAATATATAGAAAATAGGAAAGAACTTGTTAGTTAAATAATCTAAAGTTCTTTAGTATTTTTGTTATTATTTTTAAAAAACAGTGATCGATACAAAAGTACAGTCTAAATATAATTATTTATTTAAAAATATGATTCTGTCGCTACCGAAGAGTTCTCATGTTTCAAAACAGCAGCCGAAAACTTCAATATAATTATTTGAATTAAACTGAATTAAAGTACCAAGATCTGTTCCATCTTCAAGCGAAATTTTTTTTTGGAATAACTAATTCTTAAAATTTACGCGTTTTATAAGCATATTTATTATTAAAATTAAAATTACTATGGTAACGGCTAGAGCAATATTTAAAAAAGGGGGCGTAAGGGTTCTCCTTTTTTTTAAATAATTACTCTAGCCGTTACCATAGTAATTTTAATTTTAATAATGAATATGCTTATAAAACGCGTAATAATTAGTTATTCAAAAAAAAATTTCGCTTGAAGATGGAAGATCTTGGTACTTTAATTCAACCATATTTTTAAATAAATAATTATATATATATATATATATATATATATATATATATATATATATATATATATATATATGCTGGACTCTCCCGTTGTTTTATTGACATATGAGGGGCAAGCAACACAACTCTTAGGAACCGACAGCCAGACTCTTGAACAAATGATTTGATTATAGTGGTGAAATAAATCACACTTTTTGAAGTGCCGAATACAGAGACCCTGGTGCACAACGTGACACAAGATCCCCAAACGACCTTCCACAGGTTTTGAATTCACAGTTGTCCTTCTTCTACTCCTTCTCCTCCAACTGGTCTAGGAGACTAGTTAGGGAGAAGAAGAGGATTCATACCTTTCCCAGCGGTATTAGTATCACGCATGGAACATAACTGGCAGAACAGTGAAAAATGTCATTTAAAATAAAGCCAGTTGTTTCGCGGACTGGAACGATAGTGAACAAATTTTCAACATCTAAGGATCTAAACTTGATGAGGTTAAGTGGTCAGAATAGAATCCTCCCGGAAGTCTGTTCCAGATAGCAACAGTCCTAAAAGCTATCCGAGGGAAAATTCTTCCTAAAAGTGTACGAAACGAATGAGGGTGGTTCCGACTTTGTGTGACGTTGCGTGGTGGGTCTTAGCTGGAAGGATTACACTTTGTGGATATATGGAGTGCCATATGTCTGAACAATATCGTTGGATACAGAGATAGAGGTGCAAAGGGGTGGTACGGTGTGAAAATTACGTTTATTTGTTTGGTTTCGTTTTGCTGCATATCAATCACAAGGGGTTATTTAATTCAGCAATATTTTTATTGCTGGTAATCTTTGTTTTTTTCTTTTCAATGCATTTCTGGTAATATTTCTATTTTTCAAAACTGTTTTGCTTGTGATCATTTTTTTTTTTTTTTTTTTAAATGTATTCCTGCCATTAAAACCGATTTTTTCACTTTCATAGTCTTTTGACAACAGTTTGGGTGTTAACTATTTGCCCATAGCTGAGACCTTAAAAGGGGCTACCACTCTAAGTCAGTGTGGACCTGGGAACACCAGCAATTAAGTGGTGGTTCCACGCTACTCAAAACCTCCTGATCAGACGCCTTTCTGCCGGATGTAGCTTATCGTCATACCCAGGACGCCTCATTGGTGGGAGGGTTTTTAACCCTCTGCATAGGTGCAGTCGGCGTATTCCGAAGCCCCAGCTTACAGGCCATGAAACTACTGGTCTCCCACAAGACACATAAAGAAGTTTATGAACTCTATCGAAATTGGGAACTGAAGCTTGGTAGGTTTTTGTCTAGATATCGCACTGATACTCCATTTTCGATTTGATCTTGCTCTTGAAAACTTAGAGAATAACTGGAAAAGTCAGGTACGTATTGGAGTGTTAATGAGAATCGACAATTTTCAAGCATTTTTAGCGAGGGATCGGGTATACAAACCCCGCTAACGTCTGGCGCAAGTTTAGGTGCCAATAGGCGTTCCCATCTATCTATCGATCCATCTATCCATGCTTACGACCACATTGGGTTAAAACACGTGTGGGGTAATGGGATAACGGCTCTGAACATTTAATCGCAGAGCCGAATTCCAATTCCAGTTAGGTTCGTTATATTCACTTCTACGCAAATATCCTTGGAAAAGGTAACAATCCGCTGCTTCTCCTCCAAGCTATGGGTTACTTAGTAAGATATGTATCATTAAATCTTCATAATCTTCAAAAAGAAAAGAGATATTTACAATCTAAAAACGATCTTCAAAGAGTGGATAAAAATAGATAACGAATCTATCTATCTATCTATCTATCTATGTGCGTGTGTGAGCGATTATATCGACATCCTCATGTTGAATGTTTATATATCTATGTCTGTGGGTGTGTGATCATTCGATTGTCAGCCCCTATGTACGTTAGTCTTAAAGACTAACCTAGAAGTCGCCCTTCTGGCGGATTTACGCTGGCTCCTATGGAGGGCTTTTGGGCCTTCGGACTTTTACTTTCAGCCCCCTATGCACGTAAAAGTTATAGGGATTTAGAAATAATAAAATTATTTTATATTTATTCGACACCATAATTCAGCATAATCTTTCTTCGTATACGCAACTGGTCTGTTTCTTTGCATTTATTTTGTGACCCTTTTTATTTTATTTTAAAATCATCATTATTTATGGCCCCGTCACATAAAGTCACTCTTAAAAGACATTATGGAACCCGTACTATGTAATTTAATATTTCGAATACGTCACAGTACTCGTGCTAGAAAAAAACATATGAGTAACGTATCGCTTAAGTTTTAATAACGGTTTAATAGACGATATCAATTGGAATTTTGATAAAAAAGCGAAATTAAATTTAAAAATTTAATAAAGAATTTTTTTTTTTGAAACCTTTCACTCTGTTCGATATTTAAATTGAATTTTATATGAGTTATATAAATAATTTTTAATTGTGTGTAACTACAGTATAACTACTTGTTACCTAGTTTGCTTATAATTTGCCGCGATTGAAAAACGAACAGACGGACGGACACACATACACTTTATTTATATAGTTATCTAATTAATCTATCCTGTACTTAATATTTGCTATTGCTTTTCTTTTCTCTTTTTTCTTGGAAATTTTTTTTCTCCAAATTGCAGCAATCTGAACAGTGCAGACGAACCAATTTGCATTCTATTTGCTGCTATCAATTTATTTTTTAACTCGATATGTTCGGCGATAATTTCGATGGGCAAATGACGTATTCTTTCCTGTTCGGGCCGATTGCAGCTTTCCCCATCTGCAGACAAAATTCACAGCCATCTTTACTATGCAATTGAGAGTAAAAAATCTACTTTCTCATTTCACTCTTCGTTTTCAATTTTTTTATGGGATTCTCACCTACTAAATATCAGGGGGGACTACTAAAGCACGATGCTATGATTAAGGATCATTAAGAAGCCAAGTTACCAACAACATCAAATTAACTTAACTTCTCCAGACGTGTTTTATTAGATTGCGTCATCAGTAATTTCTTTCGGAACCAATACTAATTATGAATGTGCCCTCCTAATAATCTATTTCAAAACCGGTGCTGAAAAATGGCTTACGTATGACAACGATCGAAGCAAAAGGCAGCGAATTGACTAGAATAAATCTCGACAACCAACCCCAAATGCTTAACACCATGATAGAATTGTGATTCTGTTTGTGTGGAAGATTTATTGAAGCATTATACATTGAGAGTTCTGGAAACATTTATACTATTGACACTGTTCAGACTGTTATCCCCATCTTCGTTGCAATATTCACCACGTTTCAGGTGATTCTTCAGGTGATTGAAATTCCGAACTGAACCCTTTATTTCGTCCACCATAATAGACTGTTCTAGTTCCACTTGCCATGCCTCTTCTGTACGTCTTTTTGCGTCCTTGAATTTACAAAAGAATCATGGACACTTGTTCAACGTACATTTCGCAGGTCTCCAGTTCTCACACCCTGCCATTTTTTTTTTGTGGGGGTTTGTGAATAGACCGGTCAATGTGCCTCCCTTTCCAAAAGACGTGGATGACCTGAAAGCCCGAATAACGAAAGTTGTTGCAACCATCGACAACGCATTGTTGGAACGCGTTTGGCATGAATTGAGCTATCGGCTTGATGTGTGCTGTGTGACCAACGGTGATCACATTGATCTTCTTTGAACATTCCATGGAAAACTTGCGATTAATTTCTGTTAGAATATGTCAGGCGCGTTTTTATATCCTTAATAGTTTTCGAGATATTCAATGTCAAAATATGCCCAAGTCTTTTGGAACACGCTGTATTTTGAACACGATTTTTTGGCTTGGACCAAATATATTTTGAACGCAATTGTACGCCTTCAAAATGTACTGTTGATATTTCTACTATAAAATGTATTGCTCGCCATTTTCCTTCAAAATTGTATTGCTTCTAACTCCACTATATAAATATGTTATATTGGTATTTTTTTTTTATATATAAAAAAATGCATTTTTATACTATCGTAATTTTTTCTTTGGCTGATTCACTATTTGTTCATAACTGGGAACCTAACAAGTGCTATCACTCCGAGTCAGGGTAGACCTAGGAGCAACAGTAATTAAAAGGTGGTTGCACGATCCTCAAATCTTCCAATCTCCCTATTAGAGGCTTTACTGCCGGATGGAGTTTATCGTCATACCTAGGACTAAAAATCAATGTCTGGGTGGGCCTAGGAACAAAAGCCGTTAAAAGATGGTTCCTTGCTCCTCAAAACCTCCAATCTCCCAATCAGAGGTTTTGCTGCCGGATGTAGTTCATCGTCATACCTAGGACTACAAATCAGTGTCAGGGTGGACTTAGAAACAACAGCAATTAAGAATTGGTTCCAGGATCCTCAAAACCTTCAATCTCCCGATCAGAGGCTTTCCTGGCGGGCCACTTTCTTAGGTTTTCATCGAAACAACTCGGATGTACTTCAGATCTCTCCATTCTGAGGAATAAAGTAGTGAATTGCGCTATAGATAAAAGCTGTTATTAATCCATCATATATTGATTTTTGTTCATTATTAACACAGTTCAGGCGAGTTCATTTAAAAATAGTCCAAAAGAACTCAATCCAAAATTTAATATAAAAGGCCTTTCAACTATCCTCCAATATATAATACCTGTACCTAACGACCCTTAAAGCAATACGGAAGTACGACTCTAGATATGACATCCGATTCTTTTTCTATGTATCTTGTCTCTTCTGGGCCTAGGCGATCTTGGCTACGTACCATTCCCCAGCCCTCTGTAGCTCACTAAGTAGGTTAGGGGTTGGTTTCATGGCTTACGATCACATCACGTTGTGTTGGATATCGGTTGAGGAAGACCTTTGACCTGCTGCATCAGAGAGTAAGCGTAAATAGGAATGGGTGATGGCATAAGCAGGAAATGGCTAAAATGAACAGAACGCACAGGTGTAATGAGCATTAATTAAACAGGGCGCAAAGGTGTCCCGTGTGGAAGGAAATGCGTGCATCCGCCGCTGCATGCCGGAAGAGGCGTGGTCACAAGAAGCTGCATAGGCGACATGCCGGAAGACGGCCTAGCCACGTAGATGTCTAAATGTTATAAAAACGGTCCAACTCTTGGCCTGGCAGAGAGGCTCGCTAGAGTTTGACAAAAGATTTTGTCTCCGTCAATTCCTGTGTGCGCAATCCGAACCTCTGTGTTCCACCCTCACTCGACCCAATTGCCGAAACTCGAACAATAAAGCTATTTATATATATTTGATATACGAGTGTTTGTCGCCTTATTTGAACTCAGCAGCAATATACAACAGTCGAAACATTGGTTCCCATCGATCATCGTATATACGCAACGTCGAGCCCAGTCAGTACGTAGATCGGTGACCTTTTGGGAATACGAGATGCTTTAAGCTTGAATGTGTGGGTGATGTAATTGATACTGGATCGTAATTATTAATCGGAAAGCTTTTGGGTTCGTTATATTCACTTACGCGCAACTACTCTTGGGGACGTTATGAATCCACCTTTTCTCCCTCCAGATATGGGTTAATTAGTAATTAATTGCATCACTAAACCAATATTTGTCTAAATTTCTGAGATGAGGTATTGTAACTATTTACACTATATACGTCGTGAAATACTTCAACCAATGCTTTTATCCACTAGGTCATGTAGATAAAAGGATTAGTTAAATTTATTCAAAAAGTAACCTGGCTCAAAGAGTTGTGGGTTCAATACCAGGTTTCAGCGCAAAGAAGAAAAACTTGGAGAGTTGAGTGACTAAAATGCAATTAACGGAAACTGAGATATCCCAAAAAAATGGATGACACGCGCAATTAGAACAATCTACCACCGTTGATTAATAAAGAGTTCGGTTCGAAATTCTCACATATATCATCTAAAGAAGGTCAGAGCATACAACGCTGGAACCGTCGTAAATATGGCAATAAAGATGCTGACTACAGTCCAAACAATGTAAATAGTGTAAATGAACAAATATTATCTAGAAAAAAATTCTTATAATCTAAAAATATCTGCTGTCTTTAAATAACATTCAAATGGTTGGTAAGGCGTAAAAAATGTATCCGTAAACCAAGCAAGCAATACGGAGGTACTGACTATTGTTAAACAGCGGTTACCTGGTTTCAAAATTTGTTGTTACTCTTATTTTTTGTTTGAAATCAGATCGAACTGGTACTGCAAATCCTGGTAAATCATAATGAGTACCTTCGAACATATAAATGTAATAACCTTTGCCATCGTGATTCGTTCATATAGCATTAAGGATTATTTGTCAGCTGCCCAATCCAAATCAATGCAACATGGTAGTAATTCCATGCCAAAATCTAAAGGAAGCTGTTTTCAGGGTTAAATGTAATTTGGAATCTTTGAGAGATATGCCATATATCACCATCTTGGAAATGGAACTGATGCATTCCTCTTAAGAAAAAGACATTACTTAACCCTCGAAGATGCCGGTTCTACCGATTTTCAGGAAAAGTGTAGAAATACAAGAGTTCTTCGAGATTGTGAATCAAAACCATTTCCCTTGACACCTCATCTCCGTCTTCTTTCTTCATGTTATTATCGAAAGGCGAGTGTCCAATATACACACGTACATATTTTAGCCCCCACCCCTTACCAATAGTAAAGAAGATTATTAACCACGTGTCTTGGTTAGTTTGTAAGCGTTAAAAGGGTGATTTTCTTTGTTCATTGTGAGGAGATGGGAGCTAAGAAGTGTATCTTTTCAAATCAGTTTTGAGCACGGTATTCGTCTAAAAGGCCATAAAATCCGGTGTAGATTTTCTGGATCCTATGCCACTACCTGCCCTCACTGCATCTGATGTTCATCTCGAACAGGGAGGAAACTAAGTTTTAAAGGAGATCAAATTTCGAGTAAGACGTTTCCTGCTTCGAAATCTCTCCATCAGCTACGATTTATACTCATCCTCAGGTCAAAGTTCATTTATAAGAAAAGAGTAAAAAATAAATAGATAAAAATGCAGAATTTGAAGACTGATGAATTATATTACGCAGACAACATCCAATAAGTTTGGATATATTCAAAGTGTTCATCCTCTGTCAGTTTTTTGATCCCGAATCACTCACCCGCACCACTAAAGTGCTCTGCATTTCAAAGAATAATCGTGCAAAGTGATGACTTTATTGTCAGCCAATGGCACGCCCTCTAGCGACTTAAAGAATCCTAGATTCAAGGACGATCACTCAATTTGATTGATTTTTAGCTACATGTCAACATTCTATGCGTTATTTAATGCCGGAATCTAAATCTTTTGAACGTAATTTTATGCCCTTCCACTACAGAAAAAAAGTATTGTTGTTAATTTTACAATAAGCAGGTATTATTGGTCATTTTTTTTTAAATAAATAGGTATTGCTTGTAATTTTACTATAAATATATGTTGGTAATTTTTTTAAATAAAATGTAATATTAGTAATTTTACTTAAAAAATGTATTTATATACTTTCATAGCGTTTTGTCTGGTGGTAAACTATTTGCCAATATTTGCGACCCTGCTACCCCAGGTCAGGGTGGACCTTGGAACAACAGCAAATAAGAGGACGATCACTCAACGTAGCCATGTCATTCTTTTTAATATTTTTTGTTATAATCTATATATATATATATATATATATATATATATATATATATATATATATATATATATATATATATATATATATATTTACTTAAATATTTACATCTATAAAAATAACAGAATATCTATAAAAATAAATATATTAAAATAATTGTCCATTTCATAATATATATATATATATATATATATATATATATATATATATATATATATATATATATATATACATATATATTACGCATTAAACGCATCTATTCTCACCAGGAAGATTACAACATACTCATAGGACAACTCTGCAATCACTTTCTTAATAGGAATTACCCACTCAAAATAATCAAAGAATCTATGACCAAAGCTTCCAAACATGACAGAATAATTCTCCTAACGAAAAAGAATAATTCTAGAATCCCCATGGTATTTTATTTAATTATAACATCCACAAACTTTTCACACCTGAACTATTTTCCAAAATTTCTCATTTGTCTGTTTATTCCTCGGTCCGTTGATGAAGGACACAGACGTGTCTGAAAATTCCGAACTTCCACTCTTACTCTCCATGCTTCACTTTTGTCATATAGTTAATAATTAATAGTTAATAAATATTTATCCTACTGATTACATTGGTATCTTTCGTTTGCCCTTGTCTTATTAACTAACCTATCTATTTTAGTTATTATAGGAAGCACACGTGGACCCTTTTTTTCTAATTATACACACACACATACATACATATATATATATATATATATATATATATATACATACATACATATATATATATATATATATATATATATATATATATATATATATATATATATATATATATATCGAACTTAGAGAAATAAATGCAAAAAAACTAGTTCGACATTCTAAACAGTTTTTTTGCATAGTAAATATGGATAAAAGTATTGACATTGCTGTCTTCGGTCTCAACGATTCTATTTCCGCATCGGCCATATTAATATAAGTTTACTAAATACTGCAGACATGATTGTCCCGCAAACAGTGACAGCTGTAGATTTTTCAGTCCAAAATGAATCCACTATATATGCAGTTTTCTGTCAGATGTTAACTTTAAACGTTCAGACATTTTCTTGAATGCAAATATGTCTTTCACTGACGTTATTAAAATCTGAAGTATGACGGCCATATCACGTTGAAACACCAGATCTCGCAAAATCACCCAAGTTAAGTGTCTGGTCAGTAGTTTGATGGAGGATCGCTTGAGAATGTACCTTTATGCGGGATCGCTTGAGAATGTACCTTGATGGGGGATAGCTTTAGAATGTACGTTGACAGGGGATCGCTTGAGAATGTACCTTGATGGGGGATCGCTTGAGAATGTACTTTGATGGGGGATCGCTTGAGAATGTACCTCGACGGGGGATCACCTGAGAATGTACCTTGATGGGGGATAGCTTGAGCATGTACCTTAATGGGGGATCGCTTGAGAATGTACTTTGATGTAGGATCGCTTGAGAATGTACCTTGACGGTGTATCGCTTGAGAATGTACCTTGATGGGGAATCTCTTGAGAATGTTCTTTGATGAGGGATCGCTTGAGAATGTACTTTAATGGGGGCTCGCTTAAGAATGTACCTTGATGGGGGTTTGCTTGAGAATGTACCTTGATGGGTGATCGCTTGAGAATGTTCTTTGATGGAGGATCGCTTGAGAATGTACTTTGATGGAGGATCGCTTGAGAATGTACCTTGATGGGGGATCGCTTGAGAATGTACCTTGATGGGGGATCGCTTAAGAATGTATTTTGATGGGGGATCGCTTGAGAATGTACCTTGATGGGGGATCGCTTAAGAATGTACTTTGATGGGGGATCGCTTGAGAATGTACCTTGATGGGGGATCGCTTGAGAATGTACCTTGCTGGGGATCGCTTGAGAATGTACCTTGATGGGGGATCGCTTAAGAATGTACTTCGATGAGGGATCGCTTGAGAATGTCCCTTGATGGGGGGTCGCTTGAGAGTGTACCTTGACTGGGGATCACTTGCGAAAATACCTTTGAGAAAGGTATGAATCCACTTTTCCTTCCGAGGTATAAATCTACATCTTCAAATATGGACAAAAGTATTCAATTTAAAGTTCTCATGAGAGTGTGTTATTAATAATCCATTCTGAACTCTTCATATATTTTAGCGTATGGATCAGTTATAACCGACTTAGTACAGAAGATAAGGAAATTGAACACTGAATAGGTTGAATTATGGGTTAGTTTTTCCCAATAACCCAAGTTGCAGAAATCGAAAACAAGAACTTAACTACTCGAGTTCTGTTGCTAATCAGCCTCATCAGATCTCGATTCTCATACAGAAGTCATGCATGGAATCTCAGTTGTTTAAAAATGTCTATTCGGGCTACCGAATGTACACAACCATTTTCTCAAATCAATGATTAAAATAGCTTCGTGCGAATTAGCCCGGTAGGTATTAAAGAGGACTGTCATTCATCAGATCTCTCAGAGCGATGTCAAAGAATGCATATAGTGAAAACCACATTCCGTGAAGATTTTAAATAGTAAGAGTAACTAAAATGGATAGCAGATGGAAATCAAAGAAAAAATAATGATATAAAGAAGATATTTTCCTGCCAACCTACTTTAGGCAAATGGTTAGAACGTAATCCTCCAGCAAAAAGAAAAGCGAGTGGACGTGGGAAACCAATTTTCCCGAACATTTGTTTTAATACAAAGATCTTTGCTGGCTAGTCAGTGAATGCTCAATATTTCCTTATAAAGAATCATTATCATAACCTTTCATAGTTTGTAACGCGAAAAAAATAAACTTATTTTATCTGTTTACTCATATCTAAGAGAGTAGACCACATACATCTTTCATACACCACACTTTCCTCCCTCGATAGAATCCAAATGCGTCTTTTAGGCGACGAATTATTTTCCACTCTGCAACCCCTTTCTCACGGACAAGACGTCGCAAGACCCTCTTTCCTATCGAGTATTCAAACAGACTACACTCCTTTGTTCAACCAGTCCGAAACTTCACGGCTAAAACCCACCCTGCCACACATATTTTGGCGAACCAACCTATTCCTTTTATATTTCCCTGTTGAGATGTAAGTTCTACTCAAACAGCTTCTTCGTACGAACCACTACCTCGTGGAACTGACTCACAAGAGGCTGCTTCTCCGATCACTAAAATGTTAATCTGTTCCAACCTATAGTTAAATCTTCTACACATATCCACATAAGCCCTGACTTTTACACTATATCATTCTAACTCGAGTCGCTTCCGGACCTTGTACAGGGTGAATACCATTTCAAAAAATAAATGAAATAAGTCCAAATGATTCAGCTTTGTTTATTTATAAGTCATTAATACCAACTGGGGTAAAATGTTCAGTGTGTATGACCAAAATGACTTTCGAATGTCATGAACTGTATCAAAAAGCAGAAACTATTAGGTTGGTGCAAAAATAATGACGTAATAATGTCGTTTTTTGATGTATTTTTAACGTCAAAAAACGACATTATTACGTCATTATTTTTGCACCAACCTAATATATTTGGGCACTTTCAACAACAGCAATAATTAAAATAGGTACCACATGTCACACGGAGGTAAAATAATGTCATAGTGAAGACTGACGTTTCAGACTACTTCAAACAAAATATTTTTCTGACCTGACTCGAGGCAGACCTCGCGACCTGTCAGTTCTAAAGGACTTCCCCATATCGAGATCTGTTAGTCTGAGTAGTGAGATTCCATACATCCCCGGTTTGCTGGGCCGGTCGCGTACCTTACATTTTTATTAATGAGCAGGCTGTTGCTTAACTTTGGCGATTGAACGAGAACCGGAGTTTCAACGTGATATCACCGTCACATAAGACCCTATCAATTCTTGCAAGAGTGGACTTGAGAAATCCTTTTTTTTTCCTGAATAATTGTTTTAGAGAGAAAGATTTTATAAATTTAAACCAATCCTAGCACTGATTTTTCGGTCTATGCGTGCCAAATGTTTCCTTACTAGGAAACGGGTACTTTCGCCATTACTTTTACTATTTTGGGATGAGCATTTTGGAAATCCATTACCTTTTAGCGCGCACTGGTTTACAATCCTCTCAATATTTAATGTAATTATTAAATCTTACGCTACTGGTGTAAACAAAGCATATGACAAAGAAATAAAATCAAATATAGTGGACCATAGGTTGTTCATCTTTTATTTGCTCTATGTACTATGATCCTTCATGACACGATCGTTCACAGCCCTCCCCAACTTCTAGTTAATTTTGATAATTTTACTATTCTTCTTTGTCCATGATCTAAAAAAAGTAGATTACTCGCTGTTTCCCGCTATTTCCCTTACCTTCTCTATATACTGTGTGTGTTAGATTCTTTAGGCCTTCTTTCCTCATTATTTGGCAGTGATTTAATCTGTGTCAATCTGAATGTAAAATTCAGTTTCCTTGCGATTCTTATCTTCTTTCGAACGTCGACGTTGCTCACGGGCTTTCTCTATGATGGCTTCAGCTTATGATCCTGTAGCCTAATCGGTGAATAACTGTTCTTACATAACATTTTTCCAATATGCAGACATGCAGAATATCAAATGCCCTTTTCTGATTTACGTATAAAGCATTCTTTACGTTCCGATTTTCTCTTAAACTTCATCATTACTCACATGTTCGGTCAGCATCCTTCTGTAGAACCAGATTTTTGTTAACTCAAGTCTCTTATTCATCTCTGGAGAGATTGTCTGGTATTCACTGCCATCCTGGGAGGACTGATATTACGTAAGAATTCAGTACTCCTTTTCTTTGTTTCCAAGGGGATTTTTCCTGTTTCTTGATAATCGGCTTAGCTTTTGGAAGCTCTCTTTCACTATAAGAATGTGCATTCGTATTTCGCTGTCGCATATTCTGTCCTTCATTAAATCACTTCTTAGATATTTAATTATTTATATTAGGTTGGTGCAAAAATAATGACGTAATAATGTCGTTTTTTGACGTTAAAAAATACGTCAAAAAACGACATTATTACGTCATTATTTTTGCGTCAACCTGCTATTAGGTTGGTGCAAAAATAATTTCGTTTTCTCACATAGTAACATATGTTAGAAAACGAAATTATTTTTGCACCAACCTAATACTTGCTTGATTTTAGCAAATTGAATTTGTAACTCCGATGACATTCATATATTCTGTAATTTTATAATTGATGTTTAGTCCTTTCTTCTCCCTTTTCCATTGCAACATACCGCAGAAGTTCCAGTATTTTTCTTTCTGGATCTGCTCTTGGCACTGCGTGAATCTGTACATCTGATAATGTTAACACTGTAAGGTCAAATAATGAATTCCAGTCGAATTTTTATACTTTCAGAATCACCTCCCTGTAAAGGTTGAATAGGTCCGTTGTGAAGACATATCCTTGTTTTACACCTATTTTTGTATATTTACTGGATTCATTTTCTCGTAGATGTTTTGTATTATTCGAATTCTTTCCCAAATATATCAAGCTTGATTTGGGCACCTCGAGGTGGTGTAATGGTTAACAAGCTTGTCATGCTAGAACAATTATGACTGAGTAGTGAGTTCGATCCTCCCTGGGTCCCCTATACTTTCGGCCTTCTGCCACATCGAAGGTACGTTTGGAAAATCATTGGGCACCTCGAGGCGTTGTAATGGTTAGCAAGCTTGTCTCGCTAGAACTATTACAACTGAGTAGTGAGTTCGATCCTCACTGGGTGCCCTATACTTTCGGCCTTGTGCCAAATCGAAGCTACGATTGGAAAATCATTGGGCCCCTTGAGGCGGTGTAATGGTTAGCAAGCTTGTCTTGCTATAACAATTATGACTGAATATTGAGTTCGATCCTCACTGGGTGCCCTATACTTTCGGCCTTGTGCCAAATCGAAGATACGATTGGAAAATCTTTGGGCCCCTCGAGGCGGTGTAATGGTTAACAAGCTTATCTTGCTATAACAATTATGACTGAATAGTAAGTTCGATCCTCACTGGGTGCCCTATACTTTTGACCTTGTCCCACATCTAAGCTACGTTTGGAAAATGACTATATCAAGCTTGCCTTACAGTTTCAAGCAATTTCGTGTTTTAATTTATCAAAATCGTTAGCATAATCTTTAAAATATAGAGGTATACATCCGTTTGGAACTGTATTGTTTTTTCTGATATGATTCTCAGCACATATATTGCATTCATTGTTCCATAGTCTTTACTGAAAATGCCCTGTTCTTGAACTATTTCTGGTTTAATTCTGCGGCGAGTTCAATTTAACAGTATTCGGCTGTTAAGATTTCTTACATCGCACATGAGGCTGATTGTCCGATGGAGTTCATAATCATTTACAACCGGTTTCTTAACTGCCAATGAAGTTGGATCCAATATGATCTTCCGGTATATCACCACTGCTGTATATTTCATCGAGTAAGCCTATAATCTTATCAATGTAGAAATCATCAACGGCTGCCAGTATCTTAAATTTGTTTTATATTTTTTCATTATTATTTTATTTTATTTATTTATTTTTGCTTGATTTCTGTTTTACGTCTTATCAACCCTTTGCAGCTTATTTAAAGCCAGTAAGACAGATTGTAAGATTTCTTTTTGGATAATAACTATTTATTAATACAAGTGCAAGCAATTAACCGATACTTGTGGGAGAAAAGGTGGATTAATACCTTTCCCAAAGGTATTTGCGCGTAAGTGAATATGACTAACACAAGTGGAATTTGAAATCGGTTCTCCGATTTCCAATTCCGAGGCGTTAACAATTACACTACAGACACACCCATGCTCGCGGCACTTGATATTACCAAACGGTCGACCATCTAGGATACTGACCAGGCTCGACGTTGCTTAACTTGAGTGATCTTGTGAGAACCAATGTTTCAACGTAATATGGCCGTAAGACTTCAAATTGTAATAACGTCATTGAAAGACGTACTTGCATTCAGAAATATGCCGCAAGTTAACATCTGACAGAAAACTGCATAGATAGTGGACTAAAACTCTACAGACGTCACTGTTTGCGAGACAAGCATGACAGCAGTATTTAGTAAACATATTAATATGGCTTATGCCGAAGTCAGAGAGAATAACTGACATTGAAGACAGCAATGTCTGTTCATGGTTAGACATTAGACTGCACCGATGGACGAAAGTTAATCTCATCATAGATACAGACGTTGTATCCTTTATCCTGTATAAAACAATGCTTAGGTTATTCATTGAATTATAGACTAGATGCAGGCTAGACATTATGCATTCTATCTGTGCAAGAAATATGCCAAATAAATACCCGAAAATAGTTTTCATTCGCCGGTCAGATTGAACAGAGTCTCTCTTATAAGCAAATCAATACAGTATGACTATATTTGTAAATAGACTGTTAAAATGTGAAGGATATTGATTAATATCGCCATTGAATACACACACATACACACACACATACACACACACACACACACACACACACACACACACATATATATATATATATATATATATTGCAATGCAAATCAGGTTACTTACACTTTAAGGTCTAATTTTTAGGGCTGCTTTAATAAGCATTGCTTTTGAACACAATAACATATTTAAAACATTTTACGAATTACCGATTATATATATATATATATATATATATATATATATATGAAGAAATATAGTCTTAAGGTATGCTATATTTATGGGATAAAGTGTTCAATATCAGAGATATAGCGTCTGTAAATATAAAAGTGAACATCGAAGTCAACATTTAGAGGCTTATATTGATGCATGTTTCATTAAATAATATAGACAGGTTTTGTCTATTTTATGTAAATTCGTTTCATATCGTCTAAGCTTAATAACATTGTCATTAAAAGACGAAAGAAAATCACAATATTGATACATATTTTTTTTAATCCTATCTAAGCTTTTGGCTTACATAAGTCATTATCAAAGATGACAATTATATTACATATATAATTATATATATATATATATATATATTACATAAATTATATATATATATATATATATATATATATATATATATATATACACACTCACACACCATCCATCCAACCCCTAATTCCGAAACAGTCAGTCTAGGTCTGCATCCGGTTGTGGCGCTTTCAAATAAACGATACCTACATGATGTTATTTCGGACTTTTTGCTGTATAATTTATATGCTCTGTTATAATAAATACATCGAACTCTCTCTGCGGATCATTTGTAATATCTGATATTACTAGGCGCCACCTGGATTATATACCAACGGATCTATTACCAGTAATATATATATATGTGTGTGTGTGTGAAGAAGAAGAAGAAATGGGTTTTTGTTTAGTAATCTGACAGATTTTGATCACTTTAAACGTTATTTTCATTGGATACCCATATCTTGGAAGACGCTTTTCTTATTTTAAAAAGTATATTAATTTTTGTCTTCCAGCTTAAATATTCGAGAACACTTATTAAAGAAAAATCTGCATTCTATATCTAAAGTATTAAAAATCAGTGAGATAATTAAATGATTAAATACATTACTTCTTTAAAAATTGCTTTGTTTACCTTTGGGTAAGAAATTAAGCCATTATGAACTCTGGGACGAGAAGGATATGTGCATATAGGTACTATTCATTCTTCTTTATCGGCAGCGCCTTTCGTGTCCGAGGTGGTCTGAAGTATATTGTATATAAAGAAGGTATCTTCTGCAAAGGGGGATGCAGGTTCAAATCCTGCCAGGGTGGTGTAAGCCTATTTTCTTTAATATATATATATATATATATATATATATATATATATATATATATATATGGTGCACTCCCCCGTCGTGTTCGACGTTTGAGGGTCAAGCAGTTCAGTTCCTAGGAGGCGACAGTCAGACACCAGCACATATGATTTGATTATAGTGGTGAAGGTTTTTTGCAGAACCAACCACACTTTTTGAAGGTCTGAATACAGAGACTTGTGGCTCGTAGATTGGGGAATTAGTGCACACAAGATCCCCAAACAAACTTTCGCAAATTGTCTTTCGCCTAGACCAGAACCTAGTCTGTCCTGTTATTTACCCACACCTGGGGAAGAAGAGGATTAATACCTTTCCCAAGGGTATTTAGCACGTATGTGAATTTAATGGATTCGAATGGAATTAGAACACTATCCACTACTCCACCGTACATGTGAAGCAAATAAATATTTTTTTTAATTTATTTTATTTTATTTTATTTATGGTGCAAACATAATAGTGCTCAATGTAGGAAAACAGAGCTATGAAGTATATATTAATAAATTAATAAAAACCCATATACCTACGTTTATAGTACAACTTAAAGTTCCATGGTTTCCAAAGTCGTCAGACACATATAGCGATTGAAACAGTTATTACAGTTGGTTTTACATATATATATATATATATATATATATATATATATATATATATATATATATATATATATATATATACTGGGTTTCATAGGAGGAACGCTAAGTTATATTTATATTCATAACTTTTACCAATAAACAATATTCAAATGCCACTGCACGCTAAAAGTTTTACTGGGAAATCAAAACAAATAACTAACACCAGTAATAAATTGGAATTTCGTAGCCAAAACTATACCCTTTTTCCGACTGCGGCCATCGGTGTAACCTGTGTTTGCTGGAAAAAAGATTATTTCTCAAAAATATTAACGACCCCAACCTGCTGAACAAACGCCGTGAACTAATGATACCTTGTATCGATAAAAAAAATGCGCTCTCATAAAGTATTTTAATTCTGGATAAATCATTTTACCCTACGTCATCTACCCATTAAATATTTAGGTTAAATACTTATTACCCCCCTTTAACCATTAAACGTCTATTAATACGTTCGGGTTATACGGCGTTTCTTTTTTCTTTAAATATACATTCTTAATTTTTTTTTCACCTTTAACCTTCTCTGTCTATCTACACATTTTATTTTATTTTAATTTATTTCCTAATATGTTAAATGTTAGTTTTATATACTGTGCATTGTTACTCGAATTTTTACAATTATTTATAAACAGTATACAATCCACTACGCCGACTTCATTCATTTTTTTTCACGTTACGTTTTATAATTTCTTAGCTTATATCTTGCCTTTTTTCCAACGGAAAAACATCTACCATATAAACCTTAACCTTGCATGCCAATTTTTGCTTTTTTTTCCCAGTATCTCCCTCAATACAATCTATAGTTTCAATTTACAGCACAGTTTGGGTTTATATTACCTTTGAGCTTTGAATACAGTGATAATCGTTATTTTCTCCCTTCTTTATTCCCTTTCGTTTAATGTTTTTTCAGCTTAATAATGTTTTTTTTTCTTCTTTTTCGCATTATTTCAAATTCGGTAACCGATTGTGACCTCGTGACCTTATTCCCTTGCTTGGGATTTATGATTAAATAAAATTAAAATAGCATTATTAAGCTGAGTCAGTTAAAAGGAAGTTTTTCATTAACTCTTCAGATTTTGCATCTCTGTTTTTAATCATTTCACTCCAATAAAGAAAATAAAGCTACAGAGGCGCAAAAGAATATTGAAGGTTAGAGAATAAAAGAAGGAAAAACTATTAAAGTTATAGAACAAAGGAAACACATTTTATGATCATTCGTGTTAGATAAGTAACAGTCTAAAGAAAAATCTGCAAAATGCCTCTGAGCAAACTGTTTACTCCAAGTGTTTTAGGATTTGTTTTTCATCTGGTAACGAACCAATTAGTAGCCTGTGACTGCTTCATGATCTATGACATGGAATAATAATTAGTTGACCAAACTCAGGAAACCACTTTTAGAGTATGCTCAAAGAAAAGATCCCATAAGAAACATCAATTAAAAAACACATATACAAAACTGTGTTGCATGTTATTTGCATATCAAATGATTTTTGCGATAATCTCAGCCCGTTTTTTTTTTGTTTTGTTATTTTTATTATTATTAGGTTGGTGCAAAAATAATGACGTAATAATGTCGTTTTTTGACGTTAAAAATACGCCAAAAAACGACATTATTACGTCATTATTTTTGCACCAACCTAATATTAAGACCTTTCAGAGTCTATTCTTTTCATATTTCGATGCTTTGCTTAACAGTAAAAGACATAAAATTTACAAAGGAGACATTTCTAGGAAATTAGTTATGGCTGATTATATATAGAAGATGCGGTCACACCAAATTTATAAAATCAATCTATAATTATGTGCGTGTATGCGTGTGTGTGCGTGATTATTGTTCGTGTAATCCCTTACTGCAGCTATAGCAATTATGGTATGCCTTTTGAGGGAAAAAAAAAACATCTACACTTTCCGTTAAAAAAAAAAATTGGAAATTGAACATTGCTCCAATGTGACGTTTTTCGTGGCCGAGCGGTAAAGCACACTGGATGCTAACGGTGGTTTACGCTACGAATGGGAACGCAGTTTTGATCCCTGTCGCGGACACATTTTCTTTATTTAAATGTCTCGAATGAGCAGGCTGATATAGATGTAATGCATAGTGTTTAAAATAAGAATGGTCGTTTATTTCAAATACGAGTGTCCACTGTAATTTGAAGAAATATATGTTGTATATACTCGCGTATATTGCATGTTTTTACGTTCAGTATTTTTTTACGTTCAAAATAGTGGGTCGGTTTTACAAGTCATTTTTTTTTTCGATTTTAAAAATCCTGCAATTTGGCTGACAGGTTACATAATACACAGGGAATGTTTTCTTCTGGCGAGGATAAAATTCATCCATTTTCGGTAACCGTAACTAACTTTGTTACTCATAAACGAAAGCAAAAGTACGGTATGTAAATTTTCATATCAGATATTTTACGGTAAGTTTTTTGTCTAACCATTTTGAAATAGTTTTGTACAAAAATGAAGAAAGTCCATTTATTCTCTATAAAATGTGTCCAGATCGATGCCGAATATAATATCTAATTACAGTAAGCCTGCTGGTATTTCATAGAATCTGCCGTCGCATTATATACGAGCTATATGAAAAAATGTTTTTCACAATATATATATATATATATATATATATTGTGAAAAACATACATACATATATATATATATATATATATATGTATATATATTGTGAAAAACATTATATATATATATATATATATATATATATATTATTGAATAAATTACAAGCGTTATGTCTGCTTATTTTTATCATAATCCTTTTATATTCACGAATATTTTCCGTATATTACAATTAAATAAGACAAGAAATGCATTTTAACAGTGAGAATCATTTTTCCTTTCCAAGTGTTCCCATCTCTTTTTAAGATCAGCATCAGGGGTGCAGCTGGTTAGCCAAAAACTATATGTAAACTATCCATTACTGTTTTTTTATTTCTTCTTTTGCGTTTAAATGCTATGGTTGAAAGTTTTTGCCTTACCAGTTGCACCCCTGATGATGATCTCAGAAGGAGATGGAAAGTACTTGGGAAATGTATTTTTACGTATATTTTAATCGTGAATCTATTTTTTTAGACATACTCCAAATGCTCCTCTATATTTCATATATTCTCGCACCAATTTCGATATAATAATTTTGACAACGTTTCTCCCTGATGAGGTGTTGGCCGAAAAGTCGGTCGGTGCAATACAAGAAAATAGCAGTAAATCGTGTCTCTTCAAATCAATATATATATATATATATATATATATATATATATATAAGTGAACATAGAAGTCAACACTTAGAGGCGACAGTCTGTTTCATGCTATATGCAATCGTCAGGCTACATGTGCTGTTATTTTTCTCGGCTATTTATATATATACGGGTCAGTGGTGCATTGTGGGAAGTCTATTATGACGGTTGTTTTACCGGAAGTCGTTTATTTATTTATTTGGGTTAAATTATTTTGCTTGTTTTTATTTTTTGTTTCTTAGTTTATTTATTTATTTTTTATTTTCCATTTTTTTTTTAATCGGTGTTTTTATTAACGTAGTAAAAATTTTTTATATCACTTATTTAATAGTTTTGTTTTGGTTTGAGAATTTAATTAAAGCTATTTATTCGATTTGGGGGTTGATTGTTGTAGTTTGTTCTAACTATTATTTTGGCAGGAACAGTTTTTAATTTGTGTTTGTTTGGGTTGATTATTTTTGTTTGTTTTTTCTAACGGTAACTTTATGGGGATTGGTTTGTTTATTTATTTACTTGGATGAATTTAGGTTAATTTATTTTACTTGTATATTTTCTCTTTTTCGGTTTTTCGATTTTTAAGTAACGTAGTATATATTTATTTATTTATTATTATTTTTTTTTATTGTTATATAACAGTTATACGTATTTTTTTCGTCCGATTTTTTTGGTTCGATTTTTTAGTCTAACTAATATTTTGGTCATAATGGTTTGCTAATTTGTTTATTATTTACTTTATTTATTTTGGTTCGTTTTTTTTGTTATTATTCTTATTCTTTTTCGTCTATTCTAATAGGTGTGATTTGGTAATTTGTTTGGATTAATAAATTTTGCTTATTTTATTGTTATTTTGTTTATTTGTTTATTTATTTGTTTTTATTTTGTTTTTTTCGTTTTCAATTTTTTAAGTAACGTCGTAAATTTTGTTTTCATGTCTGCATTTTGAGATGAGCTCGGATCTTTTATTTAATAATTTATTTTGCTCTGGGAAAGTAATGATAGCTATTTTTTCCTCCAAGCAAAGTTTGCAAGTTTTTGATTGATTGTTGAAGGCTGATGATGTTTGGTGTCATGTGCGTTTTGTGTTTAATTCCCCAGATATACTTGGAAAGCATTGTACTGTTCGCATATTTACTATTTGTGAAAGATGTTTTGTGTGTATAATTTATTTGTTTCCAGGGTCCTTCAGTTACTCCTATGTATACTTTTTCTTCATTATCTGGTGATTTTATCGTGGCTTGGTATATTACGTTGTTTTGTAAACAATCTCCGTTTAAGGGGCATTCGTTCTTTATTCTGCAGTTGCACGTGGGTTTAATTTGTTCGTCTGGTTTGTTGGTAATTTTCCTGTTGTGCTTTTTTATTATTTGTGCCATGTTCTCGGTGCAGCTGTAGCTGATTTTTACTGTGTTTTTGTTGAATATTTTGTGTAGGGTGCTTGATTCCGGGAAGTGTTTGTGTAAGAGTTTGAAGAATATTTTTCCTACGTTTGTTTTTACGTTTTTGCTGTACGGCGGGTTGAACCATATGATATTTCTTCTCCTGTTGGCCTTTTTTGTGTTCTGTGGTGAGTATGTGAGTGTTGCTGGGAATCCGCTATCTTTTAGGGCTGTTTTTCTTAGTCTTTCTTAGCTTTGTTAAATATGGATTCGTTGGAGGAATTGTCGGAAAGCCTGCGGTTAATCGATTTTGTATCTATTTGATTATAGAAGGCGGATGGTTGGAAGATGTGTGTATGTAGAGTGGTTTATCATTAGGTTTTCTATATGGTTTATATGTGCCTTTTCTTAGGTTGAAGGTGACATCTAGAAAATCTACTTCGTTTAGGTTAGTTTTTATATCTATGTCGAATCCGTTATTTTCAAAAATTTTATTATTGCTTTTCTAGTTTTGTCTGTGTTTTGTTTGTTACAGTTTCTCAAGATTATGAGACCGTCGTCCCTGTAGAGTCCTGTGTCATTTCTATCTATTAATTTGCTCAGTTCGTGTAGTAAGTAAATACATATGATTTCGCATGCCTGCACCGTCAAAGCTTCCCATTGTAGTGTCAAATATCCCATCTTTCTTTATCCATGCTTCTTCATTGTGGAATAATAATGATTTAATTGAATATATTTCTTTTAAAATTACAGACATTTTGACAGCCAAATGCTGTTAAACCTTGACTGGCAAGAACGACTCAGAAGTCGCTACTTTTTTGATTTTGATCAAGGAATCTTTTTGGCGATATTTCAAACTATTTCGTTCTTTCTTTTTATCTTTTTTATTACATACTGTATTTGACGGCATATAAAGTACATTTCTTTACATCAGAAAATAGTTAAAAATCGCCTCATGATTAAAGTTGAGACCTCCCATAGTTTGATTCTATTCTAGCTCTAATTTTATTTACTTTAAAGGTTCATTTCTAATCACCTGACTCCGTAATAACATAGCTTACTCAAAGATCATCATCATCATCATCATCATCACCATCCTTATTATATTATTATTATTATTATTATTATTATTATTGTTGTTGTTGTTGTTATATTTGTTTGTTTAATGGCATATGAATTCCTTATGGGTCATTCAATGTTGAAATTTAAATTTCTTGGGAACTTTGAAGTAATAAAAATATGATATATGTTATTCTGCTTTCACAACTGAGTACATGGTATATGATACGCAGCTTTTTTGCATAAAATAGTTGGTGTGGATATCATTGCTAAAAGCCGTGTGATGTGTGTTTTATGTTGTAGTTTTGTTGAAATTATATTTTGAAATACAGTTTAATTTCTTTAAAAAATTGTAGGATATTATATGGACTAATGCCCTGAAAGAGTTCTTTCATATTGGTTGTTTGGTTTTGTTTAGCGGAATAAATATTATGGTTTATTTAATTCTAAAATGTAAATATTTTGAACATAGTTTTATGGGTTTAACGACTAGTAAAATTTATTGTAGGTCATTTTGCTATAAAAGTTATTGTTACGTCCTAGGTAAGACGATAAACTACGTCCAAGAGCAAGGCCTCTGATCAGGTTTTGAGGAGCATGGAACCACCTCTTAACTGCTGGTGTTCCCAGGTCCACCCTGACCCAGGGTGGTAGCACAGTTAGGGTCCCAGCTATGAGCAAATAGTTAACCCCCAAACTGGGGTCAAAACACTATGAAAGTATGAAAAATAGGTTTTAATACCAGAAATACTTGGTAAAATATTATTACAAAAACTACATTATTACCAACAGTAAATTTTTGAAGAAAAATATTACCAGAAATAGATTTTTGAAGCAAAAAAATATTACCAGCAATACATTTTTGAAAACTAAAACAAAATATTACCAGCAATAAAAATTTTGGCGGGATTAAATAACCGATTGAGGTTGATATGCCGTTATGCAAACCAAACCAAAAGTTATTGTTGGTAATTCTACTGTAAATATGTATCATTGGTATTTTTACGTATAAAAAGGTATTGCTGGCATTTTTACTATAAAAATATATTTTATATTTTCGTCGTGTTTGGAGATTCAGTATTTGCCCATAGCTAGAACCCGAACAGGTGCTACCACTTTGGTTTAGTATGGACCTTAGAACAACAGCAATTATGATGTGGTTACATAGAGACCTTGCTGCGTGTAGTTTATCGTCATGCCTTATTATTGTTGCTGTTTTTAAAAATGCCTATGACATTTTCACGGTTTTTATTATTTTAATTTTTTGATCAAACATAATTCTTAAGATAATTATTGAATATAGGTTCTCAGGAGTTCCTCGACTATAAAATACTCATGGAAATTCAACCTATTGTACCGTTAAACCTATTTTAACAGCTTTAACAAAATATTACGATAACAATCGTGAATATGAATGCCTGCCATTACTTAACGAAATAAGAGGTTGCAAATGAAAAGATTCAAAACTGACAAGGTCTTCCATTTCACTGAAGCAGACGTTAAAAAGATGAGAGCGTTATCGCCTCCTCTATCTTACTTTCTTTATTTCTTTTCTCACTGAAACTGAACAACGTCTCTGATATTCTTTTCCGCCTTTCTTAGCAATCAAAAATGAATGGCCCATTATTTATGCGGTAATGGTAGGACGTGACGTACGCCCTAACTACGGAACGAAGGAACCAGCAAAGTTATAATACGATTATTACGTGTTGCTTTTGTTTTGTAGGTACAAATAAAAACCGGGTATTTCCAGAAACATTTCATTGCATCAGAAGATAAAAACAGATGTAGTGCCATGCCATACAATAAGAAAAATCCAATTGTTGTCACTGCATGGGGAGAATTATACGCAAGATGTGAAGTACGATGAATGTGTTTGTTTGTTTGTTTGTTTTTTTTTTGGGGGGGGGGGGTTAATTCACGCATTTTAGGCTGTTAAAAATTTGATTAACCTACAGGTTTGCTCCGTTATATATTGTTGCCACAACCACAATAATAACAGGTAATATTGTTGTCTTGAGATTATACATTTCACTGATTTCTATTTCAAGGTGCTTGGATCTGCTCGATTCCCAAACGTTTCCAAAGATATATTGTTATCAAGACCGAGGCCTGAGGGACAGTTTTTTATCTTACCATTTTTTTTTTCTTTTAGCTACATTTATGTGCGTCACAAATTTAACTAAGCACGACAGATGATTAAAGGGACAATTTCTCGCGGATTTTGATGTCATTCTGGACCCTTTTTTTTTTCGTTCAAATCCGTGAATTTGTTTTACTCATGCTAAGTCTAAAAAGCACTATATAAAATTTACTGTTTTATCTATAATAAATATAATTATTATATTATAACCATAATAATTAAAATAAATATAATATCTATAATTGTGTTAACTTAAAGTTAATGTTAAAATTACCGCAAGACATTACTGATTGAAATGAATGATCTGTAATTTGTATTTAGATATTAGGTTGGTGCAAAAATAATGACGTAATACTGTCGTTTTTTGACGTATAACGTCAAAAAACGACATTATTACGTCATTATTTTTGCACCAACCTAATACATTTTGTCTATTCTTATTTTTTCTAGTTGAATTGTTCACCTTTTCTTCATATATTATTTTTACAAAAAGGCCTCAGTGACACTTGAGGTAGATTGTTACAGAGTAAGAGGTTATGTGAGGTAGATAAAAGTTATCCATCGACTTGAACTAGTTAACATTGTAGTGATTGGGAAAATATCCTCTTGGGAGTTGGTCCAACAGAGCAGAACTTCACAGGAACATGTCTCACATGTGGAACTTACTTCACACTAGAGGGATATGGAGAGAATGAAGATGGATTGCTACAATGTGGGTGGCATGGTGGGTCCTAGCCGTGAATGCTAGAACTGGTGGAACAAAGGAATGTATTTCATCTGAGCCTTTTCTGTAGAAGTAGCGTTAGCGACCGGCTTGCGACATTTCGTCTGTAAAAGAAGAGTTGCAGGGTGAAAAAGGCTGTCACCCACAAGAACGCGAAGTAGTTTTGGGGCTCTGTCGAGACCGGAAAGTGAATACGTGGCAACTCCCGCCCAAATATGACAGCATATGTGGCTCTTGTAAAGATAAAGGATATCATGAGTCAGGTGCTTACAGGAGCGTTACAGAGAACCGACCATTTTTCAAGCATCTTTAGCTATGGATCTTATATATGCGTTCCAATAGTCGCTCAGAGCAACCTGAAGAATTTTCCATTCATGTTGACTCGTGGTAGTTTAAAGAGTGCGATTGGAGATGATAAAATATAATTAGTTTGGTTTTCGAGACATTGAATGTAACCAGCCAGTTTCCCTCCACTGAGCTAGATTGGAGGAGATATCAGACCCTAATCTCTGGTCGTCTAGAACTTTGGAGGTGCACTCCTATACCGCTTTATCATAAGTATAGATATTTACAAATGATCTGAGTATACACTAAGGCAGATCATTTATCTACAGTAAAAAAAAAGGGTTGGTTCGAGTAGCGAAGAGAGACGCCTGTGTTGATTGTTCGATTTGGTTTGGTTTGGTTTGGTTTGTTTTACGGCATATCAACCTCAATGGATTATTTTAATACGCTATATCAAGAATATTGTAAGAATATGTATTTTATTGTTGGAGTTATATTCCTATGCTATGCATATGTCGAGATCTGTACGTTATTACAAATTCGTCGACATTTCGGAGCATCTTAATCCTGGGCTTAGGGATTTAACTATGGAGTTACTTTTTTCGTAGAATAGGGTCACCGAAGGAATGCTTCTTGGTTCTGCAGTTCTAATAGCTTGGTTCCTATAGAGAGTTGAAATTTTCGGTCTTCCAGGAAATTCTCTATGAATTGAGTCAACCTTCCTTTTAGGTCCAGTTCATGTAGGACTTTCCAGATATCAAATTTTCATGTCGTGTCGTACACATTTGGTAATTCAAAGAATACTGCCGTAAGATATTCCTTCTTAATGAGGGCTTCTCTTACGAAGGTTTCTACGCTTATTAAGTGACCCATTGTGCTTCTTTTTTTTTTCCTAAAAGTCCATTAGAAATCGCTTATTAAGCCTTTAGTTTCCAGGTACCAAGTCAAGCTGTTGTTGACCATTCTCTCCATAGTTTTACAAAATCAACTGGTTAATGATATCGATCTGTAGTGTTCATGGTCTGTGTCATCCTTTCGAGGTTTTGGAATAGGGTCGATGAATAAACGTCTCCACATTTCTGGGAAGTTGGCATTTGTCCATATATTATTATACATTTTTATTAACAGTTGTAATGATTTGTTGGGTAACTGTTTTATGAAATCGTTGAGGATATCATCTGGGACCACAAATGTATTGTGGGCTTTCTTTAAAGATACATTTAATTCCACTACAGTCAATATTAGGTTATCGCTCTCAGCATTATTTGATTTAAAGTTTAGTTTTTGTTTTTCCGCTTTTTGTTTAAGCTTTAGAAATGGTTGGCTACCATTCTTGGCAGATTAACTTTTAGTGATTGTTTTGGCTAGCTGGTAAGCGATATCCTTTTTACTGGTTATTTTAGAGTTATCTATCGAGAGGTGTTTTACGGTATTTGTCGTGTGTTTATCTCGTATTTTCTTTATCATATTCCAGACAGGTTTTGTTTTGCAGCAGAATTGAGTTTGTCGACATTGTTTTTCCATCATTCTTTTTTTTTCTTTAATTATTTTTCGTGCATTTGCTCGGAGTTACTTAAATTGCAGCAAATTAGAGGTTTTAGGTTTGTCTGTTACCCTTCCGAGTCTGATTGCTTCTTGACATCTATCAGTAGACCTAAGTCTGTAGCGTTTTTTTTGTTTGTTTGTTTGTTTTGTGGGAGATGAATTTTTGGGAATGCATTCTGTTGCTATAGAGATGAGGATTTCCGTGAAATATTTTAAATGTTGCTTTTGCCTTCAACTAGTTTTTCAGAACACTGGATCTTAAATTCTTCACAGCTCCGCATAATTTCCAGCGGAGTGGATTTTTGTCATGTTCTCAGTTCTCTAGAACGATTGGCAAAAGAACCGTACTGCATATGTCTGCCAGTACCTTCTAAGATAAATCCATGTAAATAGATGGAGCACATATGGATAAGTCTATTGCCTAGTAGCTGGCAGTAAATGCATTATTAAATGCATAAATCATTATTATTAATTATTGTTTATAAGGTCCTTTCTTTTTGGTTTATGTCTTTACAACCCCCTATATATAGATGTTACAGTTAAAATACCCTGCTATCATAAAATGTGCCATGAGTTTCCTTATGATTTCATCAATTTTAACTTCATTTACTAACTCATTCGTTAGAATATATAGTGACTAAATGTTTATTGGACTGTGTAAGTACACTTTAATATTAGTCACCTAGAAAGTTGTCGTTTAATTTATTTTAATTTGAGGTAAATCATTTCTAACTAGAATGGATGTACCACCTGACGTTTGACGCCCGGTGTCATGTGTGTAGTTATATTGATGGTATTTTTTCTATGTTGTTCCAATAACTTGAACCGATTTTAAATATGAATTAAGTTTAAGCGTCTAATGATCCTTTTTCTTTTTTTCTTTCAGATTTGACGGACATTTGAGCGATATTATTTTTCACCCATAATTGCCATGACTTAAATAATATGATCCAATAAAGAAATAAATAAATTTTCACCAATATCACTGTTTTATTTACTGTTTACTGCTGATTTTGATCCTTCTTAATGAGACACTCTTACATATAATCCGTTTTAATGAAACACCCTTTATTAAGTTTGTCATTTATAGAATGTTTCTTGAAGGCAAACAACTCCCGATGACAGGTCTGTTATTAGCAAAAGCAGTTCCTTTACTTTTGACTTTATTTCGCAGCAGTTCCATTGGATTATTTGATACATGATTCCTAAATTGTTCGGGCTTTAGATTAGTATGGGATGTCGTGATTTAATTTTCCGAGGTTTTGAGTTTTGGGGTTTTTGGCTGTTTGTGAGTTTTGGTTCTCGACTTCCATTTCTTTTAGTTTGTCAAATCGATTTTGCGTAGGTGTTTGGTCACGGTTGTAGAAGTCAAGTGACTTACCTGCAACATGGCTGCCTCCTTCTGTTTCCTTGTAAAGGCAAGCCAGCTGATTTTACCTTATTTTATAGGAGAGTGCCTAATACACAAGTTGGGTTGGTCCATTTTGCTAGAATGGACCTTCCCAATACATTTGCATGAGGGGTCTTTATTCACCTATATATTTCTTCATAAATGACTCAAGTCAGTTTGGCTTTGGCTACATTTGCCTACTTGTGTGCTAAACCACTGGCAAACTAGATTATATTCAACAACGGTGAGCTTTTGGTTTTGCTTTGGCAAGTCCTTTTTTTAAGTCTGTCTTTAATAGTTTTTGGTGACCTTTGCTGTCTTTAATAGTTTTTGGTGACCTTCGCTTTGTAGAACATTTTTTTTTTGGAGTAGTGGTTTGTGGTTGAGCGGTAGATTTTGTTTTTTTTCTTTATTTTTTATTTCAATTGTTTCATTGAATTTTTTTTTTTGTGGTTCAGTTCATACTATTTCCAAAGTCTTTTTGGTAGCCTTGAAAATTGATCTAGTCGTTTGGTCCTAATCGTACGATCTTCTCAGTGAGGACTCTGTATTTGTCAGGTTGACTTGTTTTATTTGTGGTCATTTTTAGCGTTATTTTTCCATAGAAAGGGCCGTTCATGTAGCTTCCTACTATTTGCCTTGCTTCTATGAATGAGATATTTCATTTATATCTGATCTCGACTATCTCCTTTTCCCATTTCCAGAAGTCGCATGATCATGAGTATTTTGGATGGTTTTTCTGTCTGTTAAGCACATCTTACTTTATAGCGACATTCTTCTTCCGCGTGGTCTGAATTTCTTTGGCCATATTTTCCACATGTTGACCGACTTCTGCAGATTTCCATATGTCATCCACATCTTTGGTACTGGAATAACCTTAGTGGGGCAGGAATATACTGTTCCACTTTTACGACATTATACCCGACTTTTTTTTTCTAGGGATTCGAATGTGACAAAAGTAAGGGTATACATGCCTTTTTTTCTCCTTTTCTTTTTATTCTGATTCTACGGTAATCACTGATCCAGTGGCTTCCTAAGGCAGATGTGATTTCTCAGTTTTGGCCAAAGGCAACACTTTACTTCTAATTCCTTCTTTTGAAGTGTTCAATCTTCCATAAGGTTACGTAAAGTCTTAATCTTCATTATACATTCGGTGTGATTTTTTTTTATTTTCTCCTTCTAGCTAATTGCCATTTTTCAATTTCTTAGCTGTTTTGTGGTTAATCCCACTGGGTAGCACTTCTTCCCTTAAGAAAGGCGAAAGTTTTTTCGAGAGTATTTTTTTTCTAGAAACGCGAGCACAAGTCATGTTAGAAAGTCAATGCTCATATCTTTTTTCAGAATCATTGTCTGAAAGATAAAGTTTGGGTTATTTGTTTTGATCATTCATAATTTGAATGTAGAAAAGTTAACTGCCTATGCTACTCACCCACCTCTGAGACTGACATTGGCACATGTCAAGGGGAAATCCAATCCCTTTGAGAGGACAGTGCTACACAAACAAGTATACACATATTGGAGAGAGACTCTGAGCACCCGTCAAACCATTTGCTGCACCTCCCAAATCTTAAGTGTATAAACTGGTATTTTTACAGCCATGTATGATTTTAGATCTCTTCGAACCGATTGACCCTTAACCATCGCCTCCTAACGCCTATAAATTGGATTGAGATGGTATTTTATCCCGGTCTATATTTGGGGTATTATATTTTGTAATAAAGTATTTCATAAATTGATATCAATAACGGCTCTAGGGCTTGGAATGACCATTTGATCGGATCGGGCCTCTCTGACCAACTCGTCTAGTCCAAGTAAGGTCAAAAGTGGTGTTTGTGGAATCATAAGTATCTACTCTGATACCTGAAGCCATCAACCACTAGGACATCGTCGGGATTACGGGTTGCTACACACGACAAACAGGTGGCTTCACTGGGGGATGTGTTGCGCATCTGGACAGCAGTTGGAGTATTCTGAAGCCCCTGTCGACAGGGTGGGTTGATTTTTCGGACCCCGAAGGATTGGACATTAGCAACTACCTTCAGAATATTTCCCATTAGAAAAGACTTTATTATTAAGAAAACTTTTTCAGTGATTGTGTAGCTAAAGACTGCATATGATCCATCATTGTACATAATTAAATTCCACTAAAATTTCGATTTAATATAAATACTACCTTATGAAAATTGAAATGAAATAAAGTGGGGTCACGTTTCATAGTTTTTTTGCGGGTAAGAGACCGGCCCTGATTATTATAATTAGTTAGTAAGTGAGAGATAAGCTAGCCATCAAAGTGAAGCTGAGCTGCAAATATACAAAGTCCAATATGGTGATTTAATAAGCGTAACTTACATGAGGCACAAGGCCGAAAGTATGTAGCATCCAATGAGGATCGAACTCACTACACAGCTGTAATTGTCATGTCATTATTTTCTCTTTGAGTTCAATGTGTTATGCATTTTTGTTTTTGCTGCTATTAAATGTTTTCAGGTAACGCGGGTTGTGTTATTTGTTAAAGTTCCTTGTGATTCCGATGCACCAGTTTAGAATGTTCGAAGAACTATTGTCCTCTCTAAGAACTCCAGGCTTCATTCGCTGGAAGCCATTTTTAATCAATGATCTAAAAGTTAATGTTAAAATGTCAAAATTTTCTTAGATAAAAAAAAAATTGACGCTAATTATTTTTGACACGTTCTATTTCCATTTTGTTTTAGAATCTGGTTTGGTTTTGTTTGAATTCCATAACTCAAGCTTTGCCATTTTCATTACTTGAGATTAGTTTATCTTCTTTATTTTATGTCCGATTCTTCATAAAAGACGTAAAACTTTTGTCAGAATGTTTGACATATTGCATTGGTTTTGTTTATTTTCTAGTCGCTTTTCTTTCTTGCAATTTCTTTTCAGCGATGGTTAACTGTATGCATAAGAGACTTAACTCTCCAAACTTCTTAAATTAATTACTCTTATGATTACTAAATTTGATTAGTTTTCCTTTAATATTTTGTGCTATATGTATGTAAAACATTTTTATGGTAAATATCGTTTACAGCTAACAAATAAAGTATTAGGTTGGTGGGAAAATAATAATGACGTAATAATGTCGTTTTTTTACGTTAGAAAATACGTCAAAAAACGACATTATTACGTCATTATTTTTCCACCAACCTCATATTTAGTACTAAAGATGAGAACGACAATGGTTAACAGATAAAAGCACGTTCAAATAACATCAAATATTAGACACATAAAGAGATAAGATATTTGATCTTTTATTTACATACTGAATAAACACAAACATCCAGATACCCAGATAGATAGATAGATAGATAGATAGATAGATAGATAGATAGATAGATAGATACAGTAGCGTCCAAAACTAAGGGACAAAATTTTAAAACCTAATATTTGTTGGAAATAACAAGTGTGAAAAGCTGAAATTTTGACAACTGGTAGTCGTTATCATCCATAATAACATACTAAAATTTGAATCATTTGCAAAGGATAGAAAAAGAATTATAACAATTATTTATTTATTTTCAAAATAGGATCGTCCAAAAGTAAGGGACAAAATTGAGAAAAACAATGTAAACAGTATGCTATATTCAAATTTTTTGATTTTCTCTAAAGAATAAGTCTTACTTAGTCATTTGTAAACGTTGCATCAGGCGGCACCATGGTGAAACGCCAAAAACCTGATTACTCTGTGAGACAAGCTATTGTGAAGCTACACAAGGAAAAGCACACAATTAGAGAGATTTCAGAGAAAGTGAAACGTTCCAAGAGTGTTGTAGGCAGGGTTGTTAAATCCTACAATGATACTGGCAAAATAGTTAGTGCTTTTAAAACCGGCAGACCCCGCAAAACTTCGGCAAGAGAAGATCGAATAATGCAGCGTATGTCATTAAAGGACCGTTTTAAGTCTTGCACAGAAATTAAAAGGGTTATGAATAGTACCTCATGTGTTGATGTGTCAAGACAGACTGTTTCTAGACGACTGCAAGAAATAGGGCTGTTTAATGGAACCCCAGGGAAGAAACCACTTGTTAGTTCGAAGAATAAGAAGAAGAGATTAGAGTTTACAAACAGGTATGTAATTTGGACATATGAAAATTGGGCAAAAGTATTTTTCAGTGATGAAAGCAAGTTTAAATTATTTGGAAATGATGGAAAAAACAATGTAAAGAGACGAATTGGTGAAAGATTAAGTGCAAAGTGTACTAAGAAAACTGTCAAGTTTGGAGGCGGAAGCGTCATGGTATTTGGAATGTTTTCTAGCCAAGGTACAACGCCTCTTGTCCGGTTACAAACTCATGTAAACGCGCAGATCTATAAAAACATTGTTCAAGATCATGTTGTGCCAATCATACAGAATTCAGGTTTCGATAGGGCTACCTTTATGCAAGATAATGCCCCATGTCACAAGGCAAAGGTGGTAATGAGTTACCTTAGCGAGCAAGATTTGGAAATTATGGATTGGCCACCGCAAAGTCCTGACTTAAATCCAATAGAAAATCTTTGGAAGACCTTAGGAGTGAAAGTTATGGAAAGAAATCCCACTAACACAGAGAATTTGTGGGTGAAGCTTCAAGAAGAATGGTCTAAAATTAGTATCGAGGATTGTCAAGAACTGATTCGTTCTTGTAGTCGAAGATGTGCAGCTGTCATTGAGAGCAAGGGCTCATTTACTAAATATTGATTGTACATGTATTTTTATTGTTTTTTTTTTTTTTGCCGTTTACATTGTTTTTCTCAATTTTGTCCCTTACCTTTGGACGATCCTATTTTGAAAATAAATAAATAATTGTTATAATTCTTTTTCTATCCTTTGCAAATGATTCAAATTTTAGTATGTTATTATGGATGATAACGACTACCATTTGTCAAAATTTCAGCTTTTCAAAGTTGTTATTTCTAACAAACATTAGGTTTCAAAATTTTGTCCCTTAGTTTTGGACGCTACTGTAGGTGTTTTCTCTGTTTCTCCTACTACAGGAATTTAAACGTTCTACTAGTTTGACATCTATGTCCCACCGCTGAAATAGTTAAATGCAAGCGCCATTTCTACTCCAACAGTTTCTATTCTCGCACTTCCCGCCTGTGGAAGTCAATTCCATTTACTTGCATCCCTGATAACTAGAACTCTCAAAAATTTAAATTCAACGCCAATCGCCATCTTACACTCGTGGCACGCATAAAGTTTGTCTGTGTTACAAATGTTGCAAACTTACCAGTCCCTGCGTACAAGTATGTCATGTTTGTGCCCCACAACAGATTTACAAACCTTTTCTGAAAACTCGCACAAGTAACCTGCAGGTGTATCTGGTAGGGATGCATTCACAGGAGTATGCACCTGACATCCGTGTTGTGATCTCCTGTGACTGGCTAAACATACATGATTTAGATTGCCGAAAATTTAAGCTAACAAAGTGGAAAATATATTTAATCGGTCTAGCGTAAAGTTTTTGTTTAGGTAATAGGCAAGGTGGAGTAATGGATAACGGCTCGGATAGAGGAATCGAAGAACTGAGTTCGAATTCCAGTTAAATCCTTTGCATTCACTTACTCTTCTCTTCCCTTTCAAGCTATGGGTAAATAACAGGACAGAACGGATTTTATAACCTTGGAAATGGCAACCTACTGCGGGAAAATCTGCCTCGTCAGTCATATATCGAAAGATACATGATCGCCTAAGCGTGTATCACGCATGGCACATAACTGACTTTCTGAATTATATATTCCGATGAAAGCGAGGAGGAATAGGAAAGCTGCATTTTCTCCACTTTGTCATTAATTTGCCTAAGAATGTTCTAATATATGAAAATTTATATTCAGACACACACACATGCATAAACGGGTGCAAAAGTAGGTATACAGTAAGTATTATACCAGTATTATTGTAGTATATAGATATATGATTGTATAATCATTATAATGTTTTGGGTACGTTTTTCCTATATCTGTGTGTGTGTGTTTGCGTCTGTGTAGTATGAAATGGACCAAACCCCCAAAATATTTAATAATTTTTTTGTTTATACCTTAATTTATAGATATAAAAAATTAAGTAAATACCCTGTTTATAATAAATGATATTAACTACATTTACTGGCGTGAATATTCGAGAAATTTCATAGAAAAAAGTGTCTACTGAAAGGAATCGAACTTGTATCCTACACGAAAGCGTCACATAGCTTGACGTGTTATACTGTTTAGCTACAAAGGAAGCGTTTGACTATTCAAATTACTGTTTTTAAACAACAAATTTCCCATGATTTCTGCTTTGAAACAATTGAGATTATATATCATATATCATATATTTAGCTTAATAAAGTCTCTCATAGGATAAGGCGCATCGACTAAGGTAAGTTTTATTTTTGTTTTAATATATATATATATATATATATATATATATATATATATATATATATATATATATATACATATATATATATACATACAATAATATCAGTAATATGCAAATATACAATTGTTCTTTGATTGGATTATAGGCATCCCCTGAGAGTTAAAATACTGAGAAAACTGTACTGGCAAAATATATCCGATTACTAATTTTAGAAACGAAGAGATTAAAATGTCACATGTGGACACATTGTCTAACGAAATTTATTTTAAAAACAACATCGGTTAATGTAACTTACATTAGTTTGAACATAAGATGAAATAAGTTCCATTATACGAAATGACTTTTAATACTGACAATAACAAAAGAATAAATTCAACGATCGAAAACTAGTGAAACAAATAGTATCTATCTATCTATCTATCTATCTATCTATCTATCTATCTATTTCTCTCTCTCTCTCTCTCTCTCTCTCTCTATATATATATATATATATATATATATATATATATATATATATATATATATATATATATATTGGGTTTAAGCAGAAATCCTTCATCTATACATGTTTCATTAAATATGACAGACAAGGAACTGCGATTAAGCTTTTTATATAATTTTTCTTATGACCGAACAAGTGTTTTCTTTCTGTGTTCCTGATCAAATCAAATTCATAAATAATGACATCGTTCACACCACTACATGTCTGTCCAGCCGCCTTACGATACACCCTATCCGACCACAGCTCCATTAGATCACATTTAAACACACACACGCAATCTTACCAGACTCCATCTGAAACATACTAGTAGAAAATACAAACATAATAACCTCGTTCCAAAATAGATTAAAAAATAATGGAAGCCTTAATAATAAAAAAGAAAACGCCAACATTCAATAATATTAACTGCGAACACAGCCACAATGTGCCGTGTTCTGAAAATAAAGCAACCCTGTAACTCTAAAACCATACACACAACACTTACACCCAATTAAAAATTAAAAATAAAATAATCCTTGATAATGGATAAAAGTATAGCCGAAAGCGCTCGGAATTCCAGAACATTTGGACAGTTTCAACGCACTGTGTCCAGAAAAGAGAACACATGATTGAATACAAATAAAATTAAATAAAATGCTTAATCGAAGCACCATGTCTGTCGTCTTTTATGTAATATATATATATATATATATATGTGTGTGTATGTATGTGAAAAGTGTGTGTATATAGATATAAATAAATATATATATATGTATAATTATTTATATATTATATGCGCGGTACTTATTAGAAAGCGCTCAATATCAGAGATAGAGCTAACATATATGGTTGGATAGATGTGAGCTTGTGACCCTGGGTTTCACGCTTTAGCGATCGTTAGACAAACTGATTAATTTTTTTTAAAATTTAGTTTTATGTAGATTGCGTGTATTGGTGTTATTGTGGAAGTGGTGGGGGAAACTTCTTCGTTTTTTCATCGTACTGACGCAAACATCGATGTATGCAGACACATATACATACTTGGTCGTCCGTCGGGACTCATACATATATAAACATATGTGGGCAGTTTCGGATATGACATATGTATGTATACGGGTGGTGTTGTGTCTATACATACGCATTTGTATGTTGAAATTTAAAGATTGGAAGTGTGGCGGAAATGTCTCGTGAATGTCTCGCGAATGTCTCGTGAATGTATACATGTCATATATATATATATATATATATATATATATATATATATTTTTTTTCCCCTGAATAATATTTCCTCGCATGTATGTATATGCGTGTGGTGGGGTTTGTGTGAAATTATGATAGGTAAAAATTATTATTATTTATATTTATTTTTAAATTTTTAAAAAAATGGCGGTTTATTTGTTATATTTAAAGCTGGTTATTTCTATGTTTTTGACTGTGTATATGTAACAGGTAGAAATTTGTAATCTTTATTGGTTATTTATATGGTGATGTTTAATATTTAATATGCTGGGTGAGAGGGTAGTTTGATTTAATAACGGGTCTATATGATATGATGTGATAGTAATGTTGCAAGGGATTGGAGGCAATGATAATATAATTAGCTAATAGTTATTGTAAATTGGTAGAAATTGTAAATTGCCTTTAAGAATAAATTGACGTAACCGATCATTTTATACGGCTAAGGAAGCTAGTAAATAACAGTAAATTTTTATAGTTAATTTCAAGTGTGCTACTCAAAAGAAGATTGAAACTGAATTTTTGTTCACGGTATTATTGTCCTACTTTTGGTGCATTCCTTTTATAGATATGTACATATTATATATTTTTATCTGGTCTTTCCCATAAATTCTCTTCAAATTGACCTTGTGTCAAATTCGATAGCGAAGTGGTCGTATTGAAAAATCCATATTCGCCGCCACTTCTTACAGTAAGGAAAGAGTTGACGTTTGATTAACTGAATTTTAACTGCCTGGAAATATTCAAGGTATTGGAGCTTTATTCTCTGCTATTGTAAATTCCTCACCACGAAACAAAATCGCATTGTATTGACTAAACTTAATCTCACACAAATATGACAGCGCACTGATTGACCTGTTTAAGGGGAGGTGGATAACGTCATGTGGTGTTGCTGTTCCCTTGTCGGAAATTTCGCCACTACTTTGGCAAAAGATCGACGACCTAAGTGTTAATGGTACCACAGTATGTGTGTGCATCTTGAAATATCTTGAAGACGAGTACCTCTACTCGAAATCCCACAGCTCAGTGGCGAAAAGATTAACTGCTATCATTCAATAGACCCAAATCTAAAATTTAGAAGCCTTCGACGCGGTGTAAAATTTAGGGCACTCCGATATGTGTTCCATAGCAACTCGTGCCGGAGAGGTCTTGATCATCGGCTCCATATTGAGCCTATGTTGTATAGCTTCCTTTGGGGGGGGGGGCGACGGCATCCATTTGATAATAAAGTTGCATTTTTCGCTCTTGGCCAGTGATCGCTAGTTGTTTTGAGTCCAGAGAAAAAGGAACTTCGGCAGAGGAGATTTTAACTGTTTAATTAACGGTCATGTCGACATGTTCTACCTAACCAGTATGGTCGCTCCCTCACTGAGAAGCCATTTCAGACACAAAAGAGAGCACGTCTTCATTGCTTGACGGTTCAGAAACAACGCTGTATCTAACATTCTCACGCTCGTTCAGCCAATCAAAATCGAATTCCTTGTTTTACCTTCCATCTAACTTCGAATGTCCTCCGCAGGAGGTCCTAGCAGAGATACCATTCCTCCTAAAAATAATAGTCTACTAAACTATTATTCGGCAGATGGTTTGTATGCTTACCTCGCTAGATCAATTACGAATGAACTATACTTCCGGCCTTGTTTTACATCTAAGCTGCGTTTAGAAAAACCACCAACCAAAACTAAACTACAGGGTGTCTGGTCACATAAGCAAAATGTATATTTTCAAGAAATGTTATTTTCAATAACATTTTATTGAATTGGAATCTTAACAAATAACATCTTCACGGTGATCTCCATCATTTGTGATGCAAAGTTGATGCGCTTCCCAAGAGTCACGTGAACTCTATGCAATAACTCCATATTGGGGTCAATTTTAGTACATTCACTCTTTATGCGTTCAGTCAAGTGTATTGCATCTGTGATTTTCATTGAGTACACTTCCACTTTCATAATACCCAAGAAAAAGAAGTCAGTTCTTTCTTCTTTCGACAAAACCATATTTAATTTGGACATATTTACTCTCTAACAATTAAATAACTCGTAAATAAAGTTATATTATATATATATATATATATATATATATATATATATATATATATATATATTGTATGTGTAGATGGCCACTCGTATTCGAGAATACCCGTCTCCTAGGGTGGCTAGTCAATCCCTATAGATTGACACTTGCTCAAGCGCATTTGCGTTTAATCGATACACAGATAGCCCACCTGTGGTTTATACTTAACTATGCTGAGTAGACCTTACCTACAGTTTTTGGGAAAGAGGGTGTTATCTAGCCTGAACAACAATTTGAACAAGGCCAGCACTCTCAAGCCCACAACCACGATAATTTGTGACTTCATGCTAGCAGTGATATCGACAGCATCCATTTTGACTCACATGGCTTGGGTTAACCGGGGTCACACGCTTGGACCCTTCCTAGCAAATCGACCATGGTGAGAGACGAAACCGGGTCTCATGGCCAGAATACGAAAGGCCATATATATATATATATATATATATATATATATATATATATATATATATGTGTGTGTGTGTGTGTGTGTAAGCAAATATATGGATATAGATCCGACAGTATGAAGAAAAATATACTGAAAAAAACAAACAAAAATGCTTATATGCAATTATGCTGTTTTAATGTTAATATAATGTCAACGTCGGACGTTTCGGTCTAATAAACCATCTTCAGGACATCTTCATAAAATATAATTAACATTATCAATTTAACATGACAAAGACAATATCTCGTTTATGTTCGAAAACACGAGATTTTACGGACCTACATGTTTCACCCACATATTTTAAGTCACAGTTTTTGCATGAGATTTGGTAGATGCAAGCATCGGATGTAATATGTTGTTTGCTGGTACTATTTAATAAACTACGGATCCATAGTTTATTAAAGATATTCGCCTCGGAAATTTAAACAATGCTTTAGTTGTACACACAACTAAAGCAGATCATAATTTCGATTTTGTTTCCGTGAAGATTTGAAAATATTTTCATAATAAAAATCTTAGGAGGATTTATGAAGCAGGCATAATATCCATCTCACGCACGGTGAATACTAGACCTGGCTTCTTTAGCATTTCCCCTTTTCTAGCGAGATTAATGCTCGACATGCGTACATATAAATTTTAGATCAAAATAGAATTCTTTTCATTTTTCAATTTTCATTCAAAATACTCAAATTTTAGGAATACGTTTTCACAGCGTCGCCCACGTGACGACAACGTGACCATGTTTAAACGGAACGCTGATCATAAAACTTTCAGTTATCTGTTTGGATAAGTTTTGTTCTTATGTCCATCGTCTTTGTCATGTTAAATTGATAATGTTAATTATATTTTATGAATATGTCCTGAAGATGATTTATTAGACCGAAACGTCCGACGTTGACATTATATTAACATTAAAACAGCATAATTGCATATGAGGATTTTTGTTTGTTTTTTTCAGTATATTTTTCTTCATATATATATATATATATATATTATATAAAATGGACTAATTTAGATAATTATTTTAATATATTTATTGCTTATACGTTATTTTTATAGATAAAACTATTTAAGTAAATGCACTGTTTATAATAAAATATAGTTAAAAACATATAGTTAATGAAATTTCCTATGTCTCCAAACTTTACGGGACACCCTGTAGTAACATTTCATCCCCGCCAATCAGACCCTAAACTTACATCAATCCTTATGAGTAATTATGCCTTCAAAGAGGCCCCTTGCCTCGAACTCCTACTGATTGTAAAGCTCCCTCCCCATCCCAAATGAAACGTGTCTATTCGTACCGTTTTAAAAGGTTCTGGAAGAATATCTGCTTCATTCTATCACTGTAGCAAATACCTAACTCTTGTATCTTTGCAAGAATCAGATCAGACCAAGAATAGAGCATGGCTGGCATATCTGGGCTGTTGCTACCCAATAAACACATTCCACCCTCATGATAATTCAAAAGCGCTCGCGCGCCCTTATAGATGATGTATTATTCTCGACCCTTATTCCACAGACGAAACTTTGTCAACCCCTCGCTATTACTATGGTAGATTTTTGGACGAGTAACATTCCTTAGTTCCTTAGCTCAGGAACGACATGACATGTTCTCGGTGGTAAACAATGCTCATTATCTCCTTGTCTATTCGATTAAAAGCAAGTTCTACTCAGCTTCTTCTAAATAGTTGCTTTGTGGACCTAACTCCCAAGTGGTTGTCTTCCTGCAGCTTCCATCTTCTTCTCTTTAAGTCTAGTGTCAACCGATATCTATTCAGCCCCATAATATGCATTACTGTCTTTCTTTACCTTTTATTTTTTTTACATTTTCTTTCCTTCTTTATTCCAATTTTTTACATTTTCTTTTTTTTATTCATTCATTCTTTCTTTCTTTCTCCGCTCTCTTTTTATATTTTTTTTCTTTTCTCTATAGCGTTTCTTTTTACATTTTTAATCATTCCTTCATTCTTTCTTTCTTTCTTCATTCTCTTTTTACATTTTCTTTCTTTTGTCTGTACCTTTTCTTTTTATATTTCTATTCATTCATTCATTCTTTCTTTCTTTCTTCATTCTCTTTTTACATTTTCTTTCTTTTGTCTATACCTTTTCTTTTTACATTAATATTCATTCCTTCATTCTTTCTTTCTTTCTTCACTCTTTTTTTACATTTTCTTTCTTTTGTATGTACCTTTTCTTTTTATATTTCTATTCATTCATTCATTCTTTCTTTCTTTCTTCGCTCTCTTTTTACATTTTCTTTCTTTTGTATGTACCTTTTCTTTTTATATTTCTATTCATTCATTCATTCTTTCTTTCTTTCTTCGCTCTCTTTTTACATTTTCTTTCTTTTGTATGTACCTTTTCTTTTTATATTTCTATTCATTCATTCATTCTTTCTTTCTTTCTTCGCTCTCTTTTTACATTTTCTTTCTTTTGTCTATACCTTTTCGTTTTATATTTTTATTCATTCATTCTTTCTTCCTTTCTTTCTTCACTCTCTTTTTACATTTTCTTTCTTTTGTCGATACCTTTTCTTTTTAAAATTTTATTCATTCATTCATTCATTCATTCATTCTTTCTTCCTTTCTTTCTTCACTCTCTTTTTACATTTTCTTGCTTTTGTCTGTACCTTTTCTTCTTACATTTTTATTAATTCATTCAATCTTTCTTTCTTTCTTCACTCTCTTTTTAAATTTTCTTTCTTTAGTTTATACTTTTTCTTTTTACAGTTTTATTAATTCCTTCATTCTTTATTTCTTTTTTCACTCTCTTTTTACATTTTCTTTCTTTTGTCTGTACTTTTTCTTTTTACATTTTTATTCATTCATTCGTTCTTTCTTCACCCTCTATTTACATTTTCTTTCTTTTGTTTAAACCTTTTCGTTTTACATTTTTATTCATTCATTCTTTCTTTCTTTCTTCACTCTCTTTTTACATTTTCTTTCTTTTGTCTTTACCTTTTCTTTTTACATTTTTATTCATTCTTTCTTTCTTCACTCTCTTTTTATATTTTCTTTCTTTTGTCTTTACCTTTTCTTTTTCATTTTTATTCATTCATTCTTTCTTTCTTCACTCTCTTGTTACATTCTCTTTCTTTTGTCTATACCTTTTCTTTTTACATTTTTATTCATTCTTTCTTTCTTTCTTTCTTTCTTCACTCTCTTTTTAAATTTTATTTCTTTGGTCTGTACCTTTTATTTCGTTCTTTCATTCCTTCGTTCATTTTTGTCTTTCATTATCTCTTTTATTTTTCTTTCTTTCTTTCATTGATTCTATCCTTTTTTAAACTTTTCTTTCTTTCATTTTGTCTTTCTTTCATTTATTCATTCTTCTTTCTTTCTTTTCTCACTCTCTTTTTACTTTTTCTTATTTTCTTTCTTCTATCCCTCTTTTATTACATTTTCTTTCTTTATTATTTTCATTCATTCTTTCTTTCATCCCTTCATTTCTTTCTTTCCTTCCTTTTTCTTTCTTTCTTTTAACATTCTCTTTTCTATTTTTTTTCTTTCATTCTTTTTTCTTTCATTCACTCATTCTCTTTTTCATTCATTAAGTCTTCCTTTCTGTTTATATCATATGTACTAATTTATATTTAATATGTATATAATGGGTCTACATTTGCCAGTAATTTCAAAAATATATGCTAACGTAATGATCATATTTTAATCGCCATCAAATGTGAAATTTCAAATGTTTCCAACTGATACATATGAATCTAGTTACGAAACTCAGGTTGCCTTGTGGCACAGAGTGGTTATTATTTTTACGGCTGGCGCTATTACGTCGAATTGAAAGAATTTACGAGCTTTGACATGTTAAACATCTCGCCGGCCATGTTGACAAAGCTGATTAAACGAATTGTACCGAGAGAAATCAAGTGTTACAACACCCGTGTGTTCTTACTCTCCAACAACCACCTTTGTCACCTTGGCATACACCGTTTACACTTATGGCCGCCGAATTTACCTTTGTGCTAGCACGTCCATTGCTACTGTAGTGATTTCGATCCTAAGTGGTTCCCACTCAAATTTCATCTAAGCTAAACTTTGCCAACTTAATCTTTTTTGACATCAAGAAACTCATGCGTCAGTGCTTCCCTGAACTCTACAGTTTTAGTCCTTCAAAACTTGGATTAATCGTTACAAGAATACATATTTTATTGATACGAACCTCTCCTAAACATTTTGTAGGTATTAAAGAACTCATTGACGTTGATATGACGGAAAGCAAAATAACCCAAATCATTTCTATAGTAAAATTAAAAACAATGCTTATTTATAGTATATATTTAGTTGAAGTCATAATATTATGTTTAAAATATTCGAATGTCAGAATTAGATAACCCATAAATATTGATATGCCACTAAACAAAACCAACCAATGGCTTTAACCACTGTGCCATGTGTCCTAGAAGACATCTGTGTGTGAATTTATGGGTATTATAGAAAGGAATACAATATGGGAACCAGTAATAAGGAGTGCCAGAGAAAAGCGTTAATAACAACAAAAATTGCAATATGAGTTCTGGTAAAAATACGAATGATAATAGCAAAAAATTGCAATATGAGTTCTGGTAAAAATACGAATGATAATAGCAAAAAATTGCAATATGAGTACTGGTAAAAATGGCTGCTGAAGACATTAGGTTTATAATACCCAGAAATTCATACACTGATGTCCTGGATAAAGGCGTTTGTTACATCCAGTGACAGGACCCAAAGAGTGTGAGTTCAATACCTGGTTAGGCGCTGGGGAACTTGGAGAGGGGAATTAACAGGAGATAACTGATAACTGACATCCATTAGACATGGCACGTGGAACTAGAACAGTCTACCCCAGTGAGCGAAATGAAGGGTTCGGTTCGAGATTCCAACCACCTGAAGAATGCCGGAGCATACAACGGCCGAAACGTTATAATAAATATGGCGACAAAGATGAGGGCAATAGTCCGAATAAGGTAAATAATGTAATATTTTTTTATGTTAACAATTAATCTTGTTTGTAAGTTCATTTCTTGGGAGTTCATTTTGGGATGTTGGGTCATCCAGTATAGTATACGCTAAGCTGTTGACAAACTCCTTTGCATTGAATGGATATTAAACATGTCGTTACATTCTCGGGGCTATGGCGATTCGAAGAAATAGTCAATCAGAGTAATTTTAAACCAATTATTTTTTTAATCTATAAGGTAATGCAAAAATCGCGCACCATAGAAATTAATACTTAGGTCGAAGAGGGCCTGTTGAGTGGCCACCGGCGTCACCAGACCTCGCACCCTTCAACTCTTTTTCTGTGGGGCCTTTTGAAATCAGTTGTTTATCTGGCGCGCCTCAGAAGTATTCACGAAATTAAAGCAAGAATCAAATATGAATGCAGTAAAATGACAGACGAAACTCTGGAATATGCCAATGAGTGTCAATATTACAGAATTGAAATATGCTTTGAAAAAGAAGAAAGACATTTTGAACAGCAAATATAAATAATATGTATATAATTATATAACTCGTCAAAAAGAATTCCATGTGTAATTATACTTTTAACGAATTAACGAATTATCCATATGGTGCGTATATTTTGCTTCACTATATATATATATATATATATATATATATATATATATATATTGTTTGAATAAAAACAGACCACTTTAAGGTTCCATGTAATAAGTTATTTCACCACAACCCCCTTAAAAGGGCTCTGGATCATCATACTTTACTTCCAAATGTTGAAATTTCAACCTTTGGAAGTAAAGTTTGATGATCCAGAGCCCTTTTAAGGGGGTTGTGGTGAAATAACTTATTACATGGAACCTTAAAGTGGTCTGTTTTTATTCAAACATATCTGCTCTGAATCTTACATTGAGCTCTCTGGATATCATCGTCCTTGGGTCTACCCATATGGATTACCTAGTTTTGCATAAACTAAATATATATATATATATATATATATATATATATATATATATATATATATATATATATATATATATATATATATATATATATATGGCCACTCGTATTCGAGAATACTCATTTAATAGGGCGGCTAGCGAATCCCTATAGATTGACGCTTGAACAGGCGAAGTTTCTTTTAATCCACACACAGCCTACCTGTGGTTTATACTTAATTATGCTGAGGAGAACTTTCTTACAGTTTTTGGGAAAGTGGGTGTTATCTAGCGTGAACAACAATTGGAACAAGGCCAGCACTCTCAAGCCCACAGCCACGATGATTTGTGACTTCTTGCTAACACGGATATCGACAACACCCGATTTTACTCACAAGGCTTAGGTCAACCGGTGCCGCACGCTGGGATTTTTCCATGCTGAGATTCGAACCTGGGTCTCATAGTCATAGCGTTCTAACCACTCGGCCATTTATGGCACATTATGAAACTTGTGAGATAAGCAGAAAATTGCTTTTTGCTACTCATCCAATTATTACCGACATATTCAATAAGATAAACACACACATACTCTCTCACACACACAGACACACACATATATATATATATATATATATGTGTGTGTGTGTGTGTGTGTGTGTGTGTATACACATGTTTCATTAAATAATATAGACAAGTGTTGTCTATTTATTTTATGTAAATTATTTTCATAATGTCTGATAAGCTTAATAACATTATCATTAAACGAAGAAAGAAAATCAAAATATTGATCCATATTTTTTAATCCAATCTAAGCTTTCGGCTTACGTAAGCCATTATCAAAGATGTTAATTACTGTACAATATATTAAGCAATATACGGACACGACAGTGATGATAATCTGCTATTATTTACATGGATGATTTCCAAGCAACGACAAACACGTGCATATAAGACGTTAGAAGCGAAAATCGCACCGCAGCTCATGACGTCACACTAAGTTCGACAATTATTTTAATATATTTATTGCTTATACGTTATTTTTATAGATAAAAATATCTAAGTAAATGCTCTGTTAATATTAAGCTGTATTAACAACATTTACCGGCCTGAATGTTCGAGATACTTCATAGAACATATGCGTCCTCCGACAGGAATCGAACCTGTACTTTTGCGTTACTCGGTATATTTTATTTATTACGTTATACTTAAGGTGAACATGTGTGTGTTTTTCAGAATATATCCTTTTTTTTTTTTTTTATATATATATTTTCCGTTTGTTTGATTTTTGCTTTTTTTTTTACTTCTTAAATAGTGAAATGTCGCTGTATATAAAGACAAGGATTATCAGTAGCTCATCTCACATACGGGGTGTCCATAAAGTCTCTTTACAATTTATAAAACAATATATTACAAAGGCAATTGATGAGATATCTTAATCGTATTTATTCTATGTCTATTAGTAGTTATCAACGTTTTTAATCACAATACATTGGTGTATTTCGTGTTTCCTGTTGATGAATGAATTACTGTTAAATGACTTCCTAAAAGATGTCTGCTCCTCAAGAAAATTCACAATGTGTGTCATGGTCTATTGAAACAAAATCGGAACTACAAACTAAGTATGGAAGAGATTCACCGTCACGTCCGTCAATTCGTGAATGGCACAAGATATTTATGGAGACAGGGTCAGTGGAGACAAGGAGGACTGGGTGACCACGAACATCTGAGAAAAAACATCGATCGTGCAAGATTAGCTTTTCAGAGTTCTCTTACTAAATCCATCCGTACTTTCTGCCAGACAGTTGGAGCTGCCAAATTCAACAGTACAATTGTACGATTACAAAGAGCAACTATTAAAGTCACTCTACTTAAATGAAAAACCATTGATGAGGCTATGCTACAGCGAACTAATGGAGCCCATATATAGGTGTATGAAATTAGCTAAAAATAACTATTCCTCATTTCCTAACAATTTCGATATATTTGTTCATTTGCTTTCTTAATATTTTTTTTTATATTGTAAAGAGAATATATGGACATCCTGTATATGACTTTACGACAAAGCAAGCTTCAATTAACCTTATGAAGAAAACACATTGGGCGTTATGATCTTTCGAAAATTTAATCTACTATTTTTTTTTTTTTAGACGCCTTTCAGTCGACACTTCTTCAGAAACAAATGTGTCGGAATTATAAAACGAAATAGTTGATAAGTATTTTTTTTTTTTTTTTTTTTTTTTTTACCAACTCCGGATGCTAAGACATAAATTTCCAAGTTGAAGCAAGCAATTGCGGGGCGGAGAAAAATTACTAATTTTCTTTCCAGTCAGGCAATTTTTCCCCGAATAGGGCCAATTTATATTTTAACTCCTGTTGTCTACACAGAGCAGGACGTAGAATTTTAATAACGATAGACTCCAGGATAATCCAAATGGAATCTCGTCCGAGCCCTGTGAAAGACAGAAAAGAAATCAGGAGAATAATCCATCCTGCAGGCAACAGAATTTAAAAGGTGCTCACCGATCGCAGAATCAAGAATCTGTGAGCGCCCGGCTATCACAAGCTCGTGTCTCGGCACCCGGCCCGGGATATGCTGGGCGATCCTAAACCCCAACCTTTGGATGGTCTTGCCCACATTTTTTTTTTTTTTTTTTTTTATCCTAAGAAATTAATAGACATTTAATCCGGACTTATTTCTCATAACTATTAATGTTATATTTAATAGATACAAGTCTCTGTTGTTAAACAGATTAAATAGATTAATTAAACAGGTTAAATCAATTAATTAAATTAATAAAATCAACCGGACTGGTCTGGTCTTTAATCTTCTTCTTTTATGTGCCATATCCTTCAGAACCTAGGTGTGGCCCTCCACGACTTCCCGACCATTCTGGATCTTTATAAGTTTCTTTTTTTGTCATTTCTCACAAACCCTGTTCTATCATCCATCTTTCTCATATCATCAAGTATGTTACCAACTATTTCCTTTGTCCCTCATCTGTCCTGTGAGTATCATATTTTCCAATGACCCCTTCTTCATTATATAGAAATTTCAACTGCCTCTTCCTGATATTTATAAGTTTCTTTTTTGTTTCCATTTTCTCCAAAACCTCGGCGTTGCTCACATATTCCTCAGCATATTTCTGTATATTTTTTTGACAGGTTTCGATCTTGGATTCCCATTGCACAGGGAAAAATCACCGTATAGTCAGACGCTCAGCCACGAACGATTTCACAGCAAAGCAAGGCTCAGCTATCCTTTCAAGGGAAATCGCCGATCTTGTTAAGATCTTTGTAAGCCCTTATCTGCTAACTTAATTTTTTTTTTTTATCCGGAACATAAAATAATTTTTAATGTATTTTTTTTTAATTTATTTATTTATAATCCGACGTTATATCTTGTTAAACTATAAATTGTATTTACTGGAGACACGGGATTGTATAGTCATTGTTTTTTTTCTAATTCTGCGTGTGCTTTTCTGCCTGTGCCTGTATATTGGTGTGTGTGTGTGGATGTGTTAACCAAATCTTTACAAATTTTTATTTTCAAAACCGAAGTGGGATTTTTTTTTTTTTTTTTTTTTTTTGTAAATTCTCATTATTAAATTACTTATCAGAATTTCTGTAATCAAAACAAGAATCCTGTTTGTTTTGGATAATTAAGAATTAATAACTGGAACAGGGGAAAACGCTCAGCTATTAAGTATAATATATCAAAGAATTATATATATATATATATATATATATATATATATATATATCCACCGTGCCTCTCTATACATCTCTCTCTCTCTCTCTCTATATATATATATATATATATACATATATATATATATATATATATATGTATATATATATATATATGTATATATATATATATGTCTATATATATATATAAGTATATGTATGTATATATATATATATATATATATGTGTGTGTATATATATATATATATATATATATATATATATATATATATATATATATATATATATATATATATCGAATCCATTACATTCACTTACGTGCTAATACCCTTGGGAAAGGTATGAATACTCTTCTTCTCCCTCCAGCTATGGGTAAAATAGCAGGACAGACTGGGTTCTATAGCCTTTGATGGCAACTGGTCTAGGAGAAGGACAACTCTGAATTCAAAACCTGCGGAGGGTCGTTTGGGAACCTTTTGGCATTCGGTGCACCAGGTCTCTGTATTCGTCCCTCCAAAAAGTGAGGATGGTCCTGCACGAGGCCTTCACCACTATAATCAAATCTCATGTGCCGCTGTCGGGCTATCGGTTTCCTGGAAACTGATCTGCTTGACCCTCATACGTCGAATCTCGACGGGAGAGTCGATCATATAGCGTATATTTTGGCAGCATGTATTCATTGAGACATGTCTCATTAAATAATTAAGAGAAGTTTTATCTGCTTATGTTTAATAGAATTCTCTCGTAAATTTGGACAAGTTTCTTAGTATCCTCATTAAAGAAAGAAAATTGCCATGTTGACTAATATTCGTTTTATTGAGTACTTTCAACATTAAAAAAATGTCGTCATCAAGGTCTTGTTTGTGATAGACGAAATTATTGTGTTCATCTGAAAATTAATTTTTTACGTATGAAGGAAACCGTAATGTACAACTTTTTTTAATTTTATCATGTATACACACGTGCAAACGTCATGGGAGGTAACTTAGTTATTTAAATATTTAAAGTGATTCTTGAATTAAATCCAAAGGAGAATCCACAATGTTATTGGACTTGACATGGCATTTCGGCTTTACTAATTTTGGAATAATACTAGATTGGTGGCAAGGTCTCGCCATTTTTCAATTGACGTGCCAAGGTGTATCCGCAAGTTCTATGCTAACCTTTTCTTCTTTCAAATTCCGCGCTGATGCACCTCTCTTCCGGGCCCTTACTTTCCAGTCAATTTTGATCTTCAAAACATTTAAATGCAACGTCAATCGTTATCTTCTGTCGCTTTTATTCCGTTATTTTTCCACTCCTTGATGTTTTCTTTTCAAATATTCTATTACACTCAGTAATCCATTGAGTCTTAGTGGCTGTATTGCCTTGCATGATGTAAAAGAAACTCTACAATTAAACTGGTGAAGGAAGCTTTTTTGAATGCAATAATAATTAACTCAAGCCGTTCTTTTCTTGCCGCAACAATTTTAAGAATAAAAAAAAAGGAAGATGAAGTATCAGTATGCTTCTAATAAGACGCGTACTCAGATCAGTGCCAAAATTCTCAGATTGGTAGTATATGAGTTAGAAATTTAAGTTAGACATGAGGCAGACTGGAACACGTTGGTACTTGAGGCAGCAGAGAAATATACTTGATATTTGAAAAACACGCTCGTAATATGTGTCCATCGATAAGCACTCCACATCTGCAGAGGACGTGTGAATCTTTTTAAATAATATCATTAATATGTTGGGGAAATACTTAAGTTTTACCAGTAACGATATAAAAACAAATGTAAGTTAAATTTATTTAGATATTATTAGAATGTTCGGAAAGGAATGACGTTTTACCAAGATATAAAGTTCAGATTTGTCGAACTTCTTAGGCTGGTAAGCGATGTTATGAGAAACATTGAAATCGGTCGAGTGGTAAGTTGACAATACCATCTTGAGAAATAATCTGCTTGTTTTGAAATCCCTAATCATTCTTCGCATGGTAATAGTTGTTGGTTGATTCGTCTTATAAGCTATGTCAATGCATTTACAGGTCATTTCAAACACGAAATTAAATTGATATGACGTGCTATACCATTTAGCTACAGCGGAGGCGTCTGGCTAGCAAGCAGTAATTTGTTAATTACCGTTAAGAAATAGTAATTTGGACTTTGCTACAGGTTCACGTCCTGTCGGAATTTAGCTTAAAATTCTGCATTAGGCCTATAGCTACCGTATAGGTCGACCGCCAAACATACGGTAAACTAATGGTAGCCCATAACTTAGGCCTACTGGTAAAATAAGTAAGGTTACAGTATGCGATAACCTGTTCTAAAACTACATAAGGTTACAACACTTTCTTGTATATTGAGTCACTAACCGTAATATCTTTCTGTATGCGTCGTTTAGCAAACACATCGGTAGGTACCGTATATTGTATCAGTACAAGTTGTTTCTCACAAACCCTGTTCTATCATCCATCTTTCTCATATCATCAAGTATGTTACCAGCTGTTTCCTTTGTCCCTTTTGTTCCTTTGTTGATAGAAAATTTGAGTTACCATTTTATTATTTCATATTAATTTCTGCATTAATATGACAAATATATTCACCAAACAGAACTTTTTTAAGCATTTCATCCCAAGCAAGACAGGAGTGCAACCAGCAGGCAAGGGGTTAGAGAGAGTTGGGAGCAAGAGTAAAGAGGCGTGATAGTGGAAAGGATGAAGGGAAGGGCGGTGAATAGACCAAGGCATCTGGAGATGTCGATTGACATTGCATTTGAATAGTTTCAGATTATACCTATCAGAGAAGCTAGTAAGAGGAAGGGAGTTCCATAGACAGGAAATGCGAGACCTGAAGCTATTGGAGTAGAAGAGACGGCCACATTTAACCGTTTCGACAGTGAAAGGGCGGGATTGAGAGGCCAATATAGCACGTTTGAATTCATGCTCTTTGGGAACCAGCGAAAGTAGTTCGTCAGAGCAGTTACCAAGTATTTGTAGAAAAGACAGAGGGAAGCGACAGCACGTCTGTGGGAGAGCGACTGTAAACAAGATGCCAGACCAGTGCCAATCACATTGCATACTTGTGGTATGTTAGGCTAAGTGGTATACAGTAATTTTTAAAGTGGTAAAGTTTTACATTTGATACTCGCCATATAAGTCGACCCCTAGTTTTGAAAATAATTTTTGAGGCTTGAAAACTTGCTTGATAAGCGCAATTTACGGTATCTATCAGCACTTTTTTTGTGTGTTCGGGAACAATAATCAGCTATAGTTGTAGGAGTTTTCGTGTTTTAAATTCGTGGGTTGAGTTCAGATTCCAGCTGATTTCGCACAAATACTCTTGGAAAGTTATGAATCCATCGCTTCTGCCTATTTCCGGGTAGAGTTCAATACCAGAGAAACCAGTGCAAGCGAAGAACATCTTTGAATGTAAAAACAACAGTTTAGCTTGGAGCTAGCAAGATCCCCTTCCCCATCCGACCGTAAAAACCTTTATTATGTGGAAACCACAAGGCCGTGAACTCCACAGTGAAAATTGTAGGATTAAGATATGTCATTTGGTGAATGTGAACAATGATAAAATAAAACAATAATTATATAAAATTATGGATTACCAAAATGGATTGACGTTAATTCTTAAAGACACAGACATAATATATAATTTGAAGCTGAAGTAAACGAGATTGTCTCTTGAAATTTAGTATGAAAAATATTCAAAGTACGTGTCACCATAATAAACCTAGGATGTAACCGTAAGTTCTATGCTAACAGTTTCTTATCTTGCATGTGGAATTCCCTTCCGGCTCAATATTTTCAAGCTAACTTTAATCTTAAAGAATTTAAATAATATTAGGTTGGTGCAAAAATAATGACGTAATAATGTCGTTTTTTGACGTTAAAAAATACGTCAAAAAACGACATTATTACGTCATTATTTTTGCACCAACCTAATATGTCAATCTCTATCTACTCTCCTCCTGATTACTCTTCTTTTGTTCTTGCTTCTTAGTAAATTTTCTTTTTTTTTTTTTTTCTAGTTCCTCCATAACCTGCCAACCCTTGTGTCTTAGTGGCTTTACTGCCTTGCTTGCTTCGATATCGATTTAAAAAAAGTGACGAAAGCTGCTTTTCTTTTCACCTCTTCTTTATAAACTCATTAAATTTCGGGTCAGATAAAATAGCTTAAATACTTCATGGGAATCAGGATTGTCTTGGATAATTAAATATTAATTGCTGGAACCAAGACAGTCTGTTAATTAACTATTAATTCGATAATAATTTCCATTAATTAGATATTCATTCTCACTCATTCATATCATTATATCAACGCTGGATTCATGTTTCATGTAAGTATAACTTATCTGTAAAGTGACATAATGTCACTGAATGTTAGGGAAATATTTTGATGACTGACTAATCTTAACATGGATTTATTGATAAATAGGGAATTGGTTGCCATTTAATGATTATCAAAATGAACAATTTGATCACTAATATTGAGCAGTGAGTAAGATCCTTACCCAGTGACTCATAGTTTAATCTTAGAAAATAATATAAAGTAAACTGCTTAGCGTCACTATTTTTTCACTATTTCCTTATTTTTTTTAAATATTTTCTAATCTTTTTTACTTTCTTTCTTTTTCAATATTTCCGCTTCCTTTCTTTGTTTCTTTCTTTCTTACCTTCAAGGCATGTTTGCTCGAGCGTTTTTTTTTTTGTTTTGTTTTTGCTTTTTTTTGTTTGTTTAGTTTCTTTTTATCTTTCTTTCTTAGTAATTCTTTATTCTTTCTTTATTTCTTTCTTTCTTACCTCCTAGGCTTTTTTACTTGTCCGTTTGTTTGTTTAACTCCTTTGGGGTCACTTATGCCAAAATTTCATTTTATTGGGTATTTTGAAGTAATAAAAATATAATATATGTTATTCTGCTTTCACAATTGAATACATGGTAGATGATACTCAGCTTTTGTGCATATTTATGTTGGTGTGGATGTAATTTCTAGAAGCGGTGATATATGTGTTTTTATGCTGTATTTTTGTTGAAGTTATATTTTGCAATACAGTTTGATTTAAGAAATTGTCGGGTATTATATCGATTAAAACCTTAAAATGTTATTTCATGCTGATTGATGTATTTTTGGTATGTTATTATCAATAGGTATTAATAAATTTTTATTTAAAAATGTATTGCTGGTATTTTTTTAGTATAATATATGATTTAATATTTTCATGGTGTTTTTTTTTATTTTTTTTTTTGTTGTTGTTGTTGGTGTAATCACTATTTGACCATAGCTGGAACCCTAACATGTGCTATCACCCGGTATCAGAGTGTACCTTGGAGCAACAACAATTAAGATGTGGTTCCACACTCCTAAAAACTCGATCAGAAGCTTTGTTAATAGATGTGGTTTATCGTCATACCCAGGACTCTCGTTCATTTTTGTTTTCGTTTCTTCTTCCTTTCTTCTTTGCCTTCTTTCTTCCTTTCTTTCTTTCTTTCTTTCTTATGCAGTCTTTCTTACCGTCTTTCTTCCTCCAAAACTTTCTTTCTTTTTTCTTTCTTTCTTTCTTTCTTTCTTTCTTTCTTTCTTTCTTTCTTTCTTATGCAGTCTTTCTTACCGTCTTTCTTCCTCCCAAACTTTCTTTCTTTCTTTTTTCTTTCTTTCTTTCTTTCTTTCTTTCTTTCTTATGCAGTCTTTCTTACCGTCTTTCTTCCTCCCAAACTTTCTTTCTTTTTTCTTTCTTTCTTTCTTTCTTTCTTTCTTTCTTTCTTTCTTATGCAGTCTTTCTTACCGTCTTTCTTCCTCCAAAACTTTCTTTCTTTTTTCTTTCTTTCTTTCTTTCTTTCTTTCTTATGCAGTCTTTCTTACCGTCTTTCTTCCTCCCAAACTTTCTTTCTTTTTTCTTTCTTTCTTTCTTTCTTTCTTTCTTTCTTTCTTTCTTTCTTTCTTATGCAGTCTTTCTTACCGTCTTTCTTCCTCCCAAACTTTCTTTCTTTTTTCTTTCTTTCTTTCTTTCTTTCTTTCTTATGCAGTCTTTCTTACCGTCTTTCTTCCTCCCAAACTTTCTTTCTTTTTTCTTTATTTCTTTCTTTCTTTCTTTCTTTCTTTCTTTCTTTCTTTCTTTCTTTCTTATGCAGTCTTTCTTACCGTCTTTCTTCCTCCCAAACTTTCTTTCTTTTTTCTTTCTTTCTTTCTTTCTTTCTTTCTTTCTTTCTTTCTTTCTTATGCAGTCTTTCTTACCGTCTTTCTTCCTCCCAAACTTTCTTTCTTTTTTCTTTCTTTCTTTCTTTCTTTCTTTCTTTCTTTCTTTCTTTCTTATGCAGTCTTTCTTACCGTCTTTCTTCCCCCGAAACTTTCTTTCTTTTTTCTTTCTTTCTTTCTTTCTTTCTTTCTTTCTTTCTTTCTTATGCAGTCTTTCTTACCGTCTTTCTTCCTCCAAAACTTTCTTTTTTCTTTATTTCTTTATTCCATTGATTCATTTCTTAATCATTTTGCTTTTATTCTACTTATTTATTCTTATTTTGTCAATTTCATTTTAATATTTGTTTTCATTTAAAATTTAGCCACAGAAAATATTCCTGTATAATACGCACTCTTCTATCACACGCACCTCTACCGATACAAAATATTGGGAAAAAGGCATTTCATTCATAATACGCATTGACATTTCAGAATTTGTTGCATCAATATTTATTCAATTTTTTACGAAACTCGCACATACCTGAACTCGCAGTTTCCATAGTGTTTTCAGTCACAATATTTAGACAGAATTGAGGGTCTTCACTGTTCAGCGAGGCTTTGTTTTCCATTTAAATGCGACCTGCTGGTGTGTAACGCTCGCTGTAGCTGAGCCATAGAGCGAGCCAAATGAAATGATGCTTTCTCCTACAAAGGTTCCATCCCTGCTGGATAACATATTTTATTTATTTTATATCTCGAATGCATAGGTCATTAGACGTAATACATCCTGCTTTATATGTGCTGTAACCATAAATAAAGAGTGCTCAAAACTAAATGATAGAGCGTATGTAGATTTAAAAAGTGTGGACAGAAAAAGCACTGGGAAATATATATTCCTTAGAGAGACTGTTAGCTTCAGTTGGTATTATCCCATAACGCGATATATATATATATATATATATATATATATATATATATATATATATATATATATATATATATATTCATTCACAAAAACTGTTTTTCAGCTCATCAGTGTGGCTAAACGTCCGGTTGCCTCTAGCTAGGATCGAAACCCAACTGAATTGGCATCAGTCGGGTATTCTACGATGTTATTTTTACTGGATTCCCATATTTAAGTAGACGCTCTATTTATTTAGTAAAGGATATATTTATTTATTTTCGTCTATCGGACTGACTATTCTAGAAATTTTATTAAAGAAAAATATGAGCTCTTCGGCAGGATTCGAACCTGCGTCGCACTAAGCAAAGAGAAACCGTCGTTAGAGGCGGTGTACATTAACCCATTTCTACTACTCAAATATGAATATTCGCTAAAATATCGTTTAAAGTGTTAAAAATCTGTCGGATTGACAAATAATGTCTACTGAAATAGGAGCATCCATTAAAAATTTTTTTTTTTTTTTTTACTCTGCTGTCAAACTAATTCCGGGGGTCGCTTTTTAGTGGAAACTCCTGTCTCAGTAGAAATTCCCGTTATTTGAAAACATTGAAATTAAAGACCATAGGCCTGGATATAGAAATTGTTATTAAAAAGTGTATCGCGGCAAGAATGGAATTTGCATTCCATTTCACTGGTTTACAATGTTTTAGTCAGGCGTGCTTTACCGTTCGGCCAAGGATATCTGAAAAACGGGAAAATATTTTAGGATATTTCTCTATCAGTACAAATATATTATCGTATTGGAAATGTAAACAATGTACAATTCTGGGCTGATTATGAAGGAGTGATGTTAGAGCTGTGAAATTTTGCATGAATTAATTTCATTCGTTTGATTAATTACTGCATTGTTTCTTTCTTTGTTCGAGGGCCGGCTGAAAAGTTGATAGGCTGACTATGAAGGAGTGATGCTCTAGCTGTGGAATCTTGCATGCATTAATTTAAACTCTTCTTTGTAATAACTGTATTGATTCTTTCCATGTACGAGGATGGGCTGAAAAGTTGATAGGGTGACTATGAAGAAGTAATATTAGAGCTGTGAAATTTTGCCTACATTAATTTCAACACTTCTTCATAATAACTGCATTATCTCTTTCCAGGTACGAGGGTAGGCTGAAAAGTTCATAGGCTGAGTATGAATGAGTGAACTGTGAAATCTTGCCTACATTTATTTCAAATATTCTTCGTAATAAATGCATTCTTTATATTCCAGGTAAACTAATATCTAACTGTTATAAGACGACACAAATGTAAGTAGAAGTGACTTCTCTTGAAAATGGTTGAAATTTGGCATTATCAAGTACCTTCAGAAAAAGAACATTAATACTGAGATGGTTGCTATATTAGGATATGAAGCTCCAGTTTTATCAACAGTGCAAATGTAGGAATCTGAATTTAGGAGGGGAAGAGAAAATCTTGAAGATAACCTAAGTGTCCGCACGTTCTACAACTGCTACCACCGACTGAGTCTATTTCTTAAGATATATATATATATATATATATATATATATATATATATATATATATATATATATATATATATATACACTACGTAATTCATCGAGTCTAGAAGAAACCTCAACAGATTACAGAAAGCACAGGATACAAGCAAGGATATACAAATGATAGAAATTAAGGAGGATTTGAGATATTTTTTTATCATTTGTATATCCTTGCTTGAACCAGCTTCTAATGCTCTAGATAGAGCGACTTGGTGATGGCCGTCTTGGCTCACGGAGGCACAGTCCTATATGTAAAGGAACTTGGATGCGTTCCACCACGGAATATGTGAAAGAGCAGCACAATATCGAGTCTAATTCGCTACATATATATATATATATATATATATATATATATATATATATATATATATATAAAGAAATATAGTCTTAAGGTGTGCTATATTTATGGAATAAAGTGCTCAATATCAGAGATAGAGCGTGTATAAATATAAAAGTGAACATAGAAGTCAACACTTAGAGGCGACAGTCTGTTTCATGCTATATGCAATCGTCAGGCCACATATAGCCTGACGATTGCATATAGCATGAAACAGACTGTCGCCTCTAAGTGTTGACTTCTATGTTCACTTTTATATTTATATATATATATATATATATATATATATATATATATATATATAGTCGATGCTATTCGAATATTCCGTGAGAGAATTGCGAATATTCTGCACAGTGAACTTGGCATAACAAGGGTTAAAATCTGAAAGCGAAGGTTTTATTCTTGCTGCACGGGACCAATTTTTGCTAACAATAAATTACCAAGCCCACACACTGTAAAACTGTGTTAACACGAAATGAAAGTTCTATGATGAATCAAGTTGGACAGAAATTAGCATCACTGAACATAGAACAACATAACATAGACGGGCCAATGTCTGCACAGGAAAATATACAACTTTTACAGGAAGTATTTGTGACTCAACAAACACTCGTTTGACACATTTGTAATGTCAACGAATACCCGTTGACACTTTCGTAATGCTCGTTGTAGTAGAGACCTTGTAATCGCAGATAAAAATATAGTAACGCCATTAAACAATACTGCTGTCAAACGCCTTCGAATATTGCCCGCACTAATAGTACTTGCTCGATAAAACTCGTTCTTAAATTAATCACTGAATAGTTATCTGAATAGGGAAACAGTACAGTGAATACAGTAGAGATTAGCGAACCGTATAGTAATAGAAGCTAGAATTGCAGTAACGATAATATTTATTGTACATAAATGTACAAATGAGGTACAAGGCCAAAAAAGGGAGAATGAGGAAAAGGATGGTCTTAACATTAATCTTAGCTAGCTACAAACACTGACCCAAACATACAAACAATATTCCTTTCACCAAAACAACTCATTCTTATTTACCATTCTTACCTCATCCACCATAACACCTCAGAAACTCTTTGAAATCAAAATTAGTCCCCATATATACAATTCATTGTCTTGCGTGGGGGGATAAAATAATCATTTAAAAGTCAAAAAGCACCAATAAGTATTTCCAAATGGGTACAAAAATATATACAAGAAACTAAACAATTTTTTTAGTAATACATTGTAACCTGGATATAAGATACCCGGATATAAGATAAACCCGAATATAAGAGAGATTTTCTCTGGTCCCAAATTAGAGCCTGTGTTAATGTATATATAATAGACCAAACCCGGATATAAGAGGAACCCAGATATAAGAGACTTCTTCTCCAGTCCCGACAACTCTTTTATATCCGGGTTACACTCCTCAAAACTTCCTGATCAGAGACCATTTTGTCGGACGTAGTTTATCATCTTACCCAGGACGCGGATGTAGTTTACGGTCATACTCAGGACGGATGTTACTATATACTATTTCTATCTCTATCTATAAAAAGCAGGATGATGTGCGCTTAGGTGTGGCCGTAACATCAGTTAACTGGACGAAATCAACGCGGGATTTAAAAAAACATTAAATAATAAAATAAGTAAATAGAAGTAACTTTCGTTAGCCGTCTGCTACTTCCTATATATATGCGTTTCCTCTATGGCACGTGGTCTAATTAATTCAATAATGGGACCGCCTATGTTTGCTTACTGACGATCTATGTTCAAACTCAAGTCTCGGCAGTTACACTTTATTCCTATATAACATAAGGAAACTAAAATCTGATATGAATACCACGCAGACCTGATTACAGACATGGGACCTTTAATTCTCACAGGGAGAACAATCAAAGCTAATTGCCAACACACCATGCTCAAAAAGCCAAAGAAAGGAATCTACTTTCTCATAGATGTGGCAGTTCCTGCAGTCTGCAATATATCTTTGAAGATCTTCAAAAAAACTATCAATATAAAAGGAACTTGAAGTGGAAATCTAATACATGTGGCATATGAGGACATCAATAATTCCAATTGTAGATGTGTCCTTCGGTTTTATTGAAAAAGTTTCCGATAGACACACTGAAGGGATTCTTTTTGGCGGATGCCTTAAAGAAATACAAAAAAATGTACTCACAAGTACAGGTCGCAACTTACAAATTTACATAAGTAAAATTGTAAGGTGTGACCTGCACTTGTCAGCAGAATTTGGTTAAAAAAAGTAGGAACCCAAGATCTTGAGTTGTTTCTTTTTTTTTTTTAACCAAAATTCTCAGTGAAAATACCATGACGCCATTTCCGAATTGATTCCGAACGAATATCTAATATTTGGGCACCTCGTGCGATTTTGGGAAGGAGACAGAATGGAGAGATTTTCAGCCCCCACCCCACATAATAGCTGTAATAATAAAAACAATATGCTTAATGGAACTGGTATAGGAAACGGTATTTTTTTTTTTTGCTTTGTATTTTTAAAGGTTATATTATTATATTAATGTAGCATCTTAAAGAATGACCCAGCGCAGATAAAAAAAATTCTGTTGGACATAAATAATGTCAAAGGTAACGATGTAAAAATAGAAATCACTAGCAGCATTGGCCGGCGTTGCCCGGGCTTGATTCAAAAATCGTACGACTCATACAGTATATCGCTATCACTTGACTTAAAATATTTTTGCCCTTCCTTGGCTTTAAAGGAATGCCCTTTGACGTGCTGATGTTGCTACATGCCTTACTTCTTGCCTATCTCACACTGAGATTTTTTTCTAAGCTCTCTACTAAACATTAAATCTGTTACGAAAAAGAACTAAACAAAATCTACACAAAACGATCAGCTTTAAAAAAGGACTCGTAACTGGAAAAACCGAATGAAAAAAGAATGTTAACAACAAATACTTTTTTCACACCCAAGTTCTGTGGAATCAGAATCAACGTTGAATTTAAGCAAGTGAATGAGCCAATTGGAGTAAAGTGGCATGCAGATTTAAATTTTTCCCACTTGTGACGAATGCAGCTATCGATATTTTTTTTTTTTTGTTTGCATGCAAGCATGATAGTTAACATTCGTGTCAGTCAGCTGTTGGCTCTCACGCTGGCCAATAGAATATTCCTGCCTATTCGTGGCAGCCAGCTATTGGCTCTCACTCTGGCCAGTACAAAATGGCCGCAAACTACATGAAAACTGCCGTAGAAGCATGAAAAAATCTATTATTTACAATATCGATGAGAGTTGGGAAATGCAAAATCGGTGTTGGCCTTCCCTCTAACTTGGAGCATGTGCATATAAATTTTGGTGCAAATCCATCGAAAATTGCGGCCGTGGATTCGTTACACATACAGACACACACACACACACTCACACACACACACGTGCTCGCGCGCACATCATCCTGCCTTTTATAGATAGAGATAGAAATAGTATATAGTAACATCCGTCCTGAGTATGACCGTAAACTACATCCGCGTCCTGGGTAAGATGATAAACTACGTCCGACAAAAAGGTCTCTGATCAGGAAGTTTGGAAGAGTGTGGAACCACTTCTTAATAATGGAAATAGCACGGAGCTTTTTTTTAATCTGAAAATAGATTTTTAATTTTTAAGGCTCGGGATAAACGAATTTCTAAACAAGAGATCATGCATGAAAACTCCATCTAAATATGTCTCAGTTGAGGAAACACGGTAGAATGATGGAGAAGAATGTCCAACTTTAGAAGAAATGGTGATATTGTTTTATCAGATTTAAACTCATATATAGATAATAAAAAAAATACACATTATTGTATTTTTGAAAGAATCAAAGATAAGTCTCTAAGAAAGATAAAAGTCTGTAATTGAATAAGGAAAGCTTTAAAATGCATTGAATTTCGGACATCGCAAATAGAAAGGCTTTTTCTGAACAAAACAATGTTAAAAAAAACAAGAAAGGAAACTGAATCGTTAATAATGGCAGCATGAGACTAATGGATTATCATTAAAAAAAATGAATAGCGAAGTTGGTAACAAGAGTAAACTTTAAAAGGAAATATAAAAGGAGTCTGCATCAATAATAAAGAACAGGATATCTTGAATAAATTTCGACGTAAGACAGTGACGAGCGAAAATAGGCTGGACGCGTCTTAGTACCCCACCCAAAAACAGGAAATTAGGTAAAGTTTATTTAACTGTTGGAATGTTTGTTACAGTTATTTGAAACAAAAGCACAAGATAGAAATTTAGTAGCTTAAAACAGAACAAAAATGCAAATGTTAAATGTGGTGCTCAGACTAAAGAACTCTGGCAAAATTTCTTGGAATTTTTTTAGTCCCCAAGTTAGATGTTTTTTCTCAAAGAGAACAATCACCTAGCGTTGAATATTTGATAACTGTGGCATCCTGGATCAACAAATGGTTAAAAAATTTATGCGTTAGTTAATTTTTTTTTTAGTTCATTCATATAGTAACATCTGTCCTGGGTATGACGGCAAACTACATCCGCGTCCTGTGTAAGACAATAAACTACGTCTGGCACAAGGCCTCTGATTAGGAGGTTTTGAGGCGTGTGGAACCACATCTTAATTGCTGGTTTTCCCAGGATCACCGTGCCCGAGATGGTAGCACCTGTTATGATCCCAGCTATGGGCAAATAGTTAACCCCCAAAATTCGGATCAAAACACTATGAAAGTGTACAAATATGTTTTAATACCAGAAATACTTTTTATAAAAAAACATTATTACTATCAATACATTTTTTGAAAAAAATATTAACAGCGAAGGGAAATTCTTACCAGAAATAGATTTTTGGGAAAAAAATATTAGCAACAATGGAAATTTTTTCGGCATTAAATAATCCATTCAGGTTGATATGCCGTAAAACAAAACAAAACAAACCGAATCATATATTAACATATATATTAGGTTGGTGCAAAAATAATTTCGTTTTCCCACATAGTATCATATGTTAAAAAACGAAATTATTTTTGCACCAACCTAATAGTTTATTTTTTTATATGTTAATTAATCTTTTATTCTTCATATAGTAAATCTAAAATAACCTTTTTTTTTGTTGGGTACCCTGTAAATCTAATAACGTAAAATAACAAAAGTGATTTTTTAATCATTGCACCCCAGGCAAGGTTGGGAATGCCACTAGTACGCAGGGGGGTGGGATAAAGGGTGAACGTGAAAGAGAAGACTGAGAATAAAAAGGATTGAGGAAAGGTCGAAAGATGATTGGGATTCAAGGAGACAGAAGATGGTGATTGATGTCACGTTGATATTTATGAAGATTGCAGTTATCAGGGAAGCAAGAAAACGGAAGGGAGTTTCACAGGTAGGAAGTGCGAGAAAAGAAACTTTTGGAGTAGAAGCGGTGGTTGCACTTATCTATTTCAACAGTAAATTAGTGGAACGTAGATGCCAACTTAGTAGCACACTTAAACTCATGTGTCCAGGCCACCAATGAAAATAGCCCGCCATAGCAGTTGACATACTTTAGAAAAGAAAAGAGAGAAGCCACGTCACGTCCGTGAGAAAGTGACTGAAATCGAGATGCCTGTTCAGGATCGATTACGTTACAGATCCTTCTTTGGATTTTATCAAGAATCTCGAGATGCACAGCAGGAACACGATATGGTAACTTTATTCAATGCATGGACAAATGATAGATTTGTAAATGTACAAGATAGATTCTGACGAGAAAGACAGAGTGACCCAACATGCAGATATTGATTCGATATAGTCGCTGCACTTCAAGTCAGTGGAAAACTTGAGACCAAGAAGGCATAGTGTGTTGCTCTCCTGAAATCTAGCATCAGCCAAGCTGATGACAGGCGGAAAAAGGTTTAAATAAAAGCCGTTTTGTTTTGGAGGCTTGAAAATTTACAAGCCATTTCTTGCCTCAGTTAACCACTGATTGGAGGTCCTTTTCAAGTGCAGTCAGGTTTACCTTGTCAGATCTCTCGGATTTAAGACAGAAAGAAAACCGCAAAAAGTAATTACTCAAAAGAGATATATGATATATATAAGGCACAAATATGTAATAAACCCACATTCTTTCATGGGATATATGCTTTCAGCATATCGGGACAGTGGTTCTCTACATTTTTCTCTCTTCTTTGTTGCTGTCCGTTTCTGTGTGTCGTATTTCTTCAGAAGATGAGCGATCACAGCCCTCCATAACATCCAGTATTTTGCAGCGCTCACTAAATTTTGGTGTTTTGTTATCTCTTCGAATCTTTATTCAGTCAACCAATTACACAGAATTGATAGGCAGCTTATGTACGGTTTTTCTCTATCCAACTTGCCTTCTCTTTTTTCTGTCAATGTCAAATTTTCTAGGCTCTAGAAATTTCAGTCGTCTCTTTCTGATTCTAAGTATATATCCTTTGCTTTTCCTTTTTCCCTAAAGCTTCGTCATTGTTCATATATTCTCAGCATCCTTCTGTAGAACTATCTTTTTCTGCTTCAAGTCTCTTCTTCGTCGGTGAGAAGATTGTCCAGCATTCACTACCATATCACATAACAGCTCAGTACTTTTTTTATTTGTGCCTAACGAAATTTTCTATTTCTTAATACTCTGCTTAGCTTTTGGAAGTCATATTCCGGTAGTCCAATTCACCTTCGGATATCGTTGTTATATTTTTATCGATCTCATTTTTAAAAAAATTCTTTTAACTCTTTACCACCCTCTATGTCCAATTAACACGTTAAGGAGAGTACCTAGATGGCTTACTGCTTAGGAATACCAGGTGTTGTAAGTTTGGATGTGCTGCTGGTGTAATGGATAATGGCTCGGAATTTTTAATCGAACAAATAATTTCCAATTCCCGTTGGGTTCGTCATATTCATTTACGCACAAAGGGAAAGGTATCTCTTCTCCCACCAGCTATGGGTTAATACGTAATTTATAACTTTTATTACGAAATCATTATCTCCCCACCAAAAAAGAAAACTTACAATCTAAAAGTATTTTCTGGCTTTAAAGAACCGTCAAAGAGTTTATAAGCCGTAAAAAACGAATCAATCGACCAACCTTTACGTATTTTTTTTCGCAGTTCAACCCTGCTCATCTTGCATTCAATTCAATCTATTCCATGATTGTGAAGTATACACGTCCACTTTCTACACTATTTATCTCAGAAATTTCAACGTAAGCATAAGTGACATTGTTCTTATTTCCGTTAATAATTGCTTCGCGCTCCCTAGTTCAACCACTAAAACTCTCAGGATTCTTTGCTAAATAAAATCGCATCTCTTCTCCATACCACTTAATTCTTCTTTCTCTTTTATATTTATTACTAAAGTAAAATAAGTCAAACCCATGCGCCTGACGATCCCAAACATATCGGTGGAGCTAGGTTTGTATCAACTTGACTTGTATCAATGTTATTCTGCTTTCACAATTGAATACATGGTAGATGATACTCAGCTTTGTGCAGAATTAGTAGAGGAGTTATGTGCGTTCTATGTTGTGGTTTCGTTGATCTTATATTTTGGAATACAGCTTGATTTATGAAAGTGTTTTTTTTTTTTCATATTGGTTGTTTGATTTGGTTTAATGGCATATCAACATCTATGGGGTTCTTAATCCCCAAATATACATATATTGAACAATTTTATGATATATTGCGAATGTAATTTTATGCCTTTAAATAGAGATAAAATATATTTTTTCGAAATTTTACTATAAAAATTTATTTCTGATCAATATGTTATAAAATTGTATGGCTGGTAATTTTACTATAAAATTGTATTACGGGAAATTTTAATATAAAATTGTATTTCTGGTAATTATATTATAAAATTGTATTGCGGGTAATTTTACTATAAAATTGTATTTCTGGTAATTTTAATATAAAATTACATTGCGGGTAATTTTACTAGGAAATTCTATTACGGGTAATTTTATTATAAAATTGTATTGCGGGTAATTTTACTAGGAAATTGTATTGCTGGTAATTTTACTATAAAATTGTATTGTTGGTAATTTTTATTATAAAATTGTATTGTTGGTAATTTTACTATAAAATTGTATTGTTGGTAATTTTACTATAAAATTGTATTTCTTGTCAATTTACTGCAAAATTGTATTCCGGGTAATTTTACTAAAAAATCTTTTTGCTCGTAATTTTCCTATAAAATTGTATTGCTGTTAATTTTACTATGAAATTGTATTGCTCGTAATTTTATTATAAAATTTTATTCCTGGAATTTTACTATAAAATTTTATTGCTGGTAATGTTATTATAAAATTGTATTACAGGTACTTTTACTATGAAATTGCATTGATGGTAATTTTATTATAAAATTGTATTTCTTGTCAACTTTCTATTGAATTGTATTGCTGGTAATTTTACTATAAAATTGTATTGCGAGTTATTTTAATGTGAAAATTGTATTTCTGGTCATTTTATTATAAAATTGTATTGCTGGTAATTATACCATAAAATTTGTTGCTGGTAATTTTTTCTTGAAAATTGTATTGCTCGTAAATATACTATAAAATTGTATTGGTGCTAATTTTTATATAAATATTAATTGTTGGTATCTTTATATAAATATGTCTTGTTGGTAACTTTTCTTTTAAAATGTACTGGTATACTTTCATACTTGTTTTGTTTTTGCTTAGTGTCTCACTATTTGACAATAGCTGGGATCCTAACACAGTAGACCCGAGAAAAACAGCAATTTACAAGTAGTTTTACACTCCTTCAAACCTTCAATCTCCCAATCTGTGGGATGAAGATATTGCTGGCAATGTTAATATAAACAAGTATTTATTTATAATATTTTTACTAAAAAATAAATTTTATACATTCCTAATGTAATTATTTTTCTTTAAGTGTTCTCTATTTACCCATAGCTGGGACCCTAGGAGATGCTACCAGCAAGGGTCAGTCAGGACCAGGCAACAGCAACAGTTAATATGTGGTTCCAAACGCCTCAAAACGTCCAATCGTCCGTTCAGAGGCCTTGCTGTCGGATGTCTACCAACGAATGAAGACAGTTAAAATATTAGCTGTATCAATGAAAAAAATAAGACATTTTGAGACTCCGTTTTAAGTTTTGTTTTTTTTTTTCTTTGCAAGGATGAAGCTTTACATTTTTTTTTTTTTTTCAAAATCTCAATTGATTCTTTAATTTTCGTTCGAAAAGAAAAAATTGCCATTTCCTCTGACTTCCGGAATTGCAACTGAAGAAGTGAATAATTATGTTTAAAAATCCCATTTTCAGTAAACAGTAATCAAATAGAATAGAGTAAAATAATTATAGTCGACTTCTTTTCCATTCAGCAATATCTCTGTTTCTTTACTACTTGAAGGACGTGCTTCCTGGTATTTTAACTGTAGGTTGATTTATATACACGTCTATTCCTACCAATTTTACGTGGGTTTTTTTTTCCACTTTTTTTTCTCATGTGCCTTATACAAGCAATAAAATTGACTGTTTATAACCGCGGACTATCATCAATATATGCCAATAATATGAAGGTTGGGAGAAGATTTATTCGATCGATCGCGGTATATCATTTCTTCTTTGATGTTTTTTTTTTTTTTCAAATTTTCTCTTATTTGATTTTCGTTAGTTTCTTATGAACGCTTCTAGTGTTTCCTTTACTGATCTTTGTTTCCAGGCACCGGACATATTGATTTGTTTCTTTGTTGTAGTTTTTTTTTTTTCCCCCTTTTTAAAGAAAACACAAAGAAATATATTTTTATCTTATTCGTTTTTCACTTGAGGGTTTTTTTTCTGTCGATTTTGCTTGAATGTCAAAATCATCGTAAATGAAAATTGCAGTGACAAATAACTCTGCCTTTATTTTCCGGATGTAAACTTTGCCTATTCACAATTTACTTCAAAAATCCCTAAACATTTTTTTTTTTTATCAATCGAGGTTATGTATGTAACCGTTTTTCTGGACGAATCTTGGGCATTTACAGGCAGCGAAGAAATAATGTTAGACATAATATTAGCCGCTTCCCTACAAGCAAACATTTGACATTCATTGGCCAAAAAAGCAAGTACAATTTAATTTATAAAATCTCTCTTATTTTTTTCAGGAAAATAGTATTTCTCAAGTCCAGTAGCTGTTATCACTCCTTCTTGTATTTTGTTTTTTCTGTGACAATATAAAATAACACTGGTAGCAGTTAAAAGTAATGTGACACTATTTTGACACCGGTGGTATTAAATTAAGTTAAAAAGTGTTCATGCGCAATCCCGTATAGAATTAGAGAATTGGAAGGGTTGAAAACGTAAGGAAAACATTAAGGTGAAAAACATGAATTGACATATGAAGCAAAGAAAAAACAAGAGATTTTTTTCTCTTTCTGATAAACAGAAAGGTCGAGTGAAATGTTAAGTACATGTTGAATTGGAATGTTGAAATTATAAACTGAAGGAAGCAAATATTAGGTTGGTGCAAAAATAATGACCTAATAATGTCGTTTTTTGACGTGTTTTTTAACGTCAAAAAACGACATTATTACGTCATTATTTTTGCACCAACCTCATAAGAATTGTTATGAATACGAAGTCCAGAATGTAAAACAGTCTTTCCGTTTGAAATAAGTTGATTATCGGGAAAGATCATTGTTTTAAAAATGTTGAATTGGTATTTGAACGACGTTGGCGGCCAGGAAGCGAATTGGGATAACGCTGAAAGAATTCGCAAAGTCAAGTTTGGTAAACATGGACAGGAAATTATTTGGGTCGTAACTGGAATTCTACGAACAAAAGAGAATTCTTTGACGCTTTGAAATAAATTTTTAAACACGCAAGTTTGTTGACGGAAAAATTATCGTTTTTGATAAAACGGCCGATTGCCAAAGAATGTGGGAACAAATTTTATAGCTTTGGAGTAGCTGACAGCTTTGTTTGAAGGTCTTTACCATTTCTCCAGGTTTGGAGAAAATAATTAATTGATGAATACCAAATGAGCTTTGAGACGCACTAAGAGTTGGACCAGTTTCATATAAACCGAACGCTTGACTGAAGTCGTAGTTGCCGTTGGAAAGAGCTGAGACGATTGTACATCGGACGAGGGAGCTGTTGAACTTCACGTGACCGGACTCTTAGATTTCCCGACCTAACATCTCGTGTGAATGTTTAACCCATTCCAAGTTTTAGAAGTATGAGATACAGTGTCACGATATAGCGTTTATCGGGAAGGGTTAATTTTGTTTTATCAACGATAAAATAAACCAACTGAAAATTAATCCAGCGGCCTTCTTCCTTATTTGTTATGATAATTGTATTTTCACCGGCGGAAGCATTCTTGTCTCTTTTCAAAGCACAGTTTCGTCAATTCGGTCTTCACTACACTGTGATCAAAGAACACAATGTGACCAGACCAGATGAGGAACCGAAGCGGTCGGCAGATAACCATCAACTGACCCGTGGTAGTGGTGGCCTGCAACTGACGATCGAGTCGGACAGGCTGTGTTATATCACCACAAGCAAGACGTTAATGCCACTAGAACACAGGGGTTTCATAGAATAAAAGAAAACCAGAAGACTTTAGTGAGAAACGTGGAAAGGGTTCAGCAAGACAGAAAATGGCGACTGACGCTGCATTTAAATTTAAGAAGATTGGAGGGGAAAGATATCGGGAGAGGGGTCTACAGTATGTTTTTAATCAGGTTACCCTACACACGGCAATAATGCCACTAGAATGCAAGTGGTTACATGAAGTGAAAGAGAATAGATTTTAGTGGAGGGGATTAAGGAAAGGATTGACGGATGATTCCTTCCTAACCCTTTATTTGAAGTACTCTTAAATTCCAACGTTTATATTATGTCATTACTTTCTGTTTCAGTTACATGCGCTATCCATTTTAGCTGTTGCCGTTGTTGATAGTCCCAAAGTGATATCGTTTCTGTTATTTGCTACAGTTCTTTGGAAATGTTATAGCACTAAACGACAATGTTTAAGGGAGTACTTTTATCGTCAAGACCTTCAGGCTTCATTCGCTCAAAGCCATTTTTAACAATTTATTTTAGAAAGCGGTCGTTTACCGCTGACATTTTCGATATGTCTGAATGGGTTTAGCGCCATGCATAACATCCCAATGAAAGTCTCCATTTGAGGAGACAATTTAAGGGCATGACTCGAGTTTTCACGTTAAAGGTCATCTTTTGTTTTTTCTGCTTGATTTTTTAGCAATTTGCTATGTTGAGCGAAAATACATCCAGGACAGCCTATTTTACGTTCAATTTGCTTTTCTTCTTAACTAAATTATTAGATACAAGCCGAATTACCCGCGCTTTACTGCGTATCACACATTTTTTGGTAAGAAAATGATGATTGAGTTTAAATCATTGTTATAATTTGTGTAGAAAAATGATGCATTTCAATGTTACACAAAGATCTTGCCGATGCGACCTCTATCTTCTGGATTTCTCCTTCTATATTTTGGATAGGGGTCATTCCCCTGTTCAAATCTAAATTTAATTTAAATCAAGAGGAAAAATTCA